>JAMPIV010007917.1:0-166466 GCA_024509875.1 Oreohelix idahoensis | reverse complement strand
CCGACGACCAGGCAAAAACTCTATAAACTTAAAACCAAACTTTGTGGAACAATCGTGGGCGGCAATCGTTCCGGTGGATCCATTCCAGTGGAGATCATTTCTGTGGATCTAGATTCATAGAGGGTTCTCTAGAAAGGTTTTTCTGAGAATAGGAGTTTCTTTATATAATCCCCTAGACTTGAGCTATTAGAAAAAACTTGAAAAAAAACATCGTTATAAGTTTTTCACACCACAGGTTACAGTCTAGTTGATTTTTGTTGGCGAAATTTTTGAATTTATATTGGGGTACTTAGATGGTAATTGATTGGCAGACCGACATATTTTTGTCTTTAACAGGAAGGTTAATGTTGTTTTTGGTAGCTTCTTAACTAAATTTTTTTCATGGTTATTTATTCAGACTTAGTGCTAGTCTGAGGTCCGGTTTTTTTGGTAAACAGTGTGTTACTAGTGGGAGTATTTTTTATTTCGTAAAACAGGTTGTTCCTTCTCTTTTCCACATTTTCAGTCATTTCTCTGTATTTGTTGAACTTACAGCAAGTTTACAGGTAAGATGGAGGGATTCATGTGCCAAGTTACGAGCTGCCTGGCGAGAGGCTTGCTCAGGATATGGGGAATGGATAAGGGAGGGAGACTAAGGCCTACCTGATAATAAGGGAAACTGATAGGCATAATCAGCGAGAGAAAGTGATGGAGGTCTGGGCAGCCACCGCAGATAGAAGCAGCAAAAAGAGGGAAAAGGATAGCCGCCGCAGAAAAGCAGCGGAGAGGCAGGTCCAGAGATGGAAAAAACTTCGGAAATATTGAAACAGCCGCGAAAGAAGAAAGGGGATGCACAAGAGAGGGAGGAGAAGGCCAGCTGAGAGAGACAGCATGAACTTTGCTCCCGGCGTTCTCTGGAACTGCAGTAGAGTACCGATCTTCGGGATGGCAGTTCAGTAAATGCGAGATTCACCTAGCTGGTGGGGTGAAAAAGAAAAGGGGAGCAGAGACCACCTCAGGGAAACGTGAGTGGCCTCGGAATGGCAGCCATGAGCTTCCCATTTGGACCTCGTTTCCCAAATGGGAATTGAGAAGATGTGACGTGTTCCTGGAGAAATTTCAAAGAATGGCAAATGGCTATACGGGTTGGATGAGAGTGTGTGGTGTCTAAATTTTTCATCAATAACCTCAAAGGTTCATTGCGTTATGAAGTTTACAACAAGCTGCTCATAGATGTTCAGAACAACTATTGAGGCACTGCGAAAAAAAAAAAAATATTGCCTTTTTTTTAATGTGCTTATTGCAAAAGATTTCAGTTGGATATCCCGGAATAATGCCAAGCCATGTTCAGGGGAGAGCAGGCCGGGGAAGGGATGAGAGTGTTTTCGCTACAGTTTGCAGAGTGGGTGAGAAATTACCTAACCCGGTGGATTGGGAACTGTCAAGGACGGGCAAAAACTTTTGAGGGGTTGGAGGAGTTAGTTTCTGTGTGAACAGGTAAGGCCAAACAGGTCCCCCGACTTGAGGCGGTAATCTGGCAGAGCAGGGAGCCCAGCAACTCGATCCAATTATCATGTGTCGCGGAAAGGTACCAGACAGCACAGACCGAAGTTACTGGGACAGAAACGGAAAAAACCCAGACCTGCCAGCCGCAGACAAAGGAGCTTCATCATCGCAGCCGGCTACTTCCACCAGCTCATCAGGCAACCAGGGCCTTCTCGCAAGGAGCCTCACAGGTCTGTTCATAACTTGCGCCCCCAGCAGCATAGACAGAGCACTGACAACAACCTCTCAGGAACACGCTAGGAACAGAGGAAGATTAATGAGAGGTATTGTCAGAATTGTAGAACCACTTCCCACTGGAACATCCCCGGTGCATGAAAACAAACCCCCAGCTCATCCATGCAGCTTGTTTAAGACCGGTGAGATATGGAACTAAAGGGAATAAAATGGGTAACCAGTCCAGGCAGAGAATGTTGTTCTCTAATCAGTGGACCAGCCGTAGTTGAATGGGACAGACCACTACTTGTTTGTTTGACAGCGGAGGCTTACTTACCCCGAGTATCATCGCTCGTCATTTGGTGAAACCAGGGCAGTGGACAGGAGAAATAGTTGAGATTGGTGGAATTTTTGAGAAGAGGTATCTCACAGCCGATCTGCCTGTAGCCAATATTGAGGTGAAATGCAAGTTTGTGTCTGGCACCATCAAGGCAGCTGTAATGACACAGCCAGCACACGATTTCATCCTGGGATGCCCCATTTACTTAGTTTTTGGGAAACCCCACCACACCTGATCCTTGCTTATGCAAGGGGGCCTAATGCAGACCAGCAATAGTGAAAGGGGGAAAGCCCCAAATTCATGGGAGCCCCCCATGGGAGCTCAAACATCCTTGTCTTGCCTATGAGGAGGAGAGAGAGAGACGCCTCTAAAGACAGTGGGAATGTTAATTTAACAGAGGCCGTATTCGCCGGTTCATCCATGTTACAGTCCTTAATGGTTCAAACAGTGGTGACGCCTCTTATTTCGAAAAAGTATCTTCTTTTGGTCGTCGGGATTTTAGGCCCCCCATGGGTATTTTTACTTCTCTCCAGGGAGGGGAAATTCCTGACAAGATAGTACAGGAACTTGTTGCACGGTTTCTTCAGTCAACCGCCCTAATTCAGTTACGCCATGATTTACGTGCGATGTCTGACCAACACAGTTCCGGACTGTTTCAAAACTACTGGGACGGTCGCACCATCTTGGTATACAGTTTTTAACCACGCGCCGCCAGGGAAAATTCAGTCTGGGCGAAGGTAAACACACGAGGAGGGAGGAGGAAGGGCGACCAGTCAATGTTGCAGTCGCCCATGAGGAAAATCCCCTGGCCGTGACCTCTAAGATCCAGGGACTTGGCCAAGATTCTCAAGGATATGGAGATGGGCCTGTATGATAATGCTATTTATGATAGTGATTAGATCGGGAAAATGTATGAGATTTCCAGAGATTTCAGTGATGAGCACGGATTTCCTGCTCTTGAAAGGGGGGACTTATGTGAATGCCACACTGTATTCTGTCTTTTTTTTTATTTTTTTCAACCGGCCCCGATTTCTGTCGTACTATTTTGTATTTCTGTCGTCTGTTTTGTAAATTTTTCGGGCGAATCTGTCTCCTTTATTTTGTATTTTCACCATTTTATTCTCTCTCATTTGAAATATATATCGTGTTTGGTAATTTTGAGTTGGATAAATTTATAATGGTTCGGTTTTAAACGACGGTACGATTTATTTTTCATCTCGGAGCCAGTTTTTACTTTTCTTATGATTTTTCCGCGATTTCCCTTAGATTTCGTTGTTTACGAAAATAATCGCCACATTTCCGGCACGACGATATGACGAGTCCAGAAAGCACGCGGCCGTCTCAGGTAAACGTGACGCAATATTAAGCCCACGCGGTATTAGGGGCTTTGGGTTTTCAAACCGATTTTGCGTAGGAAGGGGAATCCCGCGTGGGTGGTTTTTCTCTTGTTATATAATGAGAGAGGAGTAAACTTGCGGGCAATTTGTCTCTGTAAGAAATATATTGCCTGGGCCGTAGGGGACTTCGTTTAATTTATCTCGTTCTCCACTGTGGGAAAAAACCAGCGGATATTAGGTATGTATAAGGTGACCATATTTTTCAAAAACCTAATACGGCCAAAATAAATAAGATTTTGACCTATTTTCAAAAGCAAAATAAAATCGGACAACCCCCCCCCCCCACCCCCCCCCCCCCCCCCCCCCCCCCCCCCCCCAAGCCCACCCCGTAACCCCCCCACCCCGAAAAGGTCAAATGTCGGGACATTGTCGCGGAAAAAATTCAAGTTGTATGCCAATTTAAAAATTAAATATACCAATTTTATTTAATCATTTTGAATTAACATTGAATAAACATTACATTTTACGGTAATAAGTTTAACTACATAAACTATTAAGAGAGAAAAAACATCTATAATCCCTTACTATAAAGGTGAAGCTGAGTAACTGTACTTTTCATCTGAATTGGATTTTTTATCAATAGTAGGGTCCTTCCTTTGCATGCAGCATCCTTAAAAAAAACTCGGAAACATTGTTTCCTCACAGTTCACTTTGTGTTGTCAACATTAGCTTTCAAAGTTTCCAACTCCTAGCTGTGTTTTATATCACTTGCCACATAAAGATGATGTTCATTTCAAAGAAAAAACACAATTCTGTGGCCTGCATTTGTTACAGGTAGACAGAAAAAAAAAAACTCTGCCAACTTCAAAATATGTGAAAATAGTCACATTTTTGTTTTTGAAGTAACTGGGGAAAAAACCATTTCAATCCAAACGTTGTTGGTGGCAATGTTTCTTTTGGAACTCCATTCACTAATTTTCAGTGAAGTAACAAAAACTGCTTCAACATAGGACATATTCGTCATAAAATTTTCTGTTTTCTGGTAAAGTGGGCTGAAGTTAAATGTGTGAATCACTTAGTGATGATGATCATATCTCGATATTCTTGCCCCAATTTGGTATTATGTTCAGCGTTAACCCTGATGTAGGATTCTTGGTCTTGAAAATTTTTTTGCAGCCCATTTATTCAAATAATTGAAAAGCTGTTTCACTGAACGATAGAAGAAGGAAACGCTGTAGCATGAAACTTTTTCAACATCCTCCTTGGAAGTCCTTCCATTTCCAGATTTTTCCTAGATATTAGCTTAAACTCTTGATGGCAAGAAACAGTCTTCCAGTTTTGGACCTTCGAAATTAGTTTTCAACCTGTTGATGCTGTCATGGACTTCAAAACCACCATGTGGCCCGTCTGTCCCTCTATTTTTTTTGCACTGCTTCGTGGAAATGGAGAGAGGCCTTCTGGACTGTGAACAAAAAACTAAGCCCATTGGCCTCAGATAGGAGGATTTTCAAAGAATGTCTGTATAAAAAAACTGGGCCCATCTGTCTTGAGATATGAAAATATGATTTTAGAGGCAGGAATACATCTAAAGGAACCCTTTCAACAGCAGGCAGCAGAGCAAGCACCTAGTCTGAGCAATAACACTAAGTATTATCTGGATGAGTCTGTTTCACAAACTGGCATTACTCCTTGAAGTCCTTTCAAACTCGTTACTGTGTATGATTTGAAGAGTAGTAGATAAATTGTTTGCATTATATCAAGCTCGACATCAACAGGCAGTACATCTTGCAGCTGTTTTCGCAACAGTGTTTGTGGAAAATATGAACCTGCACACCCAACTCCTATAAGGGACCATGTCCCAAGGTTTTTTCTTTGCAGTTTTTTTTTAAACATTGTTTCTGTCCTTTCCTTCCAGCACCTCCAAAATTGGCAAATTTGTGTTGTCTGCGCATAATCCCATCTACTGTCTGTATTAAAACCATTCTTCAGTTTTGCAGTCATTAGAAAACTTCTTACAATTTCAGATGTTTTCACCTGGCAATGACTTTTAATCTTAATATTTTAATTTTCACTCCATTACTGTGATCAAAGTATTCTGACAAAGAAAAGGATAAATCTTGAATTCTTTGTGGTTGGATGCCTCTGTCAGTACAGAATAATTGTAGACTTTTCTAGGTCCCACACCTTAACTCATTTAGGAATTTGGGGGCAAGACATTTCGAATAACTGGCTTTCTGTTTTGTAGTGCACGTGCAAATTTTTGCTCTAAAGTAACCTGAAGTAATTTTGATGGGCAATCCGTTAGAGAAGTTGGAAAGTATGATTGGGTTAGCCAATGTATGGTATGCTAAGGCGCTTCTATAGCAGGCTAGTTGCGCTTCTTGGTCTCCAATTTCATAAGCTCAGAAGAAGTGCGTTTAACGGACGAGCTGGATGCAGCTGTTAACGTCGGCTCTCTTCGTTTCTCACGCTTATGTGGTTTTAATATCACCACGTCCACTATGGCTTATCGAAAAACCAGGAGGGCCACATATATGCTTCGTACATTGAAGTTTGATGTACTCTTTTTAATAAAAGGAATTCCTTTTCCTAAATCTTCCATTGAAACTGCATTTACGCTTTGGTACCATTTTCGTACAACAATAACAACAATATGCACAAATTAGTTCACGTTTAAATTAAATCAACGTTTATCACGTACGCAAATCTTGCACTTTACCACTACCTAAATTTCAAATAACTGCGGAATATTTACATTGGAACTACATATACTAATTAGCGGTCATGACCATCCTCTTGTGCTGTTTTTTTCCGGAGCCCATTTCTCTTATAATTTAAAATTCCTCAAGTCAGCCGATATAATAATTTTTTTTTTTTAATCTGGTGCGATTTTGTCAAATTGCAATTCGTCCAAATCCGGGAACAAATTGGCGTTCACCGGATTGCATTTTTAAAATAAATGTCGGGACAAATTATCAAATTTGGTCGAAAACAGGGGTCTTCCCGGAAAATACGGGGACGTCTGGTCACCTTAGGTTTGTAGGACATTTTATTATTCGTTTATTTATTAGAGGCTGTTCTTGAGAATTTGTCCGTAGTAGTTAATTTCTTCGGGGACATTAAACTCTTTCAGTTTTAAAATATAACGATTAGTGGCATCCTTATCATTTTTTTGATAGAACGACGTTAAATGTAAACAGTGTGCTTATTCTTCTCTATGACTATGTGCAATTAGATATGAGTGTGGTGAAGTTTTTTAGAAGAAACACGTGTGTCCCATTATTTTGTAGAATGTTATGTAAAACCACCATTTATTTCTGTGTATTTACAACTATGTAATTTTATGGGGAAATCCCCTGAGATACTGTTCGTTTAATATTTTGGGAGCCTTTAAAAATGTTAAGAAATATTGTCGGAGGGTTCTAGATTATACGTTTGTAAGTGAAATTATATACTGCTTAGGGGAGGAAACTATTCCCTATACTTACTTACTCACTTAAACGGTCCCCTTCTACGTGAGGTGTAGAGGTTTGGGGTGAGAGAGAGAGTGCCAATACCATTCTATCGGGCTTTTCAGTTGTCTACTTTTGGAATACCCAGTTCCAGGAATTCCCGTGTCCCGGGACCTTCAAAGATTGTCATAATGATTTGACCTCCCAGCGGACTCTGTGGGGTCGTCCTCGGGGTAGCTGGAATCCTTGCTCTTTCGTTTCCCAACTTTGTCGTGGTAGCCCGATCTTCCTCCCTTCTGCAGTGGACATGGCCAAACCATCTTAGTTGGGCAATGTACCACTTGGGTCTGTAGGGCGGTGGGCATTTTAGGATCCTTGCAACGTATTTTTTTTCCGTCTGGTGGCGTTACCAATGACTCTTCTATGTTAACTTCAACAACCTTCTCAGATACCTCATTTCTGAGGTTGGATCTGGCTTTCGATTCCTATAGCGAGATTTATATTTAATTTTGGAGCATGCCGGGAGGAACTCATGTTGTAAATTATTAAAAAGGTGACCTCGGGAATTTTCGGAACAAAAGATGTTACAGAGTCTGGATTAATGTTGACAACGTGGGTAGCCACACGTTCACAAATAGATAAGAGGCAGACAGGTCGGGAGGTTCTGTTTTACTTACCTGGGGCAGATTATTAGTTGAGAGAGAGAGAGAGGGAAGAAGTGGTGAGATGATAGAAGGACACGTGTATGAAATTATTTTTTGTATCGTACTATGTTTTAGAGATAAGTTGATTTTAGAGTGGGTGTACATTTAGAGACGCTGTTTCTTTTATTTTCAGCGTTGTTCACCGGCGTGAAACAGTGGGGAGCAATAATTTTTGTCAAATAAAATTTTATTTCCACGGCCAAAAAGACAATATCTCAGGGTCAGAGTACTAGAGTATCATCAGAAGCTAAAGAAATATTACCCTATGGGTCTCTGGCAGTGAAGTTCCCTTTGCTTCTGACTGGAACGAGGTTTATCTTATCATTCAGCCGAGAGCATCACTAATTATAATCCTCAGCAACGGGCAGGTGGCTGGGGTGTGGACTGGTTTCAATTTCATACAGCCAGATAAATCCAAGGCTGTGTCTTTCCTATAAACTCCGGAGTCGGGAGAAAAGGGGAAAGTTTGCTGATTCAGCGCAGTAGAAGCGTCTACAGTTAATCAAGTCCCCTCATTGCTTGTTATATCAGAACATCGTCATCACACCAAAATCCAGGAACAGGTGACAGGGTTTACCAGTACATAGGTCCTGAAAGATATCGAGAGCAAGAGAGTAACGGAGAAACGCCGCCCTCAATCAGCCTCGTGTGTTTTAAGAGAGACCCTGAGACCAAGGATGAGAGTGATAGAGAAGGAGGGAGAAAAGAAAAATAGGACAGACAGTAGGGTTCTTGTTGGTCAGGGTTTTTTTTAAATCCATTGGACGGATCGATCACTAATTCTGCGTTCGAAAAAAAACCAAAGTCTATGCATTTGTAGCATTTCCCAGTGGTGTTAAGTTAAGCGGCGCTTATCGCCTCTAACAGAGATGAGAGCGGTGTAGACGGTTCGTTGAGGAAGAGTCAACAGGACTGAGACCGTAGCAATCATAGTGGTGATCAGAGAGTGGAGGGCTAAAGTTGACAAGGCCCCAACAAGATCAGAGAATTACTTTAAAAGCACTATCCATTTTTATTGTTCCTCAGCAGTGGTGTCAGGGAAGAGTGAATGTGATTGAGGGTTTTTTTTTTTTTTGTGGGTCATGCTATTTAATCGATTACTTGTTTTTCCAGGGCCGTGCAACAGTGCACGCTATCGACTGACTTGATGATGGTAATATGCCATATTTTTTTGTTTTTCCCTTGTAGGTAAATAAAATAGTATATTACATATATGTATTAACTGGATCCAGTTCTATTCGTATACTATACTTACTTTTACTGTTCATCTGTATAGTGGCTGTGTCTGTGGTCGTTATATACACCTTATCTCCTGTGGTATGTAATGGAAGTCAGAGGAGGGTGAAGATTTAATAGCTCCAGTTTGTTTGTTTTACATCACGAAGCGGCCAAGGGCGAGTCAAAACCTGGTTCCAATCCCTTGTGCACAATAAGTCTCATATGTACACAGGGCAATAGTCATTTTTTCCATCAAATTCGATTCTATCTCACAGACTTTTCTCATACTCGGGTCTTGTTTTCATTCAGGCAAACTCTTTATAATCTTAAAATCACACTTCGTGACAATCACCTATTGCCTACCAGCCATGGTACTCCTGAAGAAGAAGAAACAATGAACTACAACATCTACATTAAGATCTTGTCCTTCTGGAAAGTTTGTTTACAATTACAGGTTAATATTGCTCCATTTATTGTTGAACCTCAAGTAAAAAGTTTCTACACTACACTTTCAAAAAATCTTTCTTTTTTTTCTTTTTTTTTTCAGGCGCTGAAGAAGATGAATGAAAACTCCCCCAAACATCAATAAATCTTTAGGTTTGACTCAGCTCTTTTCTTTGCTAACGCTGAGTTCTTTAAAAGTTCTCTGTATAAACTGACTGTGGATCCAAATGTCCTGAAGAAGAAGCAGAGAAAGCTGAATAAGCAAAAGAAGAAACAAAGGAGGAGGTTAATTGAATATGAACTAGTGGTGGGTAAAAAATAAAACATGTTGTATGGTAAACATTAGGCCCTTTGTATGCATTAACATTAGCCATTGTTATGTGTAAACATTCGCCAATTGTGATGCGTAACATTAGCCGTTGTATGTGTAACATTAGCCGTTGTATGTGTAACATTAGCCTTGTAAAGGTCATAGGGGTCTTTGATGAGACAAAGAAAGAATTGGACTTCTGCTCCCTCAGGCATGCTATACAAGACGAGTAAAATGAGGTTATGCATACTTGCAAACTCATCATGTAAAACAGATTGCTTCAGAAGCCACAACTGCAGGAGCATGTGTGTGCTTGATGTGGGCTTCCTGGAAGAGGAACAGCTGCAGCGGTGGTTCCATGCTTCATAAGGAGTGAAAAAGAAAATGATGATGATGATGTGTAACATTTTTTAACAGTGCATTGTATTGAACATGGTGTGTCGTCTACCCACAAAACTTACTTAGTTGTTCCCCTTCTACCGTGAGGTGTAGAGGTTTGGAAGAGAGAGCGCCAGACTGTCCTATCGGCTGTCGTCCTCCTGGCCTGATTCCATTCCAGTCCTCGGTCCTTCAAAGATTGTCTATTGTTGTCCTCCCAGCAGACTCTGGGTCATCCTGGGAGTCTGGATCCCTGGCTCTTTGTTTCCCATACTTGTCGTGGTAGCTGATCCTCTCCCATTCTGCAGACATGGCAAAACCATCTTAGTTGGGACTGTTCTACTTGGGTCTGCAGGGGGTGGGATTTTAGGCATTGACGTATTATCTGGTTGCAGACCATGTCTCTTCTAGTTACTTCAACCACCTTCTTCAGATACCTCATTTCTGAGGTTTGGATCTGGCTTTTGTGGGTTGTAGTCATTGCCCATGACTCGCATCCATATGTCAAGACTGGGACATAGGTGGAGCGGTATACAGCCATCTTCGTTTTCTTACCACCCTCTCTTGCTGAGGAATCCTCGATTTATGGCCTGAAAAAGTCTCCCAGCTGCTGCTTTTCGAGTGGCCAACTCTTCTTTGATGCCTCCCTTTCTCTGTATCTATAATAGCTCGCTCCAAGGTATTTAAAGCTGATCGAACCTGCTCCAGAACCTGTTTCTTCACCAGCTTAATCTGAAGTCTTCTTTTCTTCTCGTGATATCACCCTAAAAAAATGGATTTTGGTTTTAGAGCTCTGCTTATGACCAGCACTCTCTTCTCCAGGCTCTTCCCTTCCTTGACTTGCAGGTTGGATTGGAGATGTGGCCTCTGATTTAGCATCAGGGCACGAATCCTCATCAGCAATATGCCAGCTAGGATAAATTACTGACCTGTCTCAATCTACCCACGGAAAACCTTGTTCCAATACCTCAGAATTGATGTATCTGAGGAAGGTGGTTTGATGTGTAACAAGAAAATGACAATGACTCACAGATACCAAAAACAATACATAATGGACTCAAAAACTCACAACCCCGGGAGACCCAGGTGGAACAGTTCCAAATACGATTGGTTTTGCCCCATGTTCCCATGTCTGCACGTAGGGGAGAAGGATTGGCTACCATGATAAGTATGGGAAAAACCATGAGCCAAGAGGATCCAGACCTTCCAGGTCAACAAACACCCGAGAATTCACTGGGAGGTGAACATTACTTAGGACAATCTCTGAAAAGGCCGCAGGGACCCCCTAGATTTTGAACCCGCCCTGGAGGAGGGAAGACAGATGACTGGATAATATGGCACTCTCTCTGGGCAAAACTCTAAACGACCAAGAGTAGAAAGAGGGAATGAACTGAGTAAGTAAATAAATGTCTACATAAAAGTATGTACATGAGCTTCAAAGCCTTGAGAAGCGTTTGGTGGATGTTCTGTCAACTTTCAGTAATGGTACATACATAACAAGAAGGTAAAGAGCATTGGACCTTTTGCTTTCATAAATAAAATGCTAAGGGAGTATATATATACAGAGAAGTTTTCTTTTATCAGAACAGAACACCTGTCCTTGATATATGTCATAACTTTAAGGAAAACCAGTTGGATATTATTATTAATGGCAATCCTGTTTCTGGACGGGTAAGTGAAAAATAGAAGGAGACCATTTTACATGAGAAATATAAACTGGCAGACTGGACATTTTTATATATTTTTTTTCATACGCCCGCTTAAATACTCCAGGCGAAATCTCAGGTTAATGTGTCTTAACCTGAGACTGATTTTTACTTGAGTATCCCTTTTTTTTTTTTTTTCCTGTACACTGACAGGTGTCCTCCTCGCCCCATTTCGGGCAAATACTCGCCGATTTCGGAGGTATCCATTAGAGCTGGGTCGGCTCAGGAGCGGTTCAGGTTATTCCAATCTCTGGTCGAAGGCACTTCTTCAAATGACACTTGTATGGTTCTTGTCATCACTTGTTCCACTGGCACTTGTATGGTTCTTGTCATCTCTTGCTCCACTGGCACTTGTATGGTTCTTGTCATCTCTTGTTCCACTGGCACTTGTCTGGTTCTTGTCATCTCTTGCTCTACTGGCACTTGTATGGTTCTTGTCATCTCTTGTTCCACTGGCACTTGTATGGTTCTTGTCATCACTTGTTCCACTGGCACTTGTATGGTTCTTGTCATCTCTTGCTCCACTGACACTTGTATGGTTCTTGTCATCTCTTGCTCCACTGTATGTTGAAACCTATAGGTCTGTGCATAGTTTAATCCTACACTGTGTTGAAAGTTATAGGTCCCTGTGTATAGTTTAATCCTACACACTGTGTTGAAACTATAGGTCTGTGTATAGTTTTCAATCCTACCACTGTGTTGAAATAGTTATAGGGTTCTGTGTATAGTTTAATCCTACACTGTGTGTTGAAACATATATATTCGTGTATAATTAATTCTATACTGTGTTGAAACATAATATGTATGTGTATAGAATAATCCTACACTGTATGTTGAGACTTATAGGTCCCGAGGATAGTTTAATCCTACATTGTGTTGATTAGTTCTATAGGTCTGTGGATAGTTTAATCCTACACTGTGTTGAAACATGTAGGTCTGTGTATAGTTTAATCCTACACTGTTGTTGAAACATAAAGGTCTGTGTATAAGTTTAATCTGAAACTGTGTTGAATCCATGTGGGTCTGTGTATAGTTTAATCCTATACTGTGTTGAAACATGTAGGTTTTGTTTGGGTATAGCTTAATTCTTACGCTGTTTGTTGAAACATGTAGGTCTGTGAGACGTAGCGAGAGTTTTAATCTGACACAGTGTTTGAACATATGGGTCGTCTGTGTATAGTTTAATCCTACACTTTGTTGAAACCATGAAGGGTCTGTGTATTATTTAATCCTACATTATATCACATCAGGTTGGGCTATGTGTAGTTTAATCCTACACCGTATCACATCAGTTGGGTTTGTGTAATCTAAGCATAAACGGTGTCACATCAGGTGGCTCTGTATACAATCTAATTCTACACTGTGTCAAAATAGGTAACTGTGATAACAATCTAATCCTACACTGTATCACAACAGGTAACTCTGATAACAATCTAATCCTAAACTGTATCACAACAGGTAACTCTGATAACAATATAATCATAAACTGTATAGGCCTACAACAAGTAACTGTGATAACAATCTAGTCCTACACTGTATCACAACAGGTAACTCTGATAACATTCTAATCCTACACTGTATCACAACAGGTAACTCTGATAACAATCTAATCCTACACTGTATCACAATAGGTAACTCTGATAACATTCTAATCCTACACTGTATCACAACAGTTAACTCTATATACACTCTAATCCAACAACTGTATCACAACAGGTAACCCTGCTAACAATCTAATCCAACACTGTATCACAACAGGTAACTCTGCTAACCAATTTAATCCAACTACTGTATCACAACAGGTAACTCTGCTAACAATCTAAATCCAACACTGTATCACAACAGTAACTCTGCTAACAATCTAATCCAACACTGTATCACAACAGGTAACTGCTAACAATCTAAACGCCAACACTGTTATTACAACAGGTAACTGCTAACAATCTAATCCAACACTGTATCACAACAGGTGGGTGTGTGTAAAGTCTAACCAACATGTTATTGCAACAGACTTGACAGCATAGAATATAGAAATAGACTTGTAAGATCTGGGGTATTGTACACTGAAGAGCTCTAATTAAGGAAAGGGAACAATGGAAACATATTTATGGCAAACAGTCTGAAGGACTCAGAAAGCTGTTGATGATTAGAAGGGATTAATATATACTGTAAAACCTATTTATGATTGGACTAACTGGGGCAGCAGTTGGTCCAGTAATGCTGATGGTCCAGTACTTATGGAATTATGTATATACAGTTTACCCTAAAAAAGCAGGCCAGAAACCATAATACAGTAATGAGGAGAGCAATACAGTTTATACCGCTATAAATGAGTGTCAGCAACAGATTTTGGGCAAGTCTGTGTCTGTGTCCGGGATGCCACCCTAGCCTGCTCTTCACAATTAACAGGGGGTAGATGTTTTTAATTTTACATATCCTCATTGCAGACAAAAATTTTGGCCTAACAGATTTCGTCCCATTAGTTATATTTGACTAAATCTGTTAATAAGAGGGTTTACAGTAGTTTCTCCTATACTCTGATATGTTTTACATTATTTCCTTTCTTCTAATGATGTGATTGTTGAACTAGTTGTGAAGATAACTGTTGAATTGTTCTCTTTTTTTTTTTATTTCATTGTGGCACCCACAGGGATCACAGAATTTCAAGGCATTCAATATCAACATCACAGTGTACCTGGCACAGTGCAAATGTGAGTTACAGGCCTTGTTAACTCTTTGACACTCCGGAACAATGCTCAGAGTGTTGGTTCAGGATTTGACACCCGTGCCAAAACGCTCTGAGCGTTGTTTTTAGTCTATCATGAATTAAAATTACGCACAGGGTGGACAAAAATTGCAGAGTCAAAGAGTTAATGAGCTGCACTTTTATTTAAACTGCCCATTTATATATTTTTGTCCAGTGTAGTTCTCAAAGATTTCTGAGGAGACCAAGAAAAGAATAGGACTGCTGGGGCCTGTGGGTAATGTTGTAAGAGGGTGACTAATATTCAGTTGTTCATGAGGCTCGCCCAACCTTATCATGTAAAACAAATTACTGCAGAAACCACCGCTGCAGGAACATGAACTTTTGAGCATGGGGGCCAGCTGCAGTTGTGGCTCAATGATCCTAAGGAATGGAAAAAGAGATGATGATGATGATGCTGATGATGATACGGCAAATGTCAACATCAACTAGTAAATGATACACATTCCTGCTGAATACACTCAATGAGGAAGGAAGATAATGGAATGGTGGGAAAGAAACAAAAATTAGAAAATGATGGACTAGACGACTTACTACAGAAACAACATAAGTTATCAACATTTCCATTTAGTTGATGGCATCTGGCGACTGATCAGTAGAGAAAAGCAGAGACAGAGAGGCAGCTTTCTTCTGCTAACTGCAACAATACTCTCAGGAAAATACAAAACAGCAGGATTTGAACTTCTGAAATTTCTGGAAAAAAGACACTGAACAGGAATAAAATTCTGCTAAGTGCCTAAAATGCATATATAGTGGGCTATAATGGTAAATACAGTTACATACATGACAGATATTGTGCACTTTTTTTTAAAAAAATTGTATTAGCGTCATCTGACTTAGGTATCAGATGAAGTCAGAAGACCAGGAAGAAGTGAAAGAATGCAAGTCTAGATAGAAACATTAAGATTGTAACAATGTATAAATCATGTCTGTCAACAGTAAAGAGAATAAAGGGCAGAAATGTCAAAATAGTGACAGCATATAGTCAAGCAAGATCATCAATGTGGAACTAATGACAAGAACTAAAGCTCCAGTGGAACAAGAAATGAGAAGAAGATGTGGCAGACTATAGGACACACATTGAGAAAACCTGTTGATAGCATTACCAGACAATGCCTGTTCTGGAATCTGCAGGGTAAAAGAGGGCAGAGGATGACCAAAGAACACATGGAGAAGAGAACTGGAGAGAGAAGGGGGTGAAGAAATCATGGAAAGACCTTGACCTGATGGCTTGTGACTTGGCATAAGTTTGTTAGAGGCCTATGCTCCTTTTGGAGTTGAAAAGTGAAGAGAAAAGACATAATCAAGCTAATAGACAATAAAGAGATTGTGGTGCAGAAACATCAAAATAGTGACAGTTAAGAGAATACAGTGCAGAAACAAAAATAGTGACAGTAAAGGGAATAGAGTGCAGAAACATCAAAATAGTGACAGTAAAGATAATATAGTTGTTACGTACATTTATTACCTAAGGGGGTAGTCTTCGGTCCTGCCAAATGTACGCACCAGTCTCAATATAGTTATATTATTTGTGCGTTCGATTGATTCACGCACTGACGTGCACAAAGCAGTGTGAGTTGCTTTTGGACGCACGGGTAACCTAGTTTGGAGATTATGACGTCATGTTTTGTATGGGGCAGTACGGACCATTGTGATGTCTATCGTAGCGTTGAACTTATGTCGTCAATAAACCATGTTAACTGTTCTACCAGCCTTCACAGTTTACTTCACTTCATGGCAGGCTTTGATTAACATGCCTGAAGTTTACATCGTTGTGTGTTGAACTTATTTGACAGTTGTGTGGATTCGCGTTTTATTATCAGCACGATAGAAAACCATCTATGGAAACCCAGAAGAAACGCTCTATCAGTAGTGCAGAAGCACCAAAATAGTGACAGTAAAGAGAATACAGTGCAGAAACATCACAATAGTGACAGTAAAGAGAATACAGTACAGAAACACCAAAATAGTGACAGTAAAGAGAATACAGTGTAGAAACACCAAAATAGAGACAGTAAAGAGAATAGAAAACCATCAGCGGAAAACAAGGTGCAAATAATATTACATTAGTAAGAGATAAGCAAGGAAATCTCATCACCACAGCAAAGGGACAGGAAACAAGATGGGCAGAGCATTTCAGAGAAACTCTGAACAAGGAACCACCAGAGACACTGTTGAATGTTCCTGAGGCTGAAAATGATCTAGATGTTAATACAGACATTCCACGAAAGGAAGAAATCATCATGGCAATCAAAGGGTTAAAGAATGGAAAAGCTCCTGGCCATGATAACTTAAATGCAGAGCTATTTAAGACAGGCCCTGAGCTAGCAGCAGAACTACTAGAACCACTATTTGCACAAGTCTGGAAAACAGGGACAACATCAACGGAGTGGAACAAAGGAATAATTGTCAAATTGCCCAAGTAGGGAGACCTTAAAGACTGCAATAATTGGAGAGGAATCACTCTTCTTTCAGTTCCCAGCAAAATACTAGGCAGGATAATTATACAGAGAATTTCAAAAGCAGTAGACCACAAACTGAGGAAAGAAGAAGCAAAATTTAGACTGAACAGAAGATATGCAGATCATATATTTACCCTCAGGAACATTATAGAGCAGTGCTCAGAATGGCAGAGACAGCTGTACATTAATTTCGTTGATTTTGAAAGGCTTTTGACAGTATACATAGGGACAGTCTATGGAAAATACTGAGGGCTTATGGAATTCCAAGCTGCATAGTGTCCATCATAAAAAGCCTCTATGCCAACTTTACATGTAGCTTTGGGCAGAGCAACCTAACTTTTGATGTGAAGACAGGAATACGACAGGGATGCCCCTTATCAACCACTTTATTTTTAACAGTCATAGACTGGGTGATGTGTCAGTCAACAGAGGGCAGTCCAAGAGGAATAAGATGGACTACGTTTTCTACATTGGAAGATCTGGAATATGCAGATGACATTGCACTACTCACACATTTTCATCAACACATCCAGAAAAAACAGACTTAATAAGTATAGCCAGCAGGTGTGTCTGAACATCAATCTAAAGAAGACAGAAGTCATGTGGGCAACCCTGAGCCCATAACAGTAAGGAATCAGAAACTAGAACAGACAGGCACCTTTACATACCTAGGATGCATAGCAACACCAGACGGCAGAGCTAGCAAAGACATTAATAACAGAATGAACAAAGCAATAACAGCCTTTGTTAGTCTAAACAACATCTGGAAGTCCTCTCAGCACAGCACAAACACAAAATTAAGATTACATGAGAGCTGTGTACCTTCTGTGCTTCTCTATGTGCGGAATGCTGGAGAGTGACAGAGAAGGAAATGTCGAAATTGTCCTCTTTCCACAAAATCTGCCTAAGAAAAATTCTCCAAATCTTTTGGCCGAATACCATCACCAACCAAAACTGCTTACTCAGAGCAACCAAGAGGACATACACACCATCATAACTGGCAGACACTGGAGTTGGGTTGGCCATGTCCTCAGAAGAAACCCCGATGCCATCACAAGAACAGCTATGCTATGGACCCCAGAAGGAAAATGAAAGAGAGGCTGACCAAAAATAACTTGGCGGAAAACTGTGAGGCTGAGATGCAAAGAGTGAATCAGAGCTGGGGCACTGTACGAAGGATGGCTGCTGACCGAGCAGGGTGGAAGCAGTTTGTTGCCACCCTACAAGATGCCACCAGGCGTAATGGCCACTGACTGCTTTGATGGTCAGCGGCCAAGGATCAAAGAAGAAGAAAATCAAGTCAGTAGACAGTAACTCTTGGAGCAAAATGAACTAAGTTGAATAAAAGTGTATAATGAGTGATGAAATATTTTCCTTTCTAACGTAGTTAGAAATAGACAGTAGTATTCAGGCAAGCAGATAAGTTCCATCTTTTATAAGGACATTCATATATTTTCAGCGAGTGTTCGTGAAATGTTTGAGTGCACCAATTTTTACAAAACGGGCAGCAAGCAATACTTGTTTGTCACCATCCATGATGCTGTTGTCAGTGCTCAGTTGCAGCAGTGGTCCATGATGGGGGTGAGTATCTTAATTAAGGTTTTTTAGTTTCATTTCTTATCATGATTTCTATTCCTAAAGTTTCTAGTTTTTATTGATCAGAATCAGCATCATTGCACTCCGGGCAAACCCATAGGTGCTCAGTCTCCCTCAGCAAATGTCGACGGCATGAAAGCCAATAGTTCCAGTTGCGCATTGGTTGTATACACACCTCTCATAAGTCCATCCCTGTGGTCTTACGTTTGATGACAAGTTGCAGCAATCTTAACCTTGATGATTCATTGATTGCAGTGTCACTCTTAAATAGGCGATCATTAATTACCATCAGTATGTCTCCCTTATCGATATCTAATGTACCTTCTATGTGTTCTCTTGAAGCTTCTTGCTCCTTTGATGTCAGATACGTTTACCATTGCAGGAGTTGTCTTATTTTGTATGTGTGTTTACTTCGCATTATAAGTTTTTTGCCCTGTCCATTGCAATATCTAGGATCTAATTGACAGCAATATAATGCATGTTTTGCTGCATCATCCACAATGGGGGTTTCTCATATGTACAGCCCAATTACTTATTGCAACCCTTTCAGTTTTGAATGTGTTTTCTAGTTCATTCACATTGTGTTACTGACAGCGTGAGTATTCCTCAGCACATTTACTCATAGTATTGATATGACTAGCTGATGATACAGGAGGAAATTGTAATCTCTGCATGTGCTGGTGGCCATTGTTTTAGGAACATGGCCCTAGACCTCTCCTTGCACTTCTGTAATGATGTGATCAAACCATGGGTGCTGATACAAATAGCCATCAATCAAATTGTTACCTCCCCAAGGGCGTCTTATGATTCGGTCGTTGCCCTTTCAGTTTTCTGACCATTGTGTATCACTCTGGAAGGTCCTTCTATCACTGTCGGAGCTGTTTCAAGCTGCAGGCACATCAATGCAGCCCTCAGTCGGAATTGAACATTTTAGAGCCAGTTTTTCCTCGCACCAATTTATAACAACTCATGTACACGTCCCGTGTATGTTATTTACAATTTCCTCGTCCCATTTTACATTGCCAAGTCCTCGTTAATTACGAGTTTGTCATCTGCGCTAAAGCCAATGTTCATCCCCCATGCACCATTGGCTAACATGGTGGCTACTTTTGCTGGGTAGAGGAATGTTTAACAGCACCAGTGATTAGTAGAGAGCCCTGGGGTAGGGCCTCATGCTATTAGCGCATTGGTCTCACATGTCCATGTTCCCCAGCAAAATGCTGCTGCTATCAATCTGTGTTAGCCTAGGGTGTAACACCGCAAGCCATTTACAACAGTTCATTAAGGGGTTCAAATGTCTCATCAATGTTCATTAGCCTTCTTCTTAGGTCCATTGATGCTGCAATCATTTTTTACCCTGGAATCATCCTCGCACCACAGAGCATTAAGCAAATGTTTCCAGTGGTTTTATCACATGTTACTTATATGGACCCTGGAGCTTTCTTGAGGTTATGTGGAAGGAATTTCTGCATTTTTCGATGAGTTGGTTTCTATATATTTTTTCTCTCTAGCATCTCTTGTTCTAGTTAAATTACCTTAGAACTCTTTTTGCCGTGTGATTAATTCTATAGCTGCAATGAAAGTGTGAGGTCTTTAAACCAGGCTTAAGGAAGTGCCCATAGGTAACTTTGTAGCCAGTCTTCCGGCATTTCAGAATTTTGATGAAGATTGATATGAAGCATCTTTCGGTTATTACCTGTTTTGGAAGTAATTGGGTGGAGTTTCTCAAAATGCCATTTGTTTAATTTCAATCCAGCAATTGGACCATCGTTTAATAGCTGGAATTAGCTAATGAAGCATTACTCTAGGAATCTGAGGAATGGAAGATAACCCATGTCTAGGTGATGTGATCCAATGTGCCAAGAGACTGAATGGCTGATGGGGGGTAAGGCAGGTGCAATATAATACCACTGGCTTTATCCAGGGTGGGTGAGGCAGACACCAGGCCAGAAGGAGTCCCTAAGGGGAAATCTCTTACCTCTTCCACTGGTTTGGTGGCTGTACTTGGGTGGGCCAAATGTTTCCACTAATCAGTAAAACTTTTAAATCCAGAACAGAACCATCGCTGGAGCCTATGGGTAACATGCTCTTGCCACCAATAAACGTCATCTTTCGAGTTTTCATCAATAACAAAGTAATCTTTGTTTTTCAAGGTTTAAATCAAAAATATCTTCTTTGCTATGATGCTTGGGATGCAAAGGAATTCTCATTGTTAGTGTTTGAAGTCCTAGAACCTTAAGAACCTCCATGGGGAATCCTGGAAACAAGGTTACCCTCTGATTTTTCGAGTTGCCTGGCTAAAGCTCAGGAATAATTAGTTTACCATCAGAGGTGGCCCTGTAGCGTAAGGTTTTTTAAAGTGTGGAATGATAGTGTTGGAGAAGGAATAGAATAATAGTTAGTTCTCCTGAATGTGGATGAGATCCAGTGGACAGAGAACGTTCACTGGTATCACTCAATAGTCACTCGGCTGCGAATGTATCTGGAACTGAAATAGATCAGTCAGACCTACTGGTGCAACACCGCTGTGTGACAAATAGTGCTTACAATTCAACAAAACTCAATTTCAATCTTTAGTGGAATGAATGAAATATGTTGAATATACAATTTATTTATCCCTTCTTTATATACTTCTATTATCTAAATTTTGTAATGAATGGTGAGTGTTGGAAGATGGTGTTTCAATGGAGAATGTAATATTTTGAAAACAGATGATTGTACAGTTATTATATTTAACTTAATAAAGTTAATATTGGATTTTCCAATTGAATTCTTTTAACCTAAAAAGTTTCTTCCACAAGTTTCTGGCACTAGTCTTTAAAACTATCCCCCGGAATTTTTACTGAACGTTATTCGTCATCGACGAACAGGAAAAAACAACTCAATGTTTTTTTTTACTGCTTCACAATTAGAGCACTGGAATTGAGTCTTTGTATTACTCAATCTTTTTGAAACTATTGTAGTGACAACACTTCTCTCCTTGCTGAAAGGTCTGGTCTGTTAAGCCACACCCAATAACTGAGAGGGGACTAAAGATCTTGTGTAAAAGCTTAAACCACTGTGCTCCTTTGAAGTTTATAGGCTGCGGGACTTGAATAAAAACTTAAGGACTTCTGCTCAATTGGACTCTAATATGATCCTGGAGCAAGGAGAAATATGTGGCTACTCTGTGGCATGCGAACACACATAATTCCTAAAAGGTTCATCGAGGCGAGTGGTTGTCTCTCTGTGTATGTGTATTTGCATGATAAGACAAGTGTTCTACTTTGCAAGAACATTTTCAAATATTATACTCATACATGTTTAAAATCAATATAATATGTGTACATGGGTAGAGATTGCATCCTTTGCCTTTCCACATATACATGCCTAGTCAGTGATTGTACTTGCTGGTAGGTTATAGGTATCTCCCAGACAAGGTCTGAGCATGGTTATATAGCCCTGACAAGGACTGTGGAGGTTATATTGTGGGTTTCAATCTTCATCAAACATACACGTATAGACAAATGTTAGGTCTGATAGACCTCAAGTTTTAAATAAAACCTGAAATAAAATGATATTATTCATACAAATATCTTTAGTAATCCTACATACCCTTTAGAATCAATATAAGCTCAGTGTAGGACTGGCTTGTAGTGAAGTGTGCCTGCACTGCATTCAGATAGGACAGTATTAGTCTTGGCAGCTACTTTTCTTTTTCAGTCTCACACTCTGGCGGTTTGGTGTTAGTGTGTGTTTTTAAACCTAGCGCTGCTTCTTTATATATTGGGAATGTTTCTGTATCGGAGAGCTTACTCGATTTAGCACATTTTTATCCTCAAGAATCCATCCTTCTGAGTGACTATGTGCTTGTATCCTACCGATTGTTCCTCCGCACCACTAAACACTTCTATCTATCTGTCGTAGATTTTTCGATAGGAGAATTAAGACTTGGGTTTGGTCCCTTCTGAATAGGTTGGAATGAGTGATAGTCACAGTGTGAGCTGGTGAAAAGCAATAGAATTTCCACACGTGAGATGATAGAAGGTGATATAGAGGCTGTCTTTGAGAATCGAGATAATCTTCTCTCTCTCACCTATCTTCTACGACCGCTTTTAAAGTGTCAGACAGTCTAAACCACAGATATATATTACATAAATCTCTATCTACTCACGGGCACGCACATACACGTGACGACAGTTAAACACACAGACGTGGGAAATCTATAACCATGAATATATATATTTGAACGAGCTGACCAACGCACTGATTTAGTTCAAGAGAGATTTTATTATTATCATCTAAAAAAATCTTCTCACAACACCAAAAATTTCATCAAGGAAAAACATATACAAATAGTCATAAAATTCAAGGAAAATGCTACAAGGATGATAGCCCCGTTATGATCTTAACTCTAGGTTTAGCCCACAGCCCCGTTAGGATGACAGATGATGGCCCAAAAGAGTTATTAGATGCATGTGGTTAGGATCTAATATTGTTCCCCTTTGAAGGTATAGACTGACTTTGACAGCAGTATCTATTCTAAAGGAACAAGTTACTTAAGCAGCAAATCTCGCCTAAGGAAAAAAAAACAAATATAACAAGTGAGTGTATTATACAACGAACATCCTTCCGTCACTTTCACTCGGTTCTTTCATCAGGGCCCTGATATACTTACAATCGTGTTGTGGTTTCACCGGCTGGCGCAAATTTTGGACACTCACACTTTTTATCTGTTACTGTCTTTTAATGAAACAGATCCCACCCCAGCTCTGCAGATTTGTTTGTTGGTTTCATCAAAATGGATCTGGGAGCGTCTGCTTCAGGCGATAGTTATTTCAGACTAAAGTTAATGTCACTTGACTCACGAGGTAAGAATTAGGCTTAAACGAGCACAAAATGTCAGAACACGAAGTTTCCCTTAATTAGGAAGATGACCGGTGGACAACGTCTCTCAAACAGAAAAATCTTAGTTCCCCACTCACTTGTCAACAATGTCGGAAAGTAATGTTATTGATTGTAATTATTCTCGCCGCCAGGCAGAAAATTTACGTAGAGTTTATGGAAGAAATTAAGATCTGGTTCACAGGCCCAGTATTGATCATTACAGTCTTTGAAAACCCGTTAGTGGGATATAGTATTTCTGGCTAACTCTGTTTGCCTATGCACTGTCAGATCAGTGTTACTTGAGAAACCCACGTGGTTCAAAATAAGGACTGTCTATTTCTTCACAAGTATGAACTCTTATTAAATGTTGGTAAAGTTCGGGTCACCCCAGTATTTCCTGAATAAAAGGAAAAGCACATATAAATCATTTACATATTTTGTACTCAATATAACTTACATTTTAAATAGCAAGCCGACCGCTTGACTTATAATTCAAACTTCCGGTGAAATACGTTATATAAAATCGATCATCAGGAATTAGGAATATGGTGCGTATTCCGTCACTACTCACTGATGTCGCGTCTAGCATTTATAAGTTTGTTATTAAAACAGTTTCGACTGAGTATTAGCCGTTAAATTAAATTCCTTATAGCTACTAGTTTAGTAAGCTAAAGATATAATTTATTATGTATTTCCACTGTAACTCGTCGACTTAGAGAATATAACAAACTATAAATTAAGCACTCTGTTCAAAAGAAACTAGTTAAAATGAAATGAGCGATTTAACGCTTTAACCACTTTCCAAAATACTAGATATCTATTTTTATTAATCTCACCACAGCACTACTACGGTAACACCACGACTAGGATAATTCACTAGATAGGTAGTTAGAAGCTCGTCACAAATCTGACGAGAACTATGAAATTCGCTATACAAGCTTCATTCGCTAGCACGCGTGTTTCCGTCTACTGAAGATGTTGAAGACTGAAATGAAATCAGATTTCAGCTCCTGGGTGGATATTTGAAGACAGGGGCAAACACTCCCACATTTTCTCAAACTCCGAAATCATCTCCCCTTTCCCGTGTAAAACACCTACGTCAGCTTAACGCGTGACGTAACTGCCACCAGTGACCGAGAAATGCGCGTGACAGTTGCAAATCTCAGACAACCGTCTACAACTGCGTCGTAGAGATGTCAGTAATCACGCCTTTCCTGAGCGCTCAGCTGAAAAACCCGCGCGTGACAGGTGCCAATGTAGACATAAAGTCTGTTCTATGTCCAGCGAAACGAATTTCTCACACCCCAGGCCCAGAAATCTGGTCGGGCCGCGCTCTGACCGGGGAAACTGCAGACGTATGTCTGGCGAGAACCGTATATTCATAGCTATGGTTCGACCGGCAGAGACTGACATCTATGTAATCGAGTTTCCGTCAGCATGAGAAAGAAAGACGGTAAACTATCGAATGGGAAAAGAAAATATTATTTGCAAGCTAACGAATGCGAAAAAATTATATATATGAAAAAAGGTAAAGAGTGACAGAAAAAATTAGAGGACCCGAGTGGAAGAAAGAGGAAAATGTAGACAATTTATAGAACATAACTCCCTATGTGACACTATCCCTTTCTTATACTCCTACTTTTATTTTCCTGATTGGGATTATTTTCTTCAAATTTAATTTCTTATCAGAGCATTGTTTTCTTACTTTTAATTTCATAACAAAACATCACTTTTCTTACTTTTAATTTCATAACAAAACATCATTTTTCTTACTTTTAATTTCATAACAAAACATCATTTTTCTTTAGATTCATAAGAAATTTTATCAGAATAATTTGTATTCATTAACAGCAGGTTTTTATTAGTATATTGTTTACTTTCATTAAGATGGTTCCATATCTATGATCTTTGAACTTTTTTCTATGATTATTTGACAGGACAATATAGAAAACAACATTCCTTTGGGTAACACAAACAACAATATTATGCCCGGAGGATTCAGCAGTAATGAAGACAAGACAGATGAAAAGTCAGGCACCACTGCAAAGTCAAACAGCAAAGGGGACCCGACTCATACTCGGCAGCAGCAAGAAACTCGCAGTGATTGCATTAACAATCACATTAACACAGATGCAAGGGAGAGAACCAAAGTTTGAGTAGTACTAGTTTTGATAGTTTTGAAAAGTCTGTGTTATTTAAAATTGAATTTTAAACATTGAATAAAACAAGGGTAGTTTCTAACAGTCTGTGTTATCATATTGTTTAAAAACATAATTTTTAACATTGAATAAAACAAGGATAGATTCTAACAGTCTATTTTTTCTTTCTTATTATTTAAAACATTATTTTTAACATTTAATAAAACAAGAATAGTTTTTAACAGTCTGTTTTTTTCATATGTTTTAAAACATTATTATTAACATTTAATAAAACAAAAATAGTTTCAGTGTTCTCAGGTACAAATTGTCTGGCAGTGTTCATTGGAAACTTCGTGAAAGTGTTTTCAATCCAACTCTAGTTTTGGTTATTCTTCAGTGTTTTATTTTCTGTGTGCAAATGTGTTTGAGACTCATGTAGTTCTCATAGGTCTCCGAGGAGGCAAAGAAAGAGTGGAACTACAGCGCCCTAAAACATATCAAGTAAGACATCTATTATGAGGTTGTGTATGCTGCTGACAATCTCATCATATGAAAACAGATTGCTACAGAAACCACTGCTGGTAGGTACATGAGTGCTTTGGTATGGGCTTCCTGCAAGGGGGCCTGCTTCAGTGGTTCCTGCATACTCTATAGGGAGCAAGAGGGTAAATAATGATGATAATACATTTTTGGAATTAGAGAACATTAGATGATACATTTTTGGTAGTCTCGTATATGTGAGTATTGTGTGGTAAGGAGAGAACATTTGCTATATAAATGTTTGTATTGTTGTGGAATTAGAGAACATTAGATGATACATTTTTGGTAGTTTTATTAAGTTCATGCATATGTTTTTATTGTGTGATAGGGAGAGAGCATCTGCTATATATATACATACATGTTGTGTATTGTGTGATAAGGAGAGAACATCTGCTATATATACAAGTATGTTGTACATTGTGTGATAAGGAGAGAACATCTGCTATATATATATGTTGTGTATTGTGTGATAAGGAGAGAACATCTGCTATATATATGTTGTATATTGTGTGATAAGGAGAGATCATCCACTTCTTAAGTTATAGCAGACAGTTTTTAATTTAACATGGGAACTTATTTCCACATCATCATCATTTTCTTTTTGTGCTCCTTATGGAGCATAGCTCCACCACTGTAGCTGATCCCCTTGCAGGAAGCCTGCACCAAGCAGTCACATCCCCTTACAGCTGTGATTTCTGTGACAGTTTATTTTACATGATGAGTTTGCCAGCCTCTGTGCAGCTCATATTAGTCACCTTATAGGACTGCTACACCCTCAGGAATGTTGTACAATGAGGCTAATATGAGGTTGTACAATGAGGCTGGAAACCTCATCATGTAAAACAAATTGCCACAGAAATCACCACTACAAGAGTATGTGAATGCTGGGTGCAGACTTCCTGTAAGGAGGACCAGCTGCAGTGTTGACTATCATGCTCAGTAAGGTGCACAAAGGAAACAGATCATGACATGCTTGAGAGAGCCCTAGGGCTAATCTTTCTTTGTCTCATCAGAGACACCCAGGAACTATAAGGAGTTTATTTCCACGTGGTCAGTTATAAACAATAGAATGTGTGAGTCCTGTACACACACATTGAGATCCTTGCTGGTGCTAGGGAGTTAATGCACTGTGCTGAGATCCTCCTTGTGTGATCTAAAGGAGGAGATCAGAGCACTGATGGAGTTTTCAGTGTTCAGTGAAGATTGTCCTTAAATCCAAACCAAACCAGTTATAAACAATTCCAATGCTGTGAATCCATGTAAATTATTTTTTAAATTATTTCATAAATCAAATATTTGCACATATGAAATGTCAGCATATGTATATTACTACACATATATTTATCTATGTTGCCACATAGAAAAATCTGATTTATTTATTTTTTTGGTCAATGTTTCCTTGACATGTCACAGAAAGTTTTATGTGCTGTATTTTTTGTTGACATTAGTTCAAATTATTATGTGCCTACTTTTGTAAACATTCTGTTTGAAATATGTATATCATGTCTGTAATCATGAAATATGTACATCATGTCTGTAATCATGAAATATGAATATCATGTCTGTAATCATGAAATGTCGGCGTCTGTGGCCTAATGGATATGAACGCAATTTCATAATCCAGATATACCAGATTCGAAACCTGCTGCAGGCGGTTTGGTAGCAGATCGCTTTGTGTGGATTTTTAACAATGGTATAAGTGCCATACCGTTCAGAAAGCAATGGCAAACTACTGAATGAAAAAAATTGCCTAGAAAAATCACAAACAGCCAATAAAAGCTGGGGTTGATTGCCACGTCCTGTAAAGGATAAGCAACTAACAATCATGAAATATGTATATCATGTCTGTAATCATGAAATATGAATATTAGACTTCGGCATGCCATTCCAATGTAATTTCTATAATCATGAAATATGTATTTCAGGGTCAGACATGTCATCACAATGTCTTGTCTGTAATCATGAAATATGTATGTCAGGCTCAGACATGTCATCTCAATGTCATGTCTGTAATCATGAAGTATGTATTTCAGGCTCAGACATGTCATCTCAATGTCTTGTCTGTAATCATGAAATATGTATATCAAACTAAGTTATACCATTCCAGTGTGATCCTTATAATCATTCTAATATCATTGTTATATTGTGCAAATTGCAGCAAACTGTTGCTTTGCATAGAAACATTTGACTGTATATTTACACATTATGTCTCCCAACAGAACAGTTATCCTTGTATGTAGTTTATTAGTCCCCAGAATGCAGTGATTCTGTTATAAATATCTGTGTTATAACAAAGTGGTGTTATAATTTTACATACACCACCGTCTAAATATAATTTTATTTCTGACTGTACGATATTGATGAAAATCACATCTAAAAGTAAGATAAAATCATAACTACTTAAGATAAATTGATAATTCATGTTGCAAATAGTTGGATGTCAAATGAGCTTCTCATTGGAGAGTTATAAATATGTAGCAGAAATAGTTTTGATGACAAAGTTGAGGCAGTATGAAAGATGGTAAACATGATTTGTTTTTTAAATTTTCTTGCCTCAACATAATAAGTATTATCCTTCAGCCCTAGAAAATAAACAGAGAATTGGGGCTTACAGCATCACTTTCTTTCAGTTATATATCTTATTAATAAAATAGTCTGGGTGTTGTGCTGACTTGTCATGTTGACAAATAGGGAGTTGAGAACAAACATTATGACTAAACAACATGCTGCTTAACTCTAAATCATGAAAAATTGAGTTTCCTGCTCTTGGGTGCTGGAAATAAGTATTATTTAAATTACCAGATGCACCCAAAAAAAAAAAATTGTAATTAAATAATGCAGTGGCATAAAAATTTACTATAACTTGTCAACAAGCCACGAGAAGTAGTTCATGGGATATCAGTGGCATGAAGTTACGGTTATCAGGATCACTTTCAACTATGGTGGGTCCTGCATTTAGACTATCTAAAAATGGCTGAGCCATCTTTGAGAAAATAGATGTAACAAAAGTGAACTCTGTAAAATTTATCTCATTACTTTAGTGCATTTAAAGTACAAGCGTATCCACATTTCTTTAAAATTATATATAAGTTTTGTATTAACAGGCAGTACAACAAACACAGGGATGGGTAGATTTAATCTTGTCTCAGTTTGTCATTTTGAACATAAGACTAGTTATTTCTTATATGTGAAGCCCAAATGTTTTTATAGGGACTTTGAAATCAGATTTGCTGTGAATCATTAAACATATGAGTCTATGTCAGCGTGATTGTCCTTGGTTGTTTTTAATGTAAACTGTTCATCAGTTGTAAATTCAAATAGTACTGACAACACTGTCACTATAATACTGCATTAATTGGGAATACAACACTATGTCTGGTTCATCTATGAAGATTTTTAATGACTCTTTAACATTTCCAGTTGGTCTACCACAATTTCTCACTTATTTGCATCACCTGTGATTGTTCATGTGTGGTCTTACACTTAAAAGTTAACAATTGTAGCTAACCTGGGGTGTCAAGAAGTAGATAATGAAAATACAGTGCTAGTTGTTGGTGTTTAGCTTTGCTGTTTGCCTTCAAATTTAACTATGTCTGTTTTGGTTGTTATCTCATTGAAAGCATTGCTGGTTTGACAAGTATATTACCTCTTTCTTTGGCCATGACTTAGCAAATCTTGATTGTTCCTTTTCCATTGCATTTTCTGCATACAGAGCTGATGCTGAGTATAATCTTATTTTCCCCAGTTTTACAAATTTACAATCAGTTGCTAGGAGACCATGCATAGACTCAATAATAAAGCCATATTATAGAGGTAATAATAAACACCATCAGCAACCAAAAACTACTTATTCGGAGTAACCAGGAGGACATGCACACCATCATAGCTGGCAGACGCTGGAGTTGGGTTGGCCATGTCCTCAGAAGGGATCCTGATACCATCGCAAGAACAGCTATGCTATGGACCCCCGAGGGAAAGCGAAAGAGAGGCTGACCAAAAACAACTTGGCGGAGAACTGTGGAAGCTGAGATGCAAAGAATGAACCACAGTTGGGGCACTGTACGAAGGATGGCTGCCGACCGAGCAAAGTGGAATCAATTTGTTGCTGCCCTACAAGACGCCACCAGGCGTGATGGCCGCTGACTGCTTTGACGGTTGGCGGTTATGGATCAAAGAAGAAGAATAGAGGTAATAATATAACAATTGCATTTTTTTGTTCATACAAAATACCATTCAGTTTTATGCCTCATTCAACATGGTTACTTCTTGCTAATCATGAAATTTCAGTTATGGATTCACTGGTGAAATGAGTTTAATGTGATTATTGTATACAATTTATTGAAAGAATTATTAAGACTGTAAAAGGGTCACATTTTATACTTGATTTGTCCAATATTATCAAATTTGTATATTATAATATTTTACAGAATTGATATTAAAAAATATGTACTGTTTTTATCAATACTTGCAACATGCCTCTTCATAGTGAAATGTAGCACAAAAGACAAAGAAACAGTTTTAACAGAATTACAATAACAAGGCTGCAGATAGTACTGGTCTCTAGCCTGTCATTTGTTTACAAGTTTGTAAGCTGTAACTTCTGTAAGTGTACATACGCGTATTTCCTACATTTTTTTCCTTATTCATATTAAAATTACACCGTTTATTCAGATCACAGACAAGAGACTAAAAAAATGATGATCCATTATGATGGGTTTTTTTTAGATGTGCAAACGGTACTTGATATAAGCTACTATAGATAAAAATATTTAGTCAAAGTCACAAAATCTAACAAAGTGAGATGGTTGTGTAGGTAAAATGTGTGGAGACTAACAAAGAGAAAAAAAAAAATAAGTACATAAGTATGAAATTAAGGGTACAAGGCACAGTCATATCCTAGAAGATTCAAGAAGGTGGAGGGATAGCTTAGAAATGGAATTGGAAGAGCTTGGGATTGAAGGTGATGATCTGATATACTTATTTAGTCACTGCTCTTCTACTCTGGGGTGTAGAGATTAGCCAGAGACAGTGCCATACAATTCTGTAAGCTATCAACAATCTTACATTATCCCAGACAAGGAAGTTATAAAATGTTTTTAATATATATCAGTGATGGACTTTTCATTAATGATACGTGATTTATTCTTGTGACAGACTTATTGCTAAGTCGGTCAAGTTTAATTTTTTTAAATTTTTTTTTTAACTTTTCATTTTTATTCTTATGGTATAAAAGAATTTGTACCTTCTAATAGTTTACAATTCTTTTGGCAACAGAAAAAAAAAGGGCAGAAAATTATGTTATTGAAAGAAACAGATTAATCAGTTGCAATGACAATAGGAGTTAGAACCCTGTACATGACTTGAGAAAATCAGACACATAGATAAAATCATACACATTGACGGAAGAGAGAAAAAATTTATATACATAACATACAAACAAAAAAAAGGCACATGACATTAAGAAATAAAGCCATGCACATGACAGAACAGAAATAGACATATACATGACAGAACAGAAATAGACATATACATGACGGAACAGAAATAGACATATACATGACAGAATAAAGAGAATTAGGCACATGACAGTAAAAAAATTGTTTGTGTGTAATACCAGGTAATAGTAATTGTCTATTGTTCGACTGAAAAGCATTTAGTAATTTAAGTTCTTCATAATAATGATTGGTGTAAACATTTGATGTATGCATTACATTTCTCCATTTCATTTTAGGCGGTGTAAAAATCCAGTGAAGGCTTGCTGAGCCAATAGCTTCTTTTACATTAGCCACACATTTTGCAGATGGTCACATTGACCTTGGTGTCAGTGTGTCACAAGACCATTCAGAACTTGACATATTTCAGTTATGCCCTACTTTCACATTATCATCAAACGTGGATGGCAAGTCAGTGGATTGCAACATCAAGCAGCCATATCTTTTAGCTCCCCAAGGAACATAGGCCTTCAACAAACACTTGCCAAGTCCACCTGTCACATGACGTCAGCTTAAGTTCTTTCCAGGTCTTCCTCATCATTTTCATTTCTGTCTCCAGTTTTCTTCTCCATGTGTTTTTGGATCTGCTTGTACTTCTCTTACTCACGAGATTCCAGAAAAATGGACTGTCTGATAATGCTATCAACAAGTTTCCTCAATGTGTGTCCAATCCATCGCCAGCGTCTTCTTCTCATCTCTTTTTCCACTGGTACTTGTCTCGGTCTTGTCCTCAGCGCCATGTTGGTGACCTTGTTGTACCATTTTAACCTTCTGTTCTATCTTCTTTGATCCATAACCGCCAACCGTCAAAGCAGTCAGCGGCCATCATGCCTGATGGCATCCAGTAGGGCAGCAACAAATTGATTCCACCTTGCTCGGTTGGCGGCCATCCTTCATACAGTGCCCCAACTCTGGTTCATTCTTTGCATCTCGGATTCCAGAGTTTTCCGCCAAGTTGTTTTTGGTCGGCCTCTCTTTCACTTTCCCTCGGGGGTCCATAGCACAGATGTTCTTGTGATGGTATCAGGGTCCCTTCTGAGGATGTGGCCAACCCAACTCCAGCATCTGCCAGCTATGATGGTGTGCATGTCCTCGTGGTTACTCAGAATAAGTAGTTCTTGGTTGCTGATGGTGTTTGGCCAACAGATTCAGAGAATTTTCCTTAGGCAGATTGTGTGGAAGGAGGACAGTTTTGACATTTCCTTCTCTGTTACTCTCCAACATTCCGCACCATAGAGAAGCACAGAAAGTACACAGTCTCATACAGTCTTAATTTGGTGTTTGTGCTGTACTGGGAAGACTTCCAAATGTTGTTGAGAATAGCAAAGGCTGTTCTCGCTTTATTCATTCTGTTGTTAATGTCCTTGCTTGTTCCACCGTCAGGTGTTACTATGCATAATAAGTAAGTAAATGTGTCTGTCTGTTCTAACTTCTGGTTCCTTACTGTTATTGGCTCAGGACAGAGGTCGTCTTCTTCAGATTGATGTTCAGGCCAACCTGCTGGCCATACTTATTCAGTCTATCAGTTTTGTCTTGAATGTGTTGATGTGAATGCGCGAGTAGTGCAATGTCATCTGCATATTCCAGGTCTTCCAGTGTAGAAAATGTTGTCCATCTAATTCCTCTTGGACTGCCCTCTGTTGTCTGGCCCATCACCCAATCTATGGCTGTCAAAAATAATGTTGTTTATAAGGGGCATCCCTGTCGTACTCCTGTTTTCACTTCAAAAGTTACATTACTCAATCCAACACTACACGTAAAGTTCTTCTGTTCTATGCAAGCACCAATTTATGAATGCCAGTAGCTTTTTGATTGTTGTTCTCCATGATTGAGAGCCTTACAAAAGAACGGACTTTACATTTGAGTTGAAGATTCTTATTTTTGAGTTGGGCCATTTCTTTTTACTTCCATATACCTCTCAATGCAACATTACAGTTATATTCCTGGGGTTAGATTTTGAGGTAAATGCAGATTACTGTATAAAGCAACGTTTTGAATATGTTGACAGCATAACTGTGTTGTGTGACATTACATAAGGAATGCATTTTACACATTGACTTTTATTGATAACTGCTTTCTTTGTTAACCTAGTGTTGCATACAGATACCTCATCATTCCTAATGTACATTTAGTCAATCTGCATATAATAACTGAATAAAGAGTCTAAAGAGCACTGTTATAAGTTTGTTGAGGTAGTTTTGTTTTAAAATGACAGTAAATTATCAATAATCTGTTAAAATTGCTGGTCATTGCTAAACATATCCTTTTCTGTTGTCCCCATTTGGTTATAATTTCTATAACAAGATCTGAGAGAATTATGTCTGTGTGAAACCCAGGAGATAACAAGTAAAGGAGAAATCAAGTTGTATTACTGTTACCAAATGCACTAAAAAACAGACACTCATTCACATGCACACACACACTTGTGAACAGTATGATGAATTACTGATAATGATAAGTGGCCACCCACTTTTATTCTAAGCAATATGATGTACTTATTTACTTAGTCATCTTTCTTCTACCGTGAGGTGTAGAGGTTTGAAGGAGGGAGTGCCATACTGTGCTATAGGCTGTCTTCCTTATCTGGCCTGGTTCCATTCTAGTCCTCGGTTCTTCAGAGATTGTCTAATGTTGTCCTGCCAGTGGAGGTCTGGATGTTAGATTCCCATACTTGTTGTGGTAGGCAATTCGTAGCTGAGACTGTTCTACTTGAATCTGCAGTGACTGGGTTTTGAGACTTTGCCATATCATCTGGTTGCAGACCATATCTCTTCTTGTCACTTCAACCACCTTCCTCATGTACTTCATTTCTGAGGTTTGGAGCTGGCTTTTGTGGGTTGTTGTCATTGCCTATGACTCGCATCCATAAGTCAAGACTAGAACATAGGCAGAGTGGTATACAGTCATATTTGTCTTCTTGCTAACTTCTCTTTTGCTGAGGAATCCACGATTTATTGCCTGAAAAAGTCCCCCCAGCTGCTGCTCTTCGGGTAGCCAAATCTTCATTGATGCCTCTCTTCCAGTCTATAACAGCTCTGAGGTATTTAAAGTAGTTGACTTGCTCAGGACCTGTTCTCCCAGCTTAATCTGATGCCTTCTTTCCTCTCATGATATTACCAAGGATTTTGTTTTGGAGGCAATACAATATATGAACATTTATTTTCTGTTTGCATTGCATGTGATGATAGTAATAAAAGTGGATTCCCAAAACTTGTTTTATAATTGTAAGTACAAGTCCATAACTTTTTATTCAAACTCAACATTCTGAAAATCGAAAGTTTCTTTGGGCAACCTTGGGCTATTTCTGAACGCAGGTTGGGCTATTTTGGGCAGATTTGGGCTACTTTTCAAACACGATTTGTGCAACATCTGAAAACTGAAACAAAATCCAGTTTCTGAAACAAAGCTGTCCCAGAGCATTTCGGATAAAAGATTCTTCTTCTTCAAGTACCATGCCTAGTGGCATAGGAGATCATGTCTCTCCATAACTTCCTGTCTCCAGTACAATTTATCAATTCTGCTGTTGACTTCTTTCCATGCCACGATGTCAAACTGTCCAGTATTTGCTCTCTTTGTCTTCCTCTATCTCTTTTTCCTTCATCTTCTCATAACATGCCCAAAAAAAAGTGGATTGCTTCTTTCTAACTTGTGAAATAAGTTTACTTTGTGCGTTGACCTCTTTCAGGACACCCACATTACTCTTTTTGGCTGTCCAAGGTATTTTTAACAATTTTCTGTAAAACCACATCTCTGTGGCCTCTAGTGTCTTCCCTATTTGTTTACTAATTGTCCATGACTCACTCCCATATATGAGGATTGGTTCTATATAACAATGAAGAACTTTCTTACATCCAATGACAAAGAATTGTTGCATAAAATACTCTTCATTTTATAGAATGCTACTTGAGCTGTTACGTACATTTATTACCTAAGGGGGTAGTCTTCGGTCCTGCCAAATGTACGCACCAGTCTTAATATAGTTATATTATTTGAGCGTTCGATTGATTCACGCACTGACGTGCACAATGCAGTGTGAGTTGCTTTGGACGCACGGGTAACCTAGTTTAGGGATTCTGACGTCATGTTTTGTATGGGGGCAGTACGGACGATGTTGATGTCCGTGGAATATTTCTTGTATTCGTGGCAAGTTGGTGGAAGCCATTATTTCTATTGATATATATATTGGTCTTCATGTCGAAGCCAATAGTGGAAGTATCATGTAAGTGTCGCCCCATTTCACATTGAATGTTTATCGATTTTTAATTGAAGTATCAGGCCGCTCCTAGTTATGGTCTAGCGGGAATCCATCGTAGTATGTCATTCCTAGAATGGACAAACGGAGTCGATTGCCTTGTTTGAATTACCGTAGAGGGAGGATAACCTACGAGGAAACGAAGTTAATTGATTTTGTATGCTTCACATGTTTTAATATGCCGTTTCGCCAATGCCAAAGTCATGGCATGGATTTTGGGAGAGGTTAGTCAACAGAAGACTCTAACCTGATTGTATTGCCGTGTATGACTTTGTCTGGATTATATATATGCTACATAAGTATTGTATGAAGAAAGTCTGGGAATTTTACGGGTATGATATCAAAGATTGATCCTCGAACATGAATCCGTTTACCACGATAGACGTCCTTGGAAGAAGGTCAACGGACTTCATTGTAAATGTATATTAGCGGAGAACAGAAGTGATCCTCAGCTCACTGGGATAGAAGAGGACTTGATTGTTGAAGAATCTCCAAGAATTTAAGAGTATGATCAGCAACTTTAAAGTATGACATTTGCATCTGTAATCTGTAACCATGATCGTCTTGTGTGTTCCACTCCGTATGTGTCACGTTAAATAAAATATATGTACAGTCATCACAGACTTGTGTGCTGCCAGTAAGTGACCAGTTAAACACTACTTGTTGGAGTTCGTTTTGAAGAACATTTTCTGACATTTTGTTTCTTTGCAACCATTCGCGTAACGAAGTTCTTCACCATTAGAATGAACGGACCCAACAGTAAATGGTGGCCAATGTGGGGACTGGAAATAAATAATTTCACAGGAACGTACTCAATCCAAGTATCGGTTGAAAAGAAGATTTGAACTTTCAAGGCGACAACATCTCAAACTTGGAACCTAGTGTGATGATGAATCAGAATCAACTTACGGTTACCAAATGCTCAAGGTCATCAATCAACCTCCACGTCAAGTTTTACAGTGACTGACTGCCTTGGGATCACCTATTCGTCATTATTACGTGCGAGCTGTTGTTATATACGCAGAGCGAAGTATTTTATCCTCAGACGTACATCCACGGAGACGAGGCACATTGTTTTTTCCCGGCACACGCGAGATGAGTATAACGTGCTTTCGTTGTACATTTTATTACTTTTAGCTGTGCCTTTTATAGTTATGTCCATCTTTACATTTTCCATGTTATATGTTATATGTTGTACATTCGTCGTGGGAGGTAGGGAGGTTGATCTGACGAACGAGATCCATCTCGAAGCCAATTCGGGCTTTTCGTCAGACGTTCTGTAGGGCTCAACTTGTAAGTTTCAATTGAGCGATAATTCCGGTCCAAGGCTAGAAACCTTGCCGAAGTTCCGATCGCTAATTGTTCCTTATGATAGTATCTGTTTAGCTGTTTCGTCACGTTTACTTGTTGTTTTTGGTAGTTATTTTTACTCGTATTTAGTTTTATGATGAATTTTGTTTGTATTATGCGTCCGTCTCAGCTTTCCTGTCGTTCAGTTTTTTACAAAACCTATGTTTTTACACTGTGTTGTCAATTGTCCTGTTGAGTATCTGATCGTAGTTGTCATCGTAAATTTTTACGATATTCTATTTTAGTTACACATTTCTATTTTTGTTGATTTCTACGATTGTGTTCACTCGTCTTTGATTATCGTGTCTTGTCGGTAATGTTTCTATTGTCTTTCACGTTGTTGATTTCATGACATTTCATTACATAAATTACTATATTGATTATTGATATATTTCATAACTATATGATAACAAAAGATACCGTTCTAGGACAGGAACGAAGAACACTTGTTATAGTAACAAGGTTAATTAATTTACATTGATTAATTATCATTTTATAAATCAAGAGTATTGTGACTACTTATAAAGCATAATGTATTCACTAGATTATTTCATTAAGCAAGCAAAAGCTCTTCAGATGGCTCCTGATGAAGCAAAAGCATTTGCACTTGCAGAATATAAGAAAGCTCAAGAAATAGAAGCCGAACAGAGAAAGTTAGAAACTTTAAGACTAGAAAAACTTCAATTTGAGGCAGATCAAAAACGGATTGAATCTGAGGAGAATGAGAAAAAAATGAGATTAACTGCTGAGGAGAATGAGAAAAAAATGAGGTTAACTGCTGAGGAGGATGAAAAGAAGAGGAAATTTATAGCTGAGGAAGAGGAGAAAAAAATGAGATTAGCCGCTGAATTAGAAGAGAAACGATTTCAGCGAGAGGCAGAACAGAAGCAAAGGGAGGCTAAAGAAAGACTTAAAATTGAGATGGAAGTTAAACAAAAGGAAATGGAAGTTAAACAAAAGGAAATGGAAAATAAACAAAAAGAAATGGAAGAAAGAAGATTAATAGCTGAATATAATACAAAACGACTTCAGCTTGAGATGGAAGAGAATGATAAAAAACGACAGCATGAACTAAAATTAGCAGAGTCAGAATATGAGAGACTTAGGTTAACTCAGGAAGCTAATTCTCAGAGAACTTTTGAAAGCCAAACTTCATCCAGACATGATCATTTTAAGGAAATTCACCTTAAATTACCTAAATTTAATCCCCCGTCGGATGACGTAATATTTTTCCTAGATAGATTTGAGGCCACTTGTAGGTCTTATAACGTGGATAAAACACTGTATTGCACATATTTATCCAGGTTACTTACTGGGGATGCTTTAGCAGTTTATCATACTACCAGTATTAATGAGAAGAATGATTATAATGCTCTTAGAGCCGCACTTCTGAAGAAATTTCAAATGACAGAAGATGAATACCGATTAAGATGTCGTACATTGCTACCGCAATCAAGCAGAAATTTCATTGATTTTCTGTCACAAATACGACTAACCCTAGAAAGATGGATCGAATTATCCAAAATTGAAAAGTCGTATGAAGGTCTCTTCGATTTACTGATGCGCGATAAGGTACTATCGTCTGTAAATCCTACATTTCTCGCATTTTTACACGAACGGAAACCTTTATCAATGAAAGACTTAGAAGAACATGCAAAAAATTTCTGCACTGCTCACCCAACCATGGATCTAAGTAATGCACAGATTAAGAATGAATTGCCTGTTGCTTTTGCAGCACAACAATACAATTTTTCACGAAATCGTTCCTTTAGTGCTGACAGGTATGTCAATAAGGGAAATAATTACAATTTTAACAATGATAACTTTTACAAAGGGAAGCAATTTCAACAATCTGCTCCATTTAATGTTTCTTGGAACCAAGCTCACAGATCGCGAGATTTTGGTAACAATAATTTTAAAAATAATCAAGGACATTATAATAAACAAAACTGGAGATCAAGATCTCAGGGTCCGCAAAACAGACAAGGTTCTTGGAATAAAAATTTTAAAGAACATCATAACTTTAATTATACAAATTATCGGACTCATCCAAATTTTAACTCAAGCAGCAACGACAATACACCCGTGTCTTACCGGGGCCCGAAAGGGGAGCAAAGAATAGTAACACTGCACCCTACCACGCATGTCGTAAAAGGCGACTAAGGAGGGTATGGGCATGGGGCTGTTTACCCCATCCTGTAAAAACTTCGCACAGTGGGCTGATCACCTGCTTGCCAACCAATCTGATTACGGAAACAATGATAGATTGTTTGGTCTGTTTTTGTTCCACAAAGACGCCACTAGGCGTGGTGGAAACAGCGATAGATTGATCAATTTGTTGTTGCCCTAAGACGCCACTAGGCGTACTGGCCACATACTGCTTTGCCGGTTGATGGCTAAGGATGGAAGAAGAAGAAGAAGAAACGACAATTATGGCAATTTTAATGCAAATAATCAAAATCGATCGCATCGTAGAGATGGATCGTCGAGTAATACGGGTAGACATTCTAATGTCGCTTTAAGTGATACACAGGCTAACATTGAACATGGTAAAGTAGCTGAAACTCACAATGCTATGTCTTGTTCTCTTGATTGTACCCAGGTGAAAGACTGTTCAGAATGCTCGACTCTTTTCCAGCCTAAGGCGATCACGACGCTGCGTTGCGGACATACCTTGCCTAGTCTACCTGTAGTCTGTACGGCCACTGCTGCGTCAGTACACCAGGGACAGGGCTCTCTTAAGTTTAACAAGGGATTTGTCAACAACATTTCATGCTCTCTCCTGTTTGACTCAGGTTGTAGTACTGTGGGCGTCCGGACTTCGCTGATCAACCCAAGTTGTGCCACGGGCAGGGTTGTCAAGTGTGTGACTTTTGGTGGCACCGTTGAAACATTTCCCACTGCTATTATTGACCTTAATACACCATTTTTTTCAGGAAAGATCCAGGCATGTCTCCTTCCGAATCCAATTTGTGATGTAATACTTGGTCGCATACATGGTATTAAAGAGTGTACACCACAGCAAATTGCTGAATGGGAAGAGCGACATATTCAAACTGCAAATGCAGTAGTGACTAGAGCGCAAACTACTAATATGTCGCATGATACACCTATTGAACCTACAGTTCATACCACTTGTGATGATGATGCTCCTATTTCACGGGAGTTGTTTGCAACATTGCAAAAGAATGATGATTCATTAAAAAATTTTTTTCAGTATGTGAACAAAAAGAATACCAGCAACAAACTTGCAAAATGTAGACATGACTTTATACTTAAAAATGGGATTTTGGTTAGAGTAATACGGGAAAAGGATTCATCCTTATGTTATCAGATCTTAGTCCCATCCTCTATGAGATCTCGTATATTACGACATGCGCATGACTCGCAATGTGCGGGCCATATGGGTTTTTCGCGTACCAAATCCAGAGTGCTTTCGGCATTCTACTGGCCAGGCGTCCATAGGGACATCACTCTCTATTGTCGGTCCTGTTTGATATGTCAGGAAGTTAAGGTACGGGGTCCATTTCATGCGGCTCCTATTCAAGCTGCGGACATCCCGATTAGACCATTTGATAAAATGGCTATAGACATTACACTAGTCAACAACCAAAATGTACCAGAAATGAAAATAGCTGATCTTAACTAATTTTGGTGTGCTGAAAACGAAAATGACATTAAAAAATGTTGATTGGCTCTAGTTTTCAAGATATATGCTACTAGTTTATTTAATTACGGTAATTTATATATATATGACGCAACTGTTGTGGGCGATTGCATAATTTTTTCTAATGACCAATAAAAATGTTACTAGAAGTTGATGATGCAATCCTACCTATGATTACATCACCTTTGTGTATAAATACCTTATCTCTGATACAATTTTGCCATTAGTTAGTGCATTTGTCCTTATCAAAAGTATCGTAGTTAGAAATGCCAGACGGCGTACAGTTTGTATTTTGGCTGCAGAATAGGAGATCAAGATAAGAGCTGGGTGCCACACATATGCTGCAATACATGTGCAGCACATCTTAAACTGTGGTTGACTGGCAAAAGGCAAGCTATGCCTTTTGCAGTCCCAATGATTTGGAGAGAGCCCACTGATCATCTCAACAACTGTTACTTTTGCATGGTCCCTCCAATTGGGAAAGGCATATCAAAGAAGAAAAAATGGACTCTGGAATATCCAAACATCCCTTCTGCAATACTTCCGGTACCACATGGCGATGACCTACCAGTTCCCAAAGTGCCAGAATCCTTTTCAGCTGCTTCCACTGATGAAGAGGACATTGGTGGTCCTGAACCATCAACCTCAAGTGACACAGATTTTGAGCAAACTACATCCACTAACCCAAGGTGAACTGAATGATCTTGTAAGAGATCTGAATTTACCGAAGAACAAGGCGGAGCTTTTGGGTTCCAGATTGCAACAGTGGAATCTCCTGGCAGAAGATGTTAAAATTTCTGTGTATAGGAACCGCCAGAAGCCGCTTATTACATTCTTTTTCAAAGAGGGTGACCTTTCTGCGTGCCACAACATTTCTGGTTTAATGGCAGCCCTGAACATCAATTACATACCGGAAGAGTGGAGGCTTTTCATTGATTCATCCAAGACAAGTCTTAAAGCTGTTTTGTTGAATAATGGTAATGTGTTACCGTCATTTCCAGTTGGTCACGCAGTTCATATGAAAGAAACTTATGAAAACATTAAGCAGCTTTTGAAGTGTATAAACTACGATCATCATCATTGGTCACTTTGCGGTGACTTAAAAGTGGTCGCTCTTTTGCTTGGACTACAGGGTGGATACACCAAGTACTGTTGCTTTCTCTGTGAGTGGGATAGCCGTGCACGAAGTGACCATTACATCAGAAGACATTGGCCAATCAGGCAGTCATTGCAGCCTGCAGTAAGAACGTTGAGAATCCAGCAGTTGTCGACACCAGCAAGATTTTGTTGCCACCCTTGCACATTAAGCTGGGTCTCATGAAAAACTTTATCAAGGCAATGGAGAAAACAGATGAGGCTTTCAAATACCTCATCAGAAAATTTCCAAGACTGAGTGAAGCTAAAATAAGAGAGAGAGTATTTGTTGGTCCGCAAATTCGAAAACTTCTTCATGATGACGAGTTTCTTTGCGTGTTGCATGGCAAGGAAAAAGCAGCATGGCTAGCATTTAAGTCAGTGGTGGACAATTTTCTTGGAAACAACAGATCTGATAATTACAATGAAATTGTAGAAAATCTCCTTCAGAAGTATTAGAGTCTTGGCTGCAACATGTCTTTGAAAATTCATTTTCTGGATTCTCATCTGGATTTCTTTACGTCAAACTGTGGAGTGGTCAGTGATGAGCATGGTGAACGATTTCACCAGGACATTGCTGCTATGGAGACAAGGTATCAAGGCAATTGGAGCCCTTCAATGCTTGTTGATTACTGTTGGACTGTGACAAGAGACACCTCATCGATTGACTACAAGAAGCAAGCAAAAAAAAGCTCGAACAGCGACTGAATAATGACGGAATGGGTTCAAATGTGCCTTTTTGTGGTGAAGTGGGATGTTATAAATATTTATAGGGGACTTAGTGTACTGACTGAGATCAGCTGTGAAGGTATCTATATCTAATAAGAGTAGTGTATTATAGATAACCTTACTTGCTGCCACATATGTATACCTCAGTCAGAATTATTCTGGAATAGTGTGATGACTACGTTATATGTCTAGGGTATGTGTATGATGAAGTGTAAGTCATAACAACAACAGACAGATAAACAATTTAATTTATTCCACCACACTTGACAACACTGTGACACTCACATACATAAAACACTCTACGAGGATATCTTAAAGGAGTCACTGATAACTTTTCAAATAACAATATGTATTCAGTGCTGTCATGAATGTATATGTGTCCTGATTCAAATACAAAGGGAACCAGGAATCACAATCAATTTTAATTACAAGTTATATGTACAGAATTTATTAATATGATTCTTGTAGTGACAAATATTATTAATAGTATCCTATGTGTGTCAGTGGTGTAGTGGTAATATGAGGTAATACTGGTTTTGTTTTGTTCAAGCTCTGTTGGTATTTGTCATCATGACTTCAATAGTTTGTTTCTATTGGAACTAGTATTGGAGATGTTCTCAGTTCCTGGTATTAAAACAATTAAATTCCCCTCTTAATTTTATTTTATAATGTCATTTTAAAATGGGGGTACATAATGTTGAGCTCCATGGCCACACTCTCTTATCTTTCGTGATGACTGCAGTAAAAGACTCCTCTGCTCGACTACTTTAATGAGTTCTGGAGCCACCCCACTGGTTGCTATATGGACCAAGGAGTATGCTGTCCACCTCTGGCTTCAGCAAAGCTCTGACCAGGTGCTGCTCAATAACTTTAAGACCACGGTCCCTGAAACAAGAAGGTTGTACCTTCTACGTCAGAACTAATTTACACTCTATTTCTACATTGAGCACAATACATCACAAACATTGAGTTCAGAGCGTTAGGCCAACTGTCAGCTTCATCTGAAATACTTTATACCAGTATTTCTCTCCCTAATGGTTACTACGCCTCTGCAATTCCAGCATTATTTCTTTCTAGTCAATAATCTAGGTGTCAGTGTACTGTTTGGCCATTCCATGCAGTTTTACTTTCCTCCGACACCTTCTGTTCAGGCTGGAGTACCATAGGCTTTACATCATGTTCGCTACTGAACTACACATATATACAGACATAAATTATCAATTTACATTCAATTTTCATTAAAAGATATTGAATATTTCAAGCTTACCACAATTTATGGAAATAATAAACAGTTTCGTTGACTGGCAATGAATATAGCACAACTCCGATCTGCCGATGTCCCAGGCTTTATTTTATAAAAAATATACACTGGTGCTCAACGCACTGCTTCTTAGTAGGTTTATTACAAGATGTGGCAATGAACAGACGCTCTGAATTGAGTATATTCGCAGCTCTACCCAATCAAACCATGTCTACACATCTTTTCAAAAAAGTACCCCTTCTATTCGTTTCCCATAACAACACAAGATAGTATTTATAGCCCGACCAATCGGGTTTAGTCTTACATTTGTGGCGCTCCAATCAAATAGGAGTTAACATGGTAGGCTATTTTTGTAACGTAATGTTTTTTCAAACACGTTATAAAAAAATTTTATGAGCAGAAATGATTTCATGCTGTCAGGCACCCCCACTATTTTATTTTGGTTATAATTTGGTAATTCCTAGACTATTTGCGTAACGTTTTACATATTCTTTGTCAGCAAGCCCTAAGGAACCCAAATATACAAATTTAAAAGAGCTAAGTGGCTGCGTTCAAAACATGTGTTTTCCAAAGATAGTCGTATATTTGTTCTTTATTCCTTTTCGTTGTTTAGAACCGCCACCTGTCCTGCCTTTTCCACTGTTATGTCATACTAAAGTCAGGAGCTTAGATGTAAATCAGTAGAATTTCATATTTCCTCATAAGCATTTTTCATATTTTTAAACCTGATTCTTGTAGTAGTAGTGTTTCTTTTTCACTGACTATATGAAAAAAGGTTATTGCTAGTGGCCTTACACGTGGGATTTGCGTTACTATTAATCGCGCGACGCGTGTAGTGTTGCATGCTTCCTGCCTTCATTCGCCCCTCTCTCTCTCCTGCTTTATCTGTCTTTTAGTTACGCCGTGTATGGAATGAATGAAATATTAAATCTAGGTCATTGATCAGCTTGCGTATCTCAAGGTTTTTCCAAGAAATACAGTACACGTTTCATTGAAGAAAGCGTGCAGCGACACAGTAGGCTTTTACTATCAACGTGAAAGCGTTACAATTTGCCGACGAAGTAGAAAACAAGGGGATTTCGAGTACAGTCATTGTGACAGCACTGTTCTTTTACCATTGCTCTTTTCTTTATTAAATGTATTTGTTAGGCTTTATATTTACCTGATAATTTATATATATGTGGATTAGAATAATTCACGACATCTCCCCTCTTAAAACAGACATTATATGTCAGTCCTTTATTCTATATACACATAGAGAAATTTATTATTATTTCTGGGGTTTACGGTGATTCTCATCACACGGATGGCGGCTTAAAAAATCCGCTCCCAAATTTGTTTTTCCAGATATATACTCAATGCTAAAATTATATGGAGCCAAAAATAAGGACCATCGGAGTAACCTAGAGTTCTCATGCCTAGCCTGGGCTAGAAACGATAAAGGTTTGTGATCCGTTTGCAACTTAAATGCCTTCCCATATAGATAAATATTGAATTTCTTTATTGCCCATATTACTGCAAGACATTCTTTTTCGCTAGTTGAGTAGTTGATTTCAGCTTTATTCAACTTTCTGCTAGCATATGCCACTGGGCTTAATTCCCCATCCAATGCATCTGATTTCTGTAGTAGAGTTGCACCTAACCCAATATTACTGGCATCCGTCCTTACTATGAATTCTTGACTTAAGTCAGGTAATTTCAAAATAGGTTTACTTGTGAGCTTTTCCTTCAATTCTTGGTAAGCCATTTCACATTGTGGTGTCCATGTAATGCGATCTGGATGTCCTTTACGTGTCAAATCAGTTAACGGTGCACATATGGAATTAAAATTTTTGATATACTTCTGGTAGAAACCACATAATGAGACAAAGAATCTCACGTCCTTCTTGGTTTGTGGTCTCGGGGCTTTCTTTAGTTTCTCTAAATTCTTTGGGTCAGGGGTCATGTTTCCCTGATAAACTGTGTGTCCCAAAAATTCCAATTCTTTACATCCAACGCAACATTTGGTTGGTCGGGCTGTTAAATTTGCTTCCCTAAGTCGATTAAACAGCATATTCAGAAGGTCAATGTGTTCCTCAAATGTTTCTGTTGCTATAAGGATATCATCCATGAAATTTGTTATATATGGATTATTCAGAGGGTCCAATAATTTTCTCATCATTCTAGAGAAGACACTCGGCGCATTCTTCAATCCAAATGGCAATCTATTAAACTCATAGTGTCCTTCTGAAGTACTAAAAGCTAGGTATGGTCTAACCTCAGGCTTTACTGGAATCTGATAGTATCCTTTACTCAGATCCACTTTTGAGAAATATTTAGCTTTATTTAATCTGGCAAACAGCTGATTTGTATCCGGCAATGGATCCACCTGTCCTTCTGTAATAGCATTCAGTCTCCTGTAATCTATACAGAGTCTATGTTCTCCAGAGGGCTTCCTTAAGAGTACAACACCGGAACTATACGAAGATTCACTGTGCGAAATAATTCCTTCCTTCAACAGATAGTCTATCTCTTCCTTCAAAGCTTTCTCCTTAGCAAACGGAATCGAATATGGTTTCATACAGACAGGTGTGGGGTCTATCAGTTTCATATCATATTCCAATAGGTTTGTATGCCCTGGTCGGTCTGTTAACACCTCTGCATGATTATTTAGAACCTGTTGCACTCTCTCTTTCTGAGTTTTCGTTAAATGTGTACTGATTTTCACCTGTGCTGCTGTCTCACAGGGGTGTAATGGATATTCAAATGAAGAAAGTGGTTCCTTTTTCATCTCCATGGCGATGGACAAGGTCAACAAGTGTGTCTCTTCCTGATGTTCTCTTTCCAAATATTTCTTCAGGAGATTCACATGATAGATTTTTTCTTTCCCCTTCTTATCTATCTTATAATTTGTTCTAGACACCTTCTCTAAAACTGTATATGGACCTTGCCATCCAATCTGTAACTTATTCTGACTCCCGGGGAGAAGAAGCAGTACCTTCTCTCCCACAGCCAAATCTCTGTCTTTCGCCTTCCCGTTATAATAGGCAGCATGTTTCTTCCTGGCTTGTTTCAAATTTTCATTGGCAAGTTTCCAGCCAGTTTTTAAACGAGTGGTCAGCTCATTCACATATTGGTATGAAGATGTAATGTTTTCCTCTGCCTTTTCATCAGTCCACGTTCTTAACAAAGCTACATATGGACCTTTAATTTTGTGGACCTATTTGTCCATGCACCGGTATGGTCTCTTCCACTCGAAGCTCTATAGTGATGATTTTTCTTCCCAGAATTATCATGCATAAAACGACCGCTACCAATTTTTCTTTTGGGGCTTTCTCCCCACTTAAAATTCTTGAGGAGAGATTTCCTCTGCCATTGTAAAACAGTTAAGTGAAGCTTGTCCGTGAAAAGGGGCTTCCCATTCCCTTTGGTCCACTTTATCAAATTTATTTCTCTTCTTATTTTCAGGCCTGCTTTTGCCCCTTGGCGTGTCCAGGTCCTGATCAATGTTCCCACTTGTGGGTGTTCCCTCATGTGCTATGCTACACCTTTCTACAAAATTCTCAATGTCCCATCTTGCTTTGGGCCAATAATAATTGTGAGCCACCTTTTGAATGATGGTACCTATCTTCTCATGGTCCCCATCTGGTTTCACATGTAAGCTCCTTATTAAGTCTGCCCTATATCTTTTAGGAAGTACCAGCTGTCCCTGACCTTTGGATCTAGCTCCAGTCTTCCTATACATCAACTTGTTTTTCATGTAAAAATCTCCCTTGCCTGGAGTTGTATGACAAGTTGACAATTTTCTGAAACAAGGCTTGAGTGTTTTATCCCCAGCCTGTGCCTTCCTCATCTCTTCTGGAGTGGTATCCAACATAATATCCTCCTCCTGTCTTGAGGTCGACCTGACCTGAAGGGTGGCCATATACACAGGTTTCCTTCTGCAACGGTCAGTGTCATGATTGTCCATCTGACAATTCTTACACCACCTTTTTCCTTGGTTGAAAGATTTTCTTTCATCATATTTCCTTTCATCGAATTGTGGGGTTTTATTTTTATTTTCATACCGTGGCCTATCAAACTGGTGCTTACCTTTATTTTGATCCCTAGGATCAAATTTATTAAAGTTCTGTGGTGCCCTAAAGTTATCACCTGTTTCTTTTTATTACCTGTTACCTCTGCTTGAGCTGCTTGATACCTTTCAGCAACATTTAGCAACTCACCCAGCCTCTCTGCACCTTGTTCCATGAGAAACTTTCTCAGGTCTGGAGCCATGGACTCTCTTAATTGCTCTATAAGGACCATTTCCTTAAGATCTTGGGTTTTCCCCAGAGAAGTCCATTTCTCCAAGTATGTCTCTATTCGTGCAGTGAACTGGTGATAGGTTTCACCTGACAGTAGTTTAGCATTCCTAAATTTTTTCCTATAAAATTCTGCATTCTTTTCATATCTTAACAAAAGAGCCTGCTTTAGCATGTCATAATTTTCCTGATCACCTCTGCTCATTTTTGCAAAAACTTCATAAGCTGCCCGACGAAGTCCCTGAGATAACTTTAAGCTCCACCTTTCTCTCTCTAACCCATACGTGGTAGCTAATAGTTCATACCTATTTAGATAGCTCTCTATATCATCGTCTTTCTCAACAAAATGATCTAAATGAAAATTCATAGCTGAGGTTGAGGCTCCTTGGCTAGCAGTGGCATCAGAGGCAAAGGGACTGGCACCATTTTCAGGAGCATGGCCTTGAAACTCAAACTCCCTTAGTCGTAACTCATGTTCCCTTTGTAATCTCTTCTCCTCCTTTTCTGCTTCCATCTCTGCAGCTAATCTCTTGTCTTCCCTTTCTGCAGCTAATCTTTTGTCTTCTCTTTCTGCTTCCAATTTCTTAGCCTCTTTGTCAGCCTCAATCTGCAACCTCTTAGCCTCAGCCTCAATCTGCAACCTCTTAGCCTCAGCCTCAATCTGCAACCTCTTAATCTCTTTTTCAGCCTCTAACTTTCTTTCGGCCTCTTTTTCTAATCTTCTTTCTTCCCGTTCAATATATTTGTCACATTCAGCAGTGACATAAGAAATCATAATTTGCCCGTCCATTCCTAACTCTTTCGCAGTCTGTACAGCAGCAGATCGAAATTTTGCCAGGTCGGCCATTGTCTAACAGATAAATGTCTAAAATATTTAACTAAACAATTTTATCTATGACTAATTAACTCAGGACAACACAGGCACTGTGAGCTCAACCTTATTTATTTTCACCCAAGGATACCTTTTAATTCTTATTATTCCCTGAAGTGAATTACCCCCAATATTTTTAATAGGGAAAGATTCAGAATCCCGGACGAGCCCCCAATATATGTGGTGAAGTGGGATGTTATAAATATTTATAGGGGACTTAGTGTACTGACTGAGATCAGCTGTGAAGGTATCTATATCTAATAAGAGTAGTATTATAGATAACCTTACTTGCTGCCACATTATATCTCAGTCAGAATTATTCTGGAATAGTGTGATGACTACGTTATATGTCTAGGGTATGTGTATGATGAAGTGTAAGTCATAACAACAACAGACAGATAAACAATTTAATTTATTCCACCACACTTGACAACACTGTGACACTCACATACATAAAACACTCTACGAGGATATCTTAAAGGAGTCACTGATAACTTTTCACATAACAATATGTATTCAGTGCTGTCATGAATGTATATGTGTCCTGATTCAAATACAAAGGGAACCAGGAATCACAATCAATTTTAATTACAAGTTATATGTACAGAATTTATTAATATGATTCTTGTAGTGACAAATATTATTAATAGTATCCTATGTGTGTCAGTGGTGTAGTGGTAATATGAGGTAATACTGGTTTTGTTTTGTTCAAGCTCTGTTGGTATTTGTCATCATGACTTCAATAGTTTGTTTCTATTGGAACTAGTATTGGAGATGTTCTCAGTTCCTGGTATTAAAACAATTAAATTCCCCTCTTAATTTTATTTTATAATGTCATTTTAAGATAGGGGTACATAATGTTGAGCTCCATGGCCACACTCTCTTATCTTTCGTGATGACTGCAGTAAAAGACTCCTCTGCTCGATTACTTTAATGAGTTCTGGAGCCACCCCACTGGTTGCTATATGGACCAAGGAGTATGCTGTCCACCTCTGGCTTCAGCAAAGCTCTGACCAGGTGCTTCTCAATGACTTTAAGACCACGGTCCCTGAAACAAGAAGGTTGTACCTTCTACGTCAGAACTAATTTACACTCTATTTCTACATTGAGCACAATACATCACAAACATTGAGTTCAGAGCGTTAGGCCAACTGTCAGCTTCATCTGAAATACTTTATACCAGTATTTCCCTCCCTAATGGTTACTACGCCTCTGCAATTCCAGCATTATTTCTTTCTAGTCAATAATCTAGGTGTCAGTGTACTGTTTGGCCATTCCATGCAGTTTTACTTTCCTCCGACACCTTCTGTTCAGGCTGGAGTGTAGTGAAATTGACAGAGATACAACGGTAAAATTCCTCCAAGGATAACATTTAAGGATAAAAACATAATGCGTAGGCTGCTGATGTACATGATCGCCTAGACCGCGGGTCATCATCCCCATAAAATTGACTTGCTAGACCGGAGGGGAACGGAGTATCAAAAGGAAAAAAAATATGACTGGAAAGGCTAAAGAGACGCAATTGGGGGGGGGGGGGGGGGGGGAATGGAGGAAAGAAAAAAAATTCAAGCCCCCCAAATTGACACGAGGAAGGGAATTGGACGTTTTGCGATCCCAAGCGCTGGATTGGATTTGGAGGGGAAGAACGCAGATGTCTGAAAAAAATTACAAAAATTAAAAAGTAAATTTTTCTTAATATTAATGTTAGGAATATAAAAATTAGCTGGCCAGATGGCCTATTCTGAGCAGTGAACGAATATGGTCTTAATTTTACAGACGGATAGATAATATTGAAAATAATGACAAAAGACAGTGTAGTTCACATCATCGACAGACTGAATTGAATCTAAAAAGTGTGGTTATTTGCACACAAAAACACGACCTTGGACACAGATGTTCAAATTTACTTGGCATAGAAGTGAAGGGACATTGGTGGTAGCTGTGTCTAAATATAACTTTTTACAACAAAAATTTGAAGGGGAGAGAACGGTTGGGTCAAAAATCGAGCACAATTTTGTAGAAACAAGTAGAGACGGACAGACTAACAGATAACCATCCATACGTGACTGAAGCTTGACTGAAATGACTTTAGTGAGGAAATTTGAAATTAAAAATAAACCTCGGCAGTGATTGGCCACAGACAATCATATCATTAGCGCTCAGAGCGCATTTGGGGTCATTCTTCAATAATTGTTCAGTGTTAGACACAGATTTTAAAGTGTGGTGTTTTCCCATATGAAAGACAGTGAGTTAAATTTAGGGACGCCATCCTATAGCCAGCAGCTCAGCTGAGTTTTGCTAGCACTTCTGTGTTAATTATTCATAATCTGGTAAGATTGAAATTATTTCTTTATATATTTTGAATATTGTTTCATGTTCGAGTGATTTGATACTGCCATATCATAATCTAGCCTTACAAACAAGTAGGGATTTTGCTCTAGACCCCCCGCCCAAGTCAGGGTCTAGGGACTAACAATGTACCTAAACACCAGCAAGGATTATGCAAGACAGATCAAGAGTTGAGAATAAGGAAACATATTACCTATCCTCTTTTAGGGTAGAAAACTAATAATTATTTTTCAGAATCTATAGTCTGGGAGGATCTATCGGATGTAAACCCACCATGGTAACTGTGCTGTTTGGTCAGAGAGATCTGACCTGTCTGTATAATGTGGTTGTTGTGTCAGTGTGGTGTCCAGACGTGGGTAGAGAATAGATTTTGACACATGGCCCATACTTTGATTGCAGAGCTGCGAGTTTCTGTCGTCTACGAAGCAGTATCTATTCGGGTGGTGATTTACACAAGTGTATCTGTGCAGTCCTTGTGACAGAGACCACCATTATTGCCCGCCAGCACGGAGAGGTGGGACCACCTGATTTCAGCACCAGAGCTACAAATACCAGATGAGTGAGCCTCTGGTCTGCTGGATATTCACCAACCCCATTAAGTTGCAGATACCCCATAAAAATTCCCACCATTTTCTGGACACTATGTAGTCAATATAGACAGGTGTGATGAGACCACCCCAACAGCACAGACAATAAATATCCTCCCTAGTAGCTGACTACCAGAACATTTTAATAAAACTAACTATTCTAGTACTTAAATATGTACACTTTTGCATTTATTATGTAACATTCCATGCATAATTTTCATAAATTTTAAATCCTTCTTTTAAAACAAGTTCTGGTCAAAAATAAAACTTGATCCAGAACAAAATAAATGTAATATAATTATATCAAAAACTTTACACACGTGAGTTAGTTCAGTGTATTTTAACACTTGTTAATCTTATTAGTCTTGTTAAATATTTATGGGTATATTTATAACTATCACACCACAGTACACATCATTACCCTAGACACTTTACGTAGCTACATTCAATAAAAAAAAAAATTAAGTGTGAGGTCGTAGTGGTAGCAAGAAAGGCCTTCTGACAATTCTCAATTACATTTTATCTCAGGAGCCTTCACAGCTGGCCTCATACAATTTACATGTAGTACCATCATCATCATACAATACCATCAATACCACTACATATATTGGGGTCTTGTCCAGGGATAATTAGCCCAACAGTAATATTAAGATCTCCTGGTGGGAGAAATAAAAGTAGGGAAATAAATTGTAAAATTTCCTTTAAAATTAAAAGTGTCCCTGCAGATAAAAGTTGGTGAATCTTCACAGCCAGTAATAATTAATTAGTTAACTGGTTAGTTAGAATTAGTTAGACTATAGTAATTAGAAGTACTTAGTGTATTTACTGGTTAGAGATTTAGCTTATATATTATTATATTGTCTAAAAAGTATGGCTGAGCTAGCAAAGTTTAGATCAGCTGCTGTGCTCACTGCGAAGGAGATGGGGATGGATGGTCAAATTTTAATTCAATACGTAACGACTGAATGTGATAAATATATTGAACGGGAAGAAAGGAGATTAGAAAAAGAGGCTGAAAGAAAATTAGAGGCTGACAGGTTAGCTGAAGAAAAGAGATTACAAATTGAGGCTGAGAGAGAAATTAAGAGGCTGCAGATTGAGGCAGAAGAAAAAACGACAGCAAAGGGAGGCAGACGAAAAAAGGTTGACTGCCGAAAGGGAGGCAGAAGATAAAAAGGCCGAAAGGGAAGCAGAAGATAGAAGGTTGCAGAGGGAGCATGAATTACGACTAAGGGAGCTGGAATTACAAGGCCCGGCTCCTGAAAATGGTGCCAGCCCTTTTGCCTCAGATGCTACGCCCAGTATGGGAGCCTCAAACTCAGCTATGGGGTTTCATTTAGACCATTTTGTTGAGAAAGACGATGACATAGAGGGGTACCTGGGACGTTTTGAGTTATTAGCTACTACATATGGGTTAGAGAGAGAGAGGTGGAGTTTAAAGCTATCACAGGGATTGAGGGGTGCTTCTTATGAAGTATTTGCCAAAATGAACAGGGAAGACCAAGACAATTATGACATGTTAAAGCAGGCTTTGTTATTAAGGTACGAGAAGAATGGTGAATTTTATCGTAAGAGATTTAGAAATGCCAAACTGTTGTCTGGGGAGACATACCACCAATTCTCTGCCAGACTAGAAACCTATTTGGAGAAATGGACGGCTCTGGGGAAGACCCAAGATCTTAAAGAAATGATCATGATTGAGCAATTGAGAGAGTCCATGGCTCCAGACATGAGAAAATTTCTCATGGAACAAGGTGCAGAGAAGTTGGGGGAAATTTTAAATGTTGCTGAGAGGTATCAGGCTGCCCAGGCAGAGGTAAGTGGTGCTAAAAAGAAGCACATAGACAATTTTAAAGCTCCACAGCAATTTAATAAATTTGATAATAGAGAGCAGGGAAATACAAGTAGGACAAACTTTGAACGGCCAAGAAATGACTATCGCGACAGAAACTCACAGTTCAATGACCAAAAGTTCAATGAAAGAAAACCGTTGAACCAAGGAAAAAGATGGTGTAAATGGTGCAAGAAGGATAACCATAACACCGAATTTTGTAGAAGGAAACCTTCAAACATTGCTGCAATGAAGTCGGGGACGCAAAGATTAAAGGTTAATCCTAAGGGACAACAGGAACCTTATCACCCCCCAGTTTGTGAGGATGTTATTTGTAATGGGGTCACCATAAGGTGCCTTTATGATACAGGTTTGGATTATGATTCAGTTGTGAAGTCTAGCCTAGTGGACCCAAGTCAGTATACCACAGAAACAGTGGAAATACAAGGGGCGACTAAGGACATACCACTCATGACACTTCCCATCGCAAGGATAACGGTGAAAACTCGCTATGTGGAAGGAGAAATCAGAGCAGCAGTGATAGATGAACCAATCTACCCTCTGATATTGGGGTGTAGATACGTCTTCTTGGGGAATCCCGAGAAACCTGTGATCATGGCGACAGTGCAGACCAGGTCACAGAAGAAGGAGGAAGAAGGTGAACCTATAAACGCTCATCCAGAGGAGATGAGGAAGGCGCAGGCTGAGGATAGGACACTCAAGCCCTGTTTTAAAAAATTGCCCAAATGCCACACACCTCCGAGCAAGGGGGAATATTTCATGAAGAATAGATTATTATACAGGAAGACAGGAACTAGATCCACTGGTCACGGACAGTTAGTTCTTCCCAAGAGATATAGGGCAAATTTGATAAGGAGCTTACATGTTGGAAAAAGATGGTGACCATGAGAAAGTCGGTACCATCTGCCAAAAGATTGCTCTAAAATACTATTGGCCCGACGTAAATGTCGATGTTGAAAACTTTGTAGAAGCATGTGGCGTATTTCATGAGGGAACACCCACAAAGGGAAAATATGTGCAGGACCTAGAACCGCCACGGGGCAACTTTAGGCCTGAAAGGAAAACTAATTATACACGGGTAGACAAAGTGGAATGGGAGCCCCCTTTTCACACCCAGTCTTCACTTGAATGGATTAACATGGCCGCTATGCGAAGAGTACAAAGAAGAAATTTAACCCAGGATAGGATGACAATCCCTCGGTCAGACTTATATAAACTGGAGGAACAGACAAGAGAGCGAAGATCTCTCATAAACAATCTTAAGTGGGGAGACAAACCCCAGAGAAAAATTGGTAGTGGTCGATTTGTGAGTGATGATTCTAGGAAGAAAAGTCCTCATTATAAAGCTTCTAATGGACGGGACCAGATGAGTTCCATGAAAAATAAGTATGATAAATTAAAGATCCAGATGTAACTTTATTAAGGACCTGGACAGATGAGAAGGCGGAAGAGACTGTTACCTCATCGTATCAATATGTGAACGAACTGACCACTCGTTTGAAAGCTGGATGGAAACTGGCAAATGATAATTTGAAACAAGCCAGGAAGAAACATGCAGCATATTTTAATAGGAAGGCAAAGGACAGGGAACTGGCAGTCGGAGAGAAGGTGCTGCTTCTACTACCGGGAAGCCAGAATAAATTACAAATTGGTTGGCAAGGTCCATATACGGTTCTAGAGAAGGTGTCTAGAACAAACTATAAAATTGACAAAAAGGGGAAGGAAAAAGTTTATCATGTAAACCTGTTAAAGAAGTATCTGGACAGACCACTCCAGGAAAGCACCCCCTTATTGACCTTGGCTATTGCAACCCAGATGCAAAAAGAACCACTCACCTCACATGAATACCCATTACATCCTTGTGAAACAGCAGCACAGGTAAAAGTCAGTAAGCACCTGACTAAAAACCAGAGGGAGAGAGTTCAACAAGTTCTGGAGGAACATACAGATGTATTAACAGATAAACCAGGCCATACAAATTTGCTACAGTATGACATGAAACTGGTAGACTCAAACCCAATCTGTATGAGAGCCTATTCTATTCCGTTCGCGAAGGAGAAGGCATTAAAGGAAGAAATAGATTATTTATTGAAGGAGGGGATTATTTCGCACAGTGAATCATCTTTTAGTTCTAGTGTCGTTTTGTTGAGGAAACCGTCTGGGGAACACAGACTGTGCATAGATTACAGGAAACTGAATGCTGTCACAGAAGGACAAGTGGATCCATTACCAGACACAAAACAGCTATTTGCCAGACTGAACAAGGCAAAATACTTTTCAAAAGTGGATCTTAGTAAAGGCTATTACCAGATCCCAGTGAAGCCTGAAGTGAGACCTTATTTGGCTTTTAGCACTTCGGATGGACATTATGAATTCAATATGCTACCATTCGGACTGAAAAATGCTCCGAGTGTGTTTTCAAGGATGATGCGAAAATTGTTGGACCCCCTGAATAACCCATGTATCACGAATTTCATGGATGATATTCTCGTCGCCACAGAGACATTTGAAGAACACATTGAAGCTCTGGAGATGTTGTTTGATAGACTTCGGGAGGCGAACTTAACTGCTAGGCCAACAAAATGTTGTATTGGATGCAAAGAGTTGGAATTCTTGGGGCACACTGTATATCAGGGTAATATGACCCCTGATCCTAAGAACTTGGAAAAACTGCAGAGAGCACCTAGGCCGCAAACCAAAAAGGACGTGCGATCATTCGTGTCGTTATGCGGATTTTATCAGAAATACATCAAAAATTTTAACGCCATTTGTGCTCCTCTGACTGATCTGACTCGCAAGGGACTTCCAGATAAAATTATTTGGACTGCACAATGTGAATTAGCGTTCCAAGAGTTAAAGGAAAAAACTCACTAGCAAGCCTATTCTCAAACTGCCTGATTTGACACAGGACTTTGTCTTAAGAACCGATGCAAGTAATGTAGGACTTGGAGGGGCTTTGTTGCAAAGATCATCTTCACCTGATGGGGAACTGAAACCAGTCGCTTATGCAAGCCGCAAATTGAATAAGGCGGAACAAGGATACTCCACAAGCGAAAAAGAATGTTTAGCATTAATCTGGGCAATAAAGAAGTTTCAAATCTATCTGTATGGTAGGACATTTGTGGTGGAGACGGATCATCAGCCTCTCGTGTTCTTGTCTCAGGCTAAGCATGAAAACGCAAGATTGCTGAGGTGGTCTTTATTGCTTCAACCTTATCAGTTTAGTATCCAATATATCCCAGGCAAATTGAATGTCGGTGCAGATTTCCTCAGTCGGCACCCCTGTGATCAAAATTAGAGTAATGGCAGACGTGAGGAGTAATTTTACCTATGTGTATCGCTGGTTTTGGAACTTGCCATAGGCATGTTTTCAGGTGGGGAGATGTGTAGTGAAATTGACAGAGATACAACGGTAAAATTCCTCCAAGGATAACATTTAAGGATAAAAACATAATGCGTAGGCTGCTGATGTACATGATCGCCTAGACCGCGGGTCATCATCCCCATAAAAATTGACTTGCTAGACCGGAGGGGAACGGAGTATCAAAAGGAAAAAAAAAATATGACTGGAAAGGCTAAAGAGACGCAATTGGGGGGGGGGGGGGGGGAAATGGATGAAAGTAAAAAAAATTCAAGTCCCCCAAATTGACACGAGGTACGGAATTGGACGTTTTGCGATACCAAGCGCTTGATTTGAATTTGAGCGGAAGAACGCAGATGTCTGAAAAAAATTACAAAAATTAAAAAGTAAATTTTTCTTAATATTAATGTTAGGAATATAAAAATTAGCTGGCCAGATGGCCTATTCTGAGCAGTGAACGAATATGGTCTTAATTTTACAGACGGATAGATAATATTGAAAATAATGACAAAAGACAGTGTAGTTCACATCATCGACAGACTGAATTGAATCTAAAAAGTGTGGTTATTTGCACACAAAAACACGACCTTGGACACAGATGTTCAAATTTACTTGGCATAGAAGTGAAGGGACATTGGTGGTAGCTGTGTCTAAATATAACTTTTTACAACAAAAATTTGAAGGGGAGAGAACGGTTGGGTCAAAAATCGAGCACAATTTTGTAGAAACACAAGTAGAGACGGACAGACTAACAGATAACCATCCATACGTGACTGAAGCTTGACTGAAATGACTTGAGTGAGGAAATTTGAAATTAAAAATAAACCTCCGCAGTGATTGGCCACAGACAATCATATCATTAGGGCTCAGAGCGCATTTGGGGTCATTCTTCAATAATTGTTCAGTGTTAGACACAGATTTTAAAGTGTGGTGTTTTCCCATATGAAAGACAGTGAGTTAAATTTAGGGACGCCATCCTATAGCCAGCAGCTCAGCTGAGTTTTGCTAGCACTTCTGTGTTAATTATTCATAATCTGGTAAGATTGAAATTATTTCTTTATATATTTTGAATATTGTTTCATGTTCGAGTGATTTGATACTGCCATATCATAATCTAGCCTTACAAACAAGTAGGGATTTTGCTCTAGACCCCCCGCCCAAGTCAGGGTCTAGGGACTAACAATGTACCTAAACACCAGCAAGGATTATGCAAGACAGATCAAGAGTTGAGAATAAGGAAACATATTACCTATCCTCTTTTAGGGTAGAAAACTAATAATTATTTTTCAGAATCTATAGTCTGGGAGGATCTATCGGATGTAAACCCACCATGGTAACTGTGCTGTTTGGTCAGAGAGATCTGACCTGTCTGTATAATGTGGTTGTTGTGTCAGTGTGGTGTCCAGACGTGGGTAGAGAATAGATTTTGACACATGGCCCATACTTTGATTGCAGAGCTGCGAGTTTCTGTCGTCTACGAAGCAGTATCTACTCGGGTGGTGATTTACACAAGTGTATCTGTGCAGTCCTTGTGACAGAGACCACCATTATTGCCCGCCAGCACGGAGAGGTGGGACCACCTGATTTCAGCACCAGAGCTACAAATACCAGATGAGTGAGCCTCTGGTCTGCTGGATATTCACCAACCCATTTAGTTGCAGATACCCCATAAAAATCCCACCAATTTTCTGGACACCGTGTAGTCAATATAGACAGGTGTGATGAGACCAACCCAACAGCACAGACAATAAAATAATAATTATATCAAAAACTTTATACCCGTGAGTTAGTTCAGTGTATTTTAACACTTGTTAATCTTATTAGTCTTGTTAAATATCTATGGGTATATTTATAACTATCACACCACAGTACACATCATTACCCTAGACACTTTACGTAGCTACATTCAATAAAAAAAAAAATTAAGTGTGAGGTCGTAGTGGTAGCAAGAAAGGCCTTCTGACAATTCTCAATTACATTTTATCTCAGGAGCCTTCACAGCTGGCCTCATACAATTTACATGTAGTACCATCATCATCATACAATACCATCAATACCACTACATGGAGTACCATAGGCTTTACATCATTTTCGCTACTGAACTACACATATATACAGACATAAATTATCAATTTACATTCAATTTTCATTAAAAGATATTGAATATTTCAAGCTTACCACAATTTATGGAAATAATAAACAGTTTCGTTGACTGGCAATGAATATAGCACAACTCCGATCTGCCGATGTCCCAGGCTTTATTTTATAAAAAATATACACTGGTGCTCAACGCACTGCTTCTTAGTAGGTTTATTACAAGATGTGGCAATGAACAGACGCTCTGAATTGAGTATATTCGCAGCTCTACCCAATCAAACCATGTCTACACATCTTTTCAAAAAAGTACCCCTTCTATTCGTTTCCCATAACAACACAAGATAGTATTTATAGCCCGACCAATCGGGTTTAGTCTTACATTTGTGGCGCTCCAATCAAATAGGAGTTAACATGGTAGGCTATTTTTGTAACGTAATGTTTTTTCAAACACGTTATAAAAAAATTTTATGAGCAGAAATGATTTCATGCTGTCAGGCACCCCCACTATTTTATTTTGGTTATAATTTGGTAATTCCTAGACTATTTGCGTAACGTTTTACATATTCTTTGTCAGCAAGCCCTAAGGAACCCAAATATACAAATTTAAAAGAGCTAAGTGGCTGCGTTCAAAACATGTGTTTTCCAAAGATAGTCGTATATTTGTTCTTTATTCCTTTTCGTTGTTTAGAACCGCCACCTGTCCTGCCTTTTCCACTGTTATGTCATACTAAAGTCAGGAGCTTAGATGTAAATCAGTAGAATTTCATATTTCCTCATAAGCATTTTTCATATTTTTAAACCTGATTCTTGTAGTAGTAGTGTTTCTTTTTCACTGACTATATGAAAAAAGGTTATTGCTAGTGGCCTTACACGTGGGATTTGCGTTACTATTAATCGCGCGACGCGTGTAGTGTTGCATGCTTCCTGCCTTCATTCGCCCCTCTCTCTCTCCTGCTTTATCTGTCTTTTAGTTACGCCGTGTATGGAATGAATGAAATATTAAATCTAGGTCATTGATCAGCTTGCGTATCTCAAGGTTTTTCCAAGAAATACAGTACACGTTTCATTGAAGAAAGCGTGCAGCGACACAGTAGGCTTTTACTATCAACGTGAAAGCGTTACAATTTGCCGACGAAGTAGAAAACAAGGGGATTTCGAGTACAGTCATTGTGACAGCACTGTTCTTTTACCATTGCTCTTTTCTTTATTAAATGTATTTGTTAGGCTTTATATTTACCTGATAATTTATATATATGTGGATTAGAATAATTCACGACACTTTTTAAAGCATGATATGTGAACTTTAAATAATGTTTTTATTTTTTCTATCATTTTATGTTAAAATATCAATTAATTGAGTATGTAACCACAATTTTTATAATGCTAAAGTAGAAAGACTAGCTGTTTAGCCCAGAGAAGTAAACAAGCATACATTATTTGTATTACTGTAATGTAAATTCATCATTAAAAAAAAACCAGAGCCAATTGGTGAATTTCATTATGATATTTGAAATCAGCATGTCAAAATCAATAAGAAATGGTACATTTAAGTTCTGGTACAAAAAACTTTTGAAAATTTGTTGACTAGTGTTATTGGTCCGATGCTTCCATCTGCTAGAGGGCATACGCATATTCTTACGTGCATTGATATGTGCACTCGTTGGCCTGAGGCCATCCCTCTCAAGAACACTTCATCTGCCAGTGTAGCAGAGGCATTGATGTTAATCTTCTCACGCATTGGTTTTCCACGGAAAATCTTGTCGGATCATGGGGTTCAGTTCATTTCTGAATCCATGTCTCAAGTTATGAAGACATTAGGTATAGACAGATCTCTTAGTTCTATTTATCATCCGATGTCAAATGGGTTACTTGAGCGTCTCAATAGGACACTCAAGCAGTTGTTGGGTAAGATGACCCAAGACCATCCCCAAGACTGGGATCGGGTCATACCCGCTGCTCTGTTCGCGTATCGCGAAGTACAAAATCAAGCCACGGGGTTTTCTCCATTCCAGCTAGTTTTTGGCATGCAACCACGCGGTCCGATGTCGTTAATCCACGACTTATTGGTTGACGAGAATATTGAAGAGGAAACTCAATCCTCTTATGAGTATGTGATCTCTCTGAGAAAGAGAATCATAGATGCTTGTAGACTAGCTACTGCATCATACGAACAAGCCAAAGAAAAAGCTCGTCTATTTGCAAACAAGTATAGACGTCTTCGCCAGCTTATTCCTGGTGACGAAGCTTTTGTATTACTCCCTGCGCATAACAATCGTCTTTTAATTACCTGGAGAGGTCCTTTCAGGATCATCTCAAGAATATCCGATGTCGACTACATCGTTGATGTTAATGGTAAACATAAAACCTTCCACATTAACATGTTGAAGGAGTATTACTCACGTCCTGATTATCTAAAGTCAGTGTTCCAGGCAGCTGACGATCCTACACCTCCTATTCAACACTATTCTAGTTTGTCAGTCATCCAAGAAGAAGAATCTTCTTTCGATGATGTACAACTACCAATACCAGTTGTACCACTCCATTCCACTGAGAAATGGAATGATGTTACAATCTCATCTACTCTTTCGGCTGATCAACGTCAGCAAGTCTCTAATATTCTACACTCGTATGAGGATGTCCTCACTGACATCCCAGGTCATACGTCAGTCATCCAACATGACATTATTCTGACTGACGATACGCCTATTCGAGTTCGCCCATATCCTATCCCTTTACACTTTCGTGATAAGGTTGATAAGGAATTGGATGAAATGCTTCAATTAAATATAATTGAACCATCTTCATCACCATATTCTTCTTCTATGGTAATCATTAGGAAGAAGGACAACAATATACGTCTTTGCGTAGATTACAGGAAATTAAACAAAGTTACAAAATTCGATGCGGAACCGTTACCTCTTTTAGACGACTTATTGGAGAGGTTATCTCATGCCACATTCTTTTCGAAATTTGACCTTTCAACGGGCTATTGGCAAGTGCCACTCACTCCTAAAGCAAAGCCATTCACCGCTTTCTCGACGCCACGGGGTCTTTTTCAATGGAATTTTATGCCATTCGGATTAATGAATGCACCAGCTACCTTTGTACGCATGATGCGCCGCATATTGTCTCATCGTCCCGATGTCATTACTTATATAGATGACATCTGTCTTTTCAGTGACTCTTGGGATGAACATATTCATGGATTAAAAGCTTTACTTTCTACCTTACGGGATTATAACTTAACAGCGAAACCTTCAAAGGCTTTTGTCGGTTTTCATGACATCTCATTTCTGGGTCACCGCATAGGTCATGGTTTCATGTATACAGAAGACAGTAACGTCTCTAAAATTTTAAACATCTCGGCACCTAAGACAAAAAAACAAGTTAGATCTCTTTTAGGACTAATACAGTTCTATTCAAAATTCATCCCTCATTTGTCTACTATAACTGCACCTTTTTCGTCTCTACTGAAGAAAGGCACACCTAATGTAATAAAGTGGTCGCAGGATCACCAAACGGCGTTAGACTATATATAAAACGATTTTTTTCAAATGAACCTTTTTTGAGGTTGCCTAACAAAAATCTCACTTTCATTCTTCGCAGTGATGCATCTTCTTACGCTATTGCTGCAGTTTTGATGCAGGAATATAACGGCACCTTATTTCCGGTGATGTACGTGTCCAGAAAACTTACGGAGAGCGAACTCAAATACTCCGTTCTGGATAAAGAGCTCCTCGCATTAGTGTGGGCAATCACAAAACTGGAACGTTACCTCCTCGGCTCACACTTTGTGGTGGAATCTGACCAAAAAGCTCTTACCGCACTGAACACGAAGAATGTTAAATCATCGAAGTCAGCGCGTTACGCTATATGTTTGGTCGAGATGCCCAAGGCGAACTTGTCGAAACTAAACCACTTCCAGATGTTTTGAAAATTTCGTTTACCGATAACATGAATAACTTTGTACATTATCATTGATAGTACATCTATTAAAGGACTGGTTATATAATTGAGGTATTCGTAATAAGTATAACTTTAATGATATACTTACTTATAGATTAAAACATTACTTCTTGTGTAGTAACGTTCTATTAGAACGGGGGCGAACAGTGGTATTAGAGTAACATGTTATTAGTTTCTTATACAGGGAACAAAGGTACTACAGTAAACTGATTTATTAGTAGGGAAACATTGTTAAGAGCGACAAAATATCTTCACATTTTGTTGGACTTTCCTATGGACAACAGATTATTACATTTAATATCGTGTTCGAGAATATATTTTTATGTTGTATGGAACATTGAGAACATCGTCTCGTCGATTTCACTAACTAGTTGTAACTGAACATTGACATATTGATTGTGATATGGGAATTACTTAGAATATAATATTAGTCAACTAAACTGTAATTGTTTGTTGGTAATTAAGGAAAATATATTAAAATTTGAATAATTCAATTTAATCTATTTAATTGATTATGGATCACACACATCTTACTAACTTTCTTAGTTGGTCACGTAAATACCTGCATTCACGGGTCCTTAGTTATGATATCTCACTGTTAGATCACTAGTAGTCAAACCGTACTAGTGTTTAGAAAACATTAAGGGTGTTGATTCTTAAGTGTTTAATTTTGCATTGCTTCATTTTTGCACATTGTATTTTCAATTTTTCTGTTTTTATTGATTCTCTTGTCATTGATCATCATCAGTGTTGCTGTTCATTTTCATTTTTGAAATCATATGTTTCAAATTTTTTTTTAAAAAATTAGTTGAATTTTATTATCATCTTTTTTTTTAATGGTTTTTTTTTTTCATTTTTCATTTTTCAACTTGTTTTTACTTTGAATATTACCACATCGTTCCAAAGTAGGTCGATTGTGGATGTGTGCTTTAATGCATACTATCATTTAGTTATATTGATTTCGTTTAATATTCTTTTCTTAATATGGTATAACTTTATGCATTTCATATCTTGTTGTAGTTTTGACTCACCTCTCTCGGGTACTAAGTTCAAAAAAATTAATAGAATTAATTTTTTTTTAAGGGGAGGTAATAAGGGAGCTGTTACGTACATTTATTACCTAAGGGGGTAGTCTTCGGTCCTGCCAAATGTACGCAACAGTCTTAATATAGTTATATTATTTGTGCGTTCGATTGATTCACGCACTGACGTGCACAATGCAGTGTGAGTTGCTTTGGACGCACGGGTAACCTAGTTTAGGGATTCTGACGTCATGTTTTGTGTGGGGCAGTACGGACGGCCATGTTGATGTCCGTGGAATATTTCTTGAATTCGTGGCAAGTTGGTGGAAGCCATTATTTCTATTGATATATCTATTGGTCTTCATGTCGAAGCCAATAGTGGAAGTATCATGTAAGTGTCGCCCCATTTCACATTGAATGTTTATCGATTTTTAATTGAAGTATCAGGCCGCTCCTAGTTATGGTCTAGCGGGAATCCATCGTAGTATGTCATTCCTAGAATGGACAAACGGAGTCGATTGCCTTGTTTGAATTACCGTAGAGGGAGGATACCTACGAGGAAACGAAGTTAATTGATTTTGTATGCTTCACATGTTTTAATATGCCGTTTCGCCAATGCCAAAGTCATGGCATGGATTTTGGGAGAGGTTAGTCAACAGAAGACTCTAACCTGATTGTATTGCCGTGTATGACTTTGTCTGGATTATATATATGCTACATAAGTATTGTATGAAGAAAGTCTGGGAATTTTACGGGTATGATATCAAAGATTGATCCTCGAACATGAATCCGTTTACCACGATAGACGTCCTTGGAAGAAGGTCAACGGACTTCATTGTAAATGTATATTAGCGGAGAACAGAAGGGATCCTCAGCTCACGTGGATAGAAGAGGACTTGGTTGTTGAGGAATCTCCAAGAATTTTTAAGAGTATGATCAGCAACTTTTTAAAGTATGGGTACATTTGCATCTGTAATCTGGTAACCATGATCGTCTTGTGTGTTCCACTCCGTATGTGTCACGTTAAATAAAATATATGTACAGTCATCACAGACTTGTGTGCTGCCAGTAAGTGACCAGTTAAACACTACTTGTTGGAGTTCGTTTTGAAGAAAATTTTTTGACATTTTGTTTCTTTGCAACCATTCGCGTAACGAAGTTCTTCACCATTAGAATGAACGGACCCAACAGTCTTCCTCTATCTCTTTTTCCTTCATCTTCTCATAACATGCCCAAAAAAAGTGGATTGCTTCTTTCTAACTTGTGAAATAAGTTTACTTTGTGCGTTGACCTCTTTCAGGACACCCACATTACTCTTTTTGGCTGTCCAAGGTATTTTTAACAATTTTCTGTAAAACCACATCTCTGTGGCCTCTAGTGTCTTCCCTATTTGTTTACTAATTGTCCATTGACCGTCTCTCCACCATATCGCCTATGAGGTTTTGGTTTCTATATAACCAATGAAGAACTTTCTTACATCCCAATGACAAAGAATTGTTCTTGCATAAAATACTCTTCATTTTTAATAGAATGCTACTTTTGTCTGAGGCAATTTCTGCTCTTCACTTCTGAGACGCTTCTTCCATCCTTGTTATTATTGTTTCCCAAGTATATTGAATTTATTGGACTTGTTTTAAAAACATTCCATTTATCTTTGATTGTGCATTCTGGGGAAGCCCTTTTCTCTGAGACGACCAATTACTTTGACTTTTTGCTGATTTACACTGGTTTAAATTTTTATTTACTCACTAAAAGATGTGGGCGTCATGGGGCTGCTGTATTAACTGAAAATTAGGTGTTCAAAAACAGTTGTCACTTCTGCTCAGTTAAAATGTGCTTCTTGAAACATAACATACTATGATAAGGCTAAACACCTAACGTAAAAGGTGGCTCACATGAAAAGTTGACATTATTACAAGAGCTCGTGTTGGATAACGAAAAGAGTCGCTGGCCCTAGCTGCAATGAATAGCTATCACACTGAACTTTAACAATGATTTAGGTGGCCACATTTGGGGGACCAGCCACTATCCAATGCCTGCTCCTTTTAACAGGTAGGAAAAGCGCAGTCTGTATTTGCAGTTCGTCATTTCCCTTAATCTAAAAACCCTTATACTTTAATGGAGTTAATACTGATAACCATAATTATTGATGAAGAAACTAAATGCAAAGCTAAGAACAAGCAAATTCCTGTTTTGGTGCGTAGTCATAACTTTAATTGGAAAATTACAACAAAAATTAAATTAACACTTACTTACATTGTGATATCATTAACCTTTTGTATGTAAGAGTGCATCAAAAGGTTCTGTATTTTTTCTAAATGTTAATCAGAAGATATTTACACGTTGAGTTTTGAACAAACAAATACAGCAATGGAAGATGCTTTAGAAATATCGGTTGTCGACCCCCTGATCTACATTATAGATCTAGGCTTCTGCTGTGGCTTTTCTTCCATTCTAAAACTTGTTGAGTTGTAGTCACGAGTTCCATTTTTTCTCCCGGGCATTTCCTGCTGGCCTGCATCCAAATTATCTTCATTCCTGGTTTCATACCAGAAGGGGAAGAAGGCAGCATCCTGTGCATACCCTGCCATCCATGGATGCTCTCTAAATATGCAGGACTAAAATTCTGGGTTCTTCCTAGAAATTGTCACATCCTGCACAGGGCCTGTTCTCAGCTCCCCTTGCCTGTCACATATTCCTTGTTAGATCCTTCTGAACCGCAGCCAGCCAGTTAAAGGCATGAGTCAAGTTTGGAGGCTCAAGTAACTCCTCCTGGCTTAGTATGGAATATAAGTCTGCAGAGGGAATCGTGATGGCGTACCGACTATGGTGTGGCTAGTCGATCACAGAAGCGTTGGTAAGGCTAACCGAAGTTGCCTGTTTCCAGGATGCATCACATGGAGGTGCTTCAGGGTGTTGGTTAGATTATTAACCCTGGAATTAAAATGAGAGCAGCTTTAATTCCACTGCATCAAGGTTAGATATCTAACCCTGGAATTCAAATGAGAGTAGTATGAATTCATTCTGCATCATAGTTAGATATCTAACCCTGGAATTTATGCAAGAGCAGCATGAAAAATTTGAGTGCAGCACACATGTTTGTTATAATCATTTCTCTTCTAACTGGCTACAGACTAAGTTCTGAAAACAGTGACATCAGCAAACAGAAATGAAAATCATTGAACTCTGACAAAACAGCCTGACAATCTAAATGTTGCTGATGACCTGGCTAACCTTTTCCAGATGCAAGACAAAATGAAAATACTTATTAAGAGGTTAAAGCAATTACCGTTAAGTAAATAAATTAAGGGGCTGCTGTAAAACTGGTAAGGATATATATATATATATATATATATATATATATATATATATATATATATATATATATATATATATATATATATATATATATATATATATATATATATATATATATATATATATATATATATATATATATATATATATATATATATATATATATAAAGTAAATACCGGTAAGTCTGAAAAGACAAAGATAATGAAATGAAATGCAGTAAATGATAACAAAGTTGAAAGCCTGAACCTGAAGTATAGATATATAGATATATATATATTAGTAGGAAATACTGACAAATTTGGAGGGACAGACGATATAAAAATAAGAATACAAAGGCAAGAATACAAAGGCAAGAGGAGTTATCATTGTATTGGGAAATATATGGAAATCAACTGTAATCAAGCCCAACATAAAAATAAGGATCTATAAATCAAAAAGTAAGTCTCCCCTAACATATGGCTTGGAAGACAGAAATGAAATGGATGAGGTAGACCTTAAGCTGATGACACGGGACAGGAGGACATTAAGCTGATGACATGGGACAGGAAGACATTAAGCTGATGACACGGGACAGGAAGACATTAAGCTGATGACACGGGACAGGAAGACATTAAGCTGATGACACGGGACAGGAAGACATTAAGCTGATGACATGGGACAGGAAGACATTAAGCTGATGACATGGGACAGGAGGACATTAAGCTGATGACACGGGACAGGAGGACATTAAGCTGATGACACGGGACAGGAAGACATTAAGCTGATGACACGGGACAGGAGGACATTAAGTTGATGACACGGGACAGGAGGACATTAAGTTGATGACACGGGACAGGAGGACATTAAGCTGATGACACGAGACATGAGGACTTGGCGTGAGGTTGTTGAAGGTTTATGCTCCTTGGGGAGCTGAAAGGCGATGAATGAATGAGTAAATGAAGATTTGAAAACAGCTTCCAAAAATCTGCCAAAAATGTTCATCCTATTCATTATTTCTTTAAAATGTGCAAACGTCACTTACTTCCTGTTTGGTTTGGTTCTGGTTGTAAGGACTATCTTCATTGATTACGAACAACTCCATTGAGTGTTCTGATTTCCTCCCTTAGATCACTCCGTAGCACCAGCAAGAATTACAATGTGTGTGTGTGTAGGAATCACACATTATATAATTATTTTTGTGGTGGGTAGGTTTCCTCATTTTTAAATTTTGCTAGGGGAGCATACAATTTACAACTGCCGTGGGATTTTTATGTGCGCAACTTGCACACGGAACCTCCTATTTTTTTACCCTTATCCGAGAAGGCTAGGTATCCGATCTCACTACCCAGGAGACCACGGGGGAGTATGACATCATTAGGACCACAGGTTCTGAAAAACAATTTCCATAAATGATATTCCCTCTACTGGGAATCGAACTCGGTACCGTTATAATTCGAGGCGGATGCCATACTTCTTAGCCATCCTGACCCCTTCCTGTATTCATAGATACTTATTTTTGTTTGTCCTGTGCCAGATGTATGAAATAGCTCAATAAAAGTATTGTCACATCCGTTATTAATCTTATTCTCATCATAAACAGATGTTCATATTTTACAATAAAAACATTTTCAGTGATATAACAAAGTAATTAGCCATCTCAGGCAAGGGTCTTACGATGCATTTCTGGACAAGACTGTCTGTTTCTTTATTATTATCAAAGAACAAACGTTTCAGAGAAACATATCAGTCATAATATTTCTATTGCTGAAGATTAATTATTTTTGTAATTGCAAATTAATTAAAAATGCAACTGTTACAAACACTTCAATATAAATCACGCTGTCGCTGGCTTCCTACATTTTATGGCATGCCAGTAATAACTTGGATGAAATCTACTTTCCAAGCAGTTCTCAATTTGAAAGGACAGCAAGATATACATAATTCGTAGATAACATTATTTGTTTTCCTGCATTTCTCTGCATTGTCTTTTCTATGAAAGAATTAAGTAATACAAACAACGAGACATGTTAAAACAACAAATTTCTAAAATAAATTGACACTACCGACAGCAATCATTTGTAAATGACAACCGGTATTTGAATATACTGACAATAAAATGACATAAAATTATAACCGACAATCAGGGTAGTCAAAGATAGTGGACGAAGGATGACAAATGAAGAACATCTGATGCTAGACCGCTCTCCCCCCATTACCTTACTTACTTACTTACTTAGTCGTTCCCCTTCTACCGTGAGGTGTAGAGGTTTGGAAGAGAGAGCGCCAGACTATCCTATCGGCTGTCTTCCTCCTGGCCTGGTTCCATTCTAGTCCTCGGTCCTTCAAAGATTGTCTAATGTTGTCCTCCCAGTGGACTCTGGGTCGTCCTCGGGGTCTGGATCCTTGGCTCTTTGTTTCCCATGCTTGTCGTGGTATCCGATCTTCTCCCATTCTGCAGACATGGCCAAACCATCTTAATTGGGACTGTTCTACTTGAGTCTGCAGGGGGTAGGATTTAAGGCCTTGACGTATCGTCTGGTTGCGTACCATGTCTCTTCTTGTTACTTCAACCACCTTCCTCAGATACCTCATTTCTGAGGTTTGGATCTGGCTTTTATGGGTTGTAGTCATTGCCCATGACTCGCATCCCCCATTACCTATTAAACATAAACAAGAAAATACATTTCTCTGTCATTAAAAAAAAGCAGATTTCTCTGTCAGATGTTGATAAATTGCATAAATGCACAGGTAATTTAAGAAAATCCTGAATCACTTTCTATGGTATCCATTATTACTAGATTCTTCCAGTGCGAAGGTTGGATTTTTTTTTTACAACCAATATTGTCACACAATTTTTTTTCATAATTCTCTCTTCCTATTACTAAAACTTCCGTACCATGTTTGAAACTTTCTGAAATGTTACCTGCTCTCTGCAAGTTTTCTAAATTGACCACCACCTGGTTTCAGTTTGTTTGTTTTTTGCCAATGATGGAGTTATGCAAAAGTGCATAAACATTGACTAAATCAAAAGTTCTTTAGAATAGGAGATGCCACCGGAACAAAAATGTTAGAATTTATCAAGCATTGTTTCACGGCCTTCTGGTTGGGGAAAAGCAAATAATAATTTGAAGGTAGCTGCCTTAAAATCTGATAATAAAAAGTAAATATACTTACTTACTTAGTCGTTCCCCTTCTACCGTGAGGTGTAGAGATTTGGAAGAGAGAGTGAAAGAATATCCTATCGGCTGTCTTCCTCCTGGCCTGGTTCCATTCTAGTCCTCGGTCCTTCAAAGATTGTCTAATGTTGTCCTCCCAGCGGACTCTGGGTCGTCCTGGGGGTCTAGATCCCTGGCTCTTTGTTTCCCATGCTTGTCGTGGTAGCCGATCTTCTCCCATTCTGCAGACATGGCCAAACCATCGTGGTTGGGACTGTTCTACTTGGGTCTGCAGGGGGTGGGATTTTAGGCCTTGATGTATCATCTGGTTGTGGACCATGTCTCTTCTTGTTACTTCAACCACCTTCCTCAGATACCTCATTTCTGAGGTTTGGATCTGGCTTTTATGGGTTGTAGTCATTGCCAATGACTCGCATCCATATGTCAAGACTGGGACATAGGTGAAGCGGTATACAGCCATCTTCGTTTTCTTACCAACCTCTCTCTTGCTGAGGAATCCTCGATTTATGGCCTGAAAAAGTCTTCCAGCTGCTGCTTTTTGAGTGGCCAACTCTTCTTTGATGCCTCCCTTTCGGTCTGTAATAGCTCCGAGATATTTAAAGTGGTCGACCTGCTCCAGGACCTGTTCTCCCAGCTTAATCTGATGTCTTCTTTCTTCTCGTGATATCACCATGGATTATGTTTTAGAGCTACTTATGACTATCCCTCTCTTCTCCAGCTCTTCCTTCCAGACTTGGAGGTTGGATTGGAGATGTGCCTCTGATTTAGCAATCAGGGTAACATCATCAGCAAATGCCAGCTCTGAAATACATACCTGTCTCATCTTCCAATACCCCACTGAATACTTTCTTGTTCTCTCCTTTACACAAAAGTAAATATATGAAAAATAAATGCTGAGTCAGTTTTACAAATGAGCGATATGATACAAACATTGGACGTTATCTGGTTAAGCTTCGTCGGCCACTCTCACAAATACGAAAAGAGACGAGAAATATAGAAAAATAACAACAACAAAAAACAAGCAGACATGTGAAAATAGTAACATTTAATTTAAGAAAAAGATAAAAAAGTAAACTACATATTTATTTTAAGTACAACTTATGCACCAGTACCACACACACACACACACACACATCATGTCAGCAAACACATGCTTTAATGCTTTTTTTTGTGCCTGCAAAGTTGTCTTTATATTCTATATAATATCCACCATAATTTACACATATATGTCATTGTTTAACCTGTTATAACAGTAACACCTGAAGCGTGAAATTAATTACAGCGTGTTCTTCAATTCAGCAGTGAAAGTGTTGATTTCTGCCATTAAGATTTTTACTTTATCAGTGACTGTCTCCTTTCTTTGCGATTTATCCTTCCTTAGTTTTTCTCATTCTTTTTTCTAATTATCCTGCAACTACCAAAATTGTACGAGACATCCACCTGTGGTGCAAAAGTTCTTGATGATCATAGAGCTAGTTACCAAGATTTCCCAGCCTGGAGCTTCAGATCTGGAGTGTTCAGTGCTAGAGAGGATTCATCTCAACATAGCAGATAAGTGGATAAGCAAATCCACTGGTCAGCATATCCAGAGACTATATATAATAAATAAAATACAAATAACACAAACCTAGTGAGTGATGACTCATGATGGACATTATTAAAATGATTACTAACTCCACAGTCCAGCGAAAGTGATAAACATATGTGAAATATATAATTGACATTTGAAAGATAAATTTATCACATTGAACTATTTTGGAAATTGACAGTCCATGTTTATTTATTTTATTTTGTAAAAATATTTGAATTCTTTATAAGTTACCTAACCGAAAAGATAAACGGTATAGGATCAATAAATTGTAAATATGTACAATCAGTCTTGCTGAATTATTTAAATTGAGGTAAAGTTCTGGTTGATATATAGTTACATATTTAATTAATTAATTAATCCCCTAGCAGAGTCAATACAAATATAAAACCATTATTCAAGGGATCTGGAGAGGTAGCCCATAGACATTCAGGAACAAACACTATCATCATACCTGAAGGTTTATACAGCTTGATGCTACCTTTGATTGTCGATACACCCTTGCTCTTTTCAGAGAAGGGGGTATTTCTTGTAAGACCAGTCTCTTATCTGGCACTATCCTGGTATCATCTGATACATCTTTTTGTCCAGGATATCTTACATCTTAATAACATCTGAACCTCTCACGACACTGTTAACACCCTTGGATTCGTACTTCTAAAACTTGGTCACCATATATTCAGAACAAATAGCCAACCAATGGGATTCCTTCTAGCATCTCACTTGACTCTCACTACACTTGTATCCACAACACTCATCAAGCTCCCTGAGAAGTAGTAGAGTTTATTACCTCTAAATTATATTAGCTCACAAACTATTCATCATCACCATCATTTTCCTTTTCACCCCTTATGTAGCATGGAGCTACCACTGCCGCTGGCCCTAACCCTGGCATCCTTGCAGGAAACCTTCACCAAAACATTCATGTGGACTTTCTTTATTTCATTAATTTCCATGTAGAGCTGGTTTCTGTAGCAATTTGTTTTACATGATGACGTTGCCAGCCTCATGCACAATCTCCTATTAGGTGACTGATTGTATGACATGCTCGAGGGAGAAGTATTTCTTTCTTTCTATGTCTCGTCAGTTGGGCTAGGATTTTAATGACGTAAAAATTGCTATAAAATGACCTATAAAAATCCATTTATCACCACAAGAAACCCCAAACATGCCCCATAAAATTTATTTTAAAATGACCTAAAAAACAACTTTCTTTGTTTCCGAGCTAGACTAACATTATTTTGTAATATTACAAGGAAAAAAGTGAACTGCTTACAATAAAACAAAAAGAACCTAAATATATAATTACACTTTTTTTTTCTTTTTGCTGTTACTTCACCAGACTGAAATGCTTCATGTTACTAAAAACAAAAAAACAAAAACAAAAAAACAAATTTAAAATTACCAATAAAATAAAACAAGAAAAGACATAAAAATACAACTTCATTTTTTTAACAGTTTCTGTGCCAGACTGAAAGTCTATTTTATTAACCAAAAACTGCAGTCTAAGATACATACACCCACACACACACACACACACACATTCAAAGACACCTTATAAAAGCAATTTAAATTTTCACAGTTTCTGTGCCAAACAGAAAGTGTCATTTTTATTAACAAAATAAATAGTTCCTTACTTAAAATTTAAAAAACACACATAAAAGACAAAAATACTGTACACCTGAATATTTTTACAGTTTTTATGACAAACTAAAAGTTTTTATTTAATGAGTTCAGAATTTCTTGACATATGGATGCGAATCATGGGCAATGACTACAACCCACAAAAGCCAGATCCAAACCTCAGAAATGAGGTATCTGAGGAAGGTGGTTGAAGTAACAAAAAGAGACATGGTCCGCAACCAGACGATACGTCAAGGCCTAAAATCTCACCCCCTGCAGATGTCGTGAAATATTCTAATCCACATATATAAATTAAAAGGTAAATGCAAAGCCTAACAAATAAATTTAATAAAAGGAAGAAGAATGGTAAAGAACAGTGCTGTCACAATGACTGTACTCGAAATCCCCCTTGTTTTCTACTTCGTCGGCAAATTGTAACGCCTTCACGTTGATAGTAAAAGCCTACTGTATTATTACCCGCTTTCTTCAATGAAACGTGTGCTGTATTTCTTGGAAAAACAGTGAGATACGCAAGCTGAACAATGACCTAATTTTAATATTTCATTCATTCCATTTTATACACGGCGTAACTAAAAGACAGATAAAGCAGGATAGAGAGAAGGGAGAGGCAGAAAGCCGAACGCATGCAAAATTAAACACGCGTTTCGCTATTAATGCCACCCCAACAAGCGTAACGCGATACACAATTACTACTATCACGCGTGTAAGGCCACATGCACTAACTTTTTCGGACGGACAGTGATAAAAACACTAACCTTCCCAGAGTTAGGTTTTTAAATCCTGAAAAAACTCTTATTAGAAAAGATGACAATAGATGGGTTTACGTTTGAAAACATTACAGTACCCAGACAGCACATCTTCGAAACAGGAGGTAGAAGAAATTGCATATTTTGAACGCAGCCACTTAGCTCTTTTAAATTTGTATATTTGGGTTCCTTAGGGCTTGCTGACAAAGGATATGTAAAACGTTACGCAAATAGTCTGGGAATTAACAAGTTATAACCAAAATAAAATAGTGGGGATGCCTGACAGCATGAAATCATTTCTGCTCATAAAATTTTTTTATAACGTGTTTAAAAAAAAAAAACCTTGCGTACGGAAATAGCCTACCATGTAAACTCCAAATTGATTGGAGCGCAACAAATATAAGACTAAACACGATTGGTCGGACTATAAATACTATCTTTGGTTGTTAGGGGAGACGTAGGAAGGTAAAATTTTTTCAAACACTTGTCGAAACGTGGCTCCATTGGCCAGACTCGCTGATATAATCACTTAGGAGCGTTAGTTCGAGACCACTAGTTCAAATAAGCTTGATAAAGCAACAGTGCGTTGAAGCCAGCTCATATTTTTGCTAAATAAAGCCTGGAACATAAGCAGATGGGAATTTGTGCCAGTATTTGTGCCAGAATTCATTGCTAGTCAACGTATCTGTGTATTTCCATGAATTGTGGTAAGCTTGAAACATTCAGTATCTTTTAATGAAAATTGAATGTGAATTGTTAATTTGTGCCTGTATATATGTGTAGTTCAGTAGCAAACATGATGTAAAGTTTATAATGCTCCAGCCTGAACAGAAGGTGTCGGAGGAAAGTAAAACGGCATGGAATGGCCAAACAGTACACTGACACCTAGATTATTGATTAGACAGAAATAATGCTGGAATTGCAGAGGCGTAGTAACCATTAGGGAGGTTAATACTGGTATAAAGTATTTCAGATGAAGCTGACAGTTGGCCTAACGCTCTGAACTCAATGTTTGTGATGTATTGTGCTCAGTGTAAAAAGAGAGTATAAATTAGTTATGACGTAGAAGGTACATCCTTCTTGTTTTCAGGGACCGTGGTCTTATGGTATTGAGCAGCACCTGGTCAGAGCTTTGCTGAATCCAGAGTCGGACAGCATACTCCTTGGTCCATTTAGCTATCAGTGAGGTGTCTCCAGAGCCCAGGGGAGAAATCGAGCAGAGGAGTCTTTTCCTGCCGCCATCACGCAAGATAAGCTGATGTGGCCAGCTGAGCTCAAAATTATGTACCCCCATCTTAAAATAACATTGTAACATAAACTTAAGAGGGGAAGTAAATTGTTTTAATATCAGGAACTGAGAACATCTCCAATACTAGTTCCAATAAAGACAAACTATTGAAGTCATGATGACAAATACCAACAGAGCTTGAACAAAACAAAACCAGTATTACCTCATATTACTACTACACAACTGACACACATAGGATACTTTTAATAATATATGTCACTACAATATTCATATTGAGAAATTCTGTACATATAACTTGTAATTAAAATTGATTGTGATTCCTGGTTCCCTTTGTATTTGAATCAGGACACATATTCATTCATGACAGCAATGAATACATATTGTTATTTGAAAAGTTATCAGTGACTCCTTTAAGATATCCTTGTAGAGTGTTTTATGTATGTGAGTGTCACAGTGTTGTCAAGTGTGGTGGAATAAATTAAATTGTTTATCTGTCTGTTGTTGTTATGACTTACACTTCATCATACACATACCCTAGACATACAACGTAGTCATCACACTATTCCAGAATAATTCTGACTGAGATATATATATATATGTGGCAGCAAGTAAGGTTATCTATAATACACTACTCTTATTAGATATAGATACCTTCACAGCTGATCTCAGTCAGTACACTAAGTCCCCTATAAATATTTTATAACATCCCACTTCACCACATATATTGGGGTCTCGCTCTTGGGATTTTGAATCTTTCCCTATTAAAAATATTGGGGGTAATTCACTTCAGGGAATATAAGAATTAAAAGGTATCCTTGGGTGGAATTAAATAAGGTTGAGCTCACGGTGCCTGTGTTGTCCATTAGATATATATTTAGAGACTGAATTGTTGGTTAGACATTGTATAAACTTACCTGATAGACAATGGCGGACCTGGCCAAGTTTCGATCTGCTGCGGTTCAGACTGCAAAAGAGTTAGGATTAGATGGGCAAGTTATGGTTGCCTATGTCACTACGGAATGTGACAAATTTATTGAACGCGAAGAAAGAAGGTTTGAAGCCGAAAGAAAGTTAGAGGCTGAAAAAGAAATTAAGAGGTTGCAGATTGAGGCTGACAAAGAGGCTAAAGCATTGGAAGCCGAGGAAAGAAGACAGGCTGCAGAAAGGGAAGAGAAGAAATTAGCTGCAGAAAGGGAAGCAGAAGAAAGAAGATTGACTGCAGAAAGGGAAGAGAAGAAATTAGCTGCAGAAAGGGAAGCAGAAGATAAAAGATTACAAAGGGAACATGAGTTACGACTAAGGGAGTTTGAGTTTCAAGGCCATGCTCCTGAAAATGGTGCCAGTCCCTTTGCCTCTGATGCTACGGTTACTCAGGGAGCCTCAACCTCAGCTATGAATTTTCATTTAGATCATTTTGTTGAGAAAGACGATGATATAGAGAGCTACCTAAATAGGTATGAACTATTAGCTACCACGTATGGGTTAGAGAGAGAAAGGTGGAGCTTAAAGTTATCTCAAGGACTTCGTGGGGCAGCTTATGAAGTTTTTGCAAAAATGAGCAGAGGTGATCAGGAAAATTATGACATGCTAAAGCAGGCTCTTTTGTTAAGATATGAAAAGAATGCAGAATTCTATAGGAAAAAATTTAGGAATGCTAAACTACTGTCAGGTGAAACCTATCACCAGTTCTCTGCACGAATAGAGACATACTTGGAGAAATGGACTTCTCTGGGGAAAACCCAAGATCTTAAGGAAATGGTCCTTATAGAGCAATTAAGAGAGTCCATGGCTCCAGACCTGAGAAAGTTTCTCATGGAACAAGGTGCAGAGAGGCTGGGTGAGTTGCTAAATGTTGCTGAAAGGTATCAAGCAGCTCAAGCAGAGGTAACAGGTAATAAAAAGAAACAAGTGGATAACTTTAGGGCACCACAGAACTTTAATAAATTTGATCCTAGGGATCAAAACAAAGGTAAGCACCAGTTTGATAGGCCACGGTATGAAAATAAAAATAAATTCCCACAATTCGATGAAAGGAAATATGATGAAAGAAAATCTTTCAACCAAGGAAAAAGGTGGTGTAAGAATTGTCAGATGGACAATCATGACACTGACCGTTGCAGAAGGAAACCTGTGTATATGGCAACCCTTCAGGTCAGGTCGACCTCAAGACAGGAGGAGGATATTATGTTGGATACCACTCCAGAAGAGATGAGGAAGGCACAGGCTGGAGATAAAACACTCAAGCCTTGTTTCAGAAAATTGTCAACTTGTCATACAACTCCAGGCAAGGGAGATTTTTACATGAAAAACAAGTTGATGTATAGGAAGACTGGAGCTAGATCCAAAGGTCAGGGACAGCTGGTACTTCCTAAAAGATATAGGGCAGACTTAATAAGGAGCCTACATGTGAAATCAGATGGGGACCATGAGAAGATAGGTACCATCATTCAAAAGGTGGCTCACAATTATTATTGGCCCAAAGCAAGATGGGACATTGAGAATTTTGTAGAAAGGTGTAGCATAGCACATGAGGGAACACCCACAAGTGGGAACATTGATCAGGACCTGGACACGCCACGGGGCAAAATTAGGCCTGATAATAAAAAGAAAAATAGATTTGATAAAGTGGACCAAATGGAATGGGAAGCCCCTTTTCACGGACAAGCTTCACTTACTGTTTTACAATGGCCACTATGCGGAGAGTGCAAAAAGATGTCTTACCCCAGGATAAGCCGACAATCCCTCAATCGGACTTAAACAAACTGGAGGAAGAGGATGTAGAGAGGAAATCTCTCATCAAGAATTTTAAGTGGGGAGAAAGCCCCAAAAGAAAAATTGGTAGCGGTCGTTTTGTGAATGATAATTCTGGGAGGAAAAATCATCACTATAAAGCTTCGAGTGGAAGAGACCATACCGGTGCATGGACAAATAGGTCCACAAAATTAAAGGTCCATATGTAGCTTTGTTAAGAACGTGGACTGATGAAAAGGCAGAGGAAAACATTACATCTTCATACCAATATGTGAATGAGCTGACCACTCGTTTAAAAACTGGCTGGAAACTTGCCAATGAAAATTTGAAACAAGCCAGGAAGAAACATGCTGCCTATTATAACAGGAAGGCGAAAGACAGAAATTTGGCTGTGGGAGAGAAAGTACTGCTTCTTTTGCCCGGGAGTCAGAATAAGTTACAAATTGGATGGCAGGGTTCATATACAGTTCTAGAGAAGGTGTCTAGAACAAATTATAAAATAGATAAGAAGGGGAAAGAAAAAATCTATCATGTGAATCTCCTGAAGAAATATTTGGAAAGAGAACATCAGGAAGAGACACACTTGTTGACCTTGTCCATCGCCATGGAGATGAAAAAGGAACCACTTTCATCATTTGAATATCCATTACACCCCTGTGAGACAGCAGCACAGGTGAAAATCAGTACACATTTAACGAAAACTCAGAAAGAGAGAGTGCAACAGGTTCTAAATAATCATGCAGAGGTGTTAACAGACCGACCAGGGCATACAAACCTATTGGAATATGATATGAAACTGATAGACCCCACACCTGTCTGTATGAAACCATATTCGATTCCGTTTGCTAAGGAGAAAGCTTTGAAGGAAGAGATAGACTATCTGTTGAAGGAAGGAATTATTTCGCACAGTGAATCTTCGTATAGTTCCGGTGTTGTACTCTTAAGGAAGCCCTCTGGAGAACATAGACTCTGTATAGATTACAGGAGACTGAATGCTATTACAGAAGGACAGGTAGATCCATTGCCGGATACAAATCAGCTGTTTGCCAGACTAAATAAAGCTAAATATTTCTCCAAAGTGGATCTGAGTAAAGGATATTATCAGATTCCAGTAAAGCCTGAGGTTAGACCATACCTAGCTTTAGTACCTCAGAAGGACACTATGAGTTTAATAGATTGCCATTTGGATTGAAGAATGCGCCTAGTGTCTTCTCTAGAATGATGAGAAAATTGTTGGATGTAAACATTTTGGAGGAACGTAACGAATCCCTGAGTTGCCTCTTTGATTGAGGATATTCCGAATGTTTCATACAGGATAATAAGAAGATTATGGGATCCACTACAAAAACTCTGCTATCACCAGGTATATGTTATCTCCTCATAACGTACATTTTGAGGGAAATATAATGTTCTCTGGACATGTCATTGCGCAGACTCAGAGAAGAGAAATGGTGAATACGGGTTGCGAAGCAGCATTAAGACAAGCACTCACACTTGCGGCTGTTCAGTAACATAACCGAAATATATTATTGGTTGTAGAAGTCTGAGGCAGATTTCATGAGTAGTGCCTACTCTGAATGGACCCAACTACATAAAACCATGATAGCACCACAGCAGAGTAAAGTCAAGTTGACTTACATTTATCTATGTGTATATAGAATAAAGGACTGACATGGGATGTCTGTTTTAAGAGGGGAGGTGTCGTGAAATATTCTAATCCACATATATAAATTAAAAGGTAAATGCAAAGCCTAACAAATAAATTTAATAAAAGGAAGAAGAATGGTAAAGAACAGTGCTGTCACAATGACTGTACTCGAAATCCCCCTTGTTTTCTACTTCGTCGGCAAATTGTAACGCCTTCACGTTGATAGTAAAAGCCTACTGTATTATTACCCGCTTTCTTCAATGAAACGTGTGCTGTATTTCTTGGAAAAACAGTGAGATACGCAAGCTGAACAATGACCTAATTTTAATATTTCATTCATTCCATTTTATACACGGCGTAACTAAAAGACAGATAAAGCAGGATAGAGAGAAGGGAGAGGCAGAAAGCCGAACGCATGCAAAATTAAACACGCGTTTCGCTATTAATGCCACCCCAACAAGCGTAACGCGATACACAATTACTACTATCACGCGTGTAAGGCCACATGCACTAACTTTTTCGGACGGACAGTGATAAACACACTAACCTTCCCAGAGTTAGGTTTTTAAATCCTGAAAAACTCTTATTAGAAAAGATGACAATAGATGGGTTTACGTTTGAAAACATTACAGTACCCAGACAGCACATCTTCGAAACAGGAGGTAGAAGAAATTGCATATTTTGAACGCAGCCACTTAGCTCTTTTAAATTTGTATATTTGGGTTCCTTAGGGCTTGCTGACAAAGATATGTAAAACGTTACGCAAATAGTCTAGGAATTAACAAGTTATAACCAAAATAAAATAGTGGGGATGCCTGACAGCATGAAATCATTTCTGCTCATAAAATTTTTTTATAACGTGTTTAAAAAAAAAAACCTTGCGTACGGAAATAGCCTACCATGTAAACTCTAAATTGATTGGAGCGCAACAAATATAAGACTAAACACGATTGGTCGGACTATAAATACTATCTTTGGTTGTTAGGGGAGACGTAGGAAGGTAACATTTTTTTCAAACACTTGTCGAAACGTGGCTCCATTGGCCAGACTCGCTGATATAATCACTTAGGAGCGTTAGTTCGAGACCACTAGTTCAAATAAGCTTGATAAAGCAACAGTGCGTTGAAGCCAGCTCATATTTTTGCTAAATAAAAGCCTGGAACATAAGCAGATGGGAATTTGTGCCAGTATTTGTGCCAGAATTCATTGCTAGTCAACGTATCTGTGTATTTCCATGAATTGTGGTAAGCTTGAAACATTCAGTATCTTTTAATGAAAATTGAATGTGAATTGTTAATTTTTGCCTGTATATATGTGTAGTTCAGTAGCAAACATGATGTAAAGCCTATAATGCTCCAGCCTGAACAGAAAGTGTCGGAGGAAAGTAAAACGGCATGGAATGGCCAAACAGTACACTGACACCTAGATTATTGATTAGACAGAAATAATGCTGGAATTGCAGAGGCGTAGTAACCATTAGGGAGGGAAATACTGGTATAAAGTATTTCAGATGAAGCTGACAGTTGGCCTAACGCTCTGAACTCAATGTTTGTGATGTATTGTGCTCAGTGTAAAAAGAGAGTATAAATTAGTTATGACGTAGAAGGTACATCCTTCTTGTTTTCAGGGACCGTGGTCTTATGGTATTGAGCAGCACCTGGTCAGAGCATTGCTGAATCCAGAGTCGGACAGCATACTCCTTGGTCCATTTAGCTATCAGTGAGGTGTCTCCAGAGCCCAGGGGAGAAATCGAGCAGAGGAGTCTTTTCCTGCCGCCATCACGCAAGATAAGCTGATGTGGCCAGCTGAGCTCAAAATTATGTACCCCCATCTTAAAATAACATTGTAACATAAACTTAAGAGGGGAAGTAAATTGTTTTAATATCAGGAACTGAGAACATCTCCAATACTAGTTCCAATAAAGACAAACTATTGAAGTCATGATGACAAATACCAACAGAGCTTGCACAAAACAAAACCAGTATTACCTCATATTACTACTACACAACTGACACACATAGGATACTTTTAATAATATATGTCACTACAATATTCATATTGAGAAATTCTGTACATATAACTTGTAATTAAAATTGATTGTGATTCCTGGTTCCCTTTGTATTTGAATCAGGACACATATTCATTCATGACAGCAATGAATACATATTGTTATTTGAAAAGTTATCAGTGACTCCTTTAAGATATCCTTGTAGAGTGTTTTATGTATGTGAGTGTCACAGTGTTGTCAAGTGTGGTGGAATAAATTAAATTGTTTATCTGTCTGTTGTTGTTATGACTTACACTTCATCATACACATACCCTAGACATACAACGTAGTCATCACACTATTCCAGAATAATTCTGACTGAGATATATATATATGTGGCAGCAAGTAAGGTTATCTATAATACACTACTCTTATTAGATATAGATACCTTCACAGCTGATCTCAGTCAGTACACTAAGTCCCCTATAAATATTTATAACATCCCACTTCACCACAGCAGACCCAAGTAGAACAGCCCCAACTAAAATGGTTTGGCCATGTCTGCAGAATGGGAGAAGATCGGCTACCACAAAGCATGGGAAACAAAGATCCAGGGATCCAGACCCCCAGGACGCTGCGAGGACAACATTAGACAATCTGTGAAGGACCGAGGAGTAGAATGGAACCAGGCCAGGAGGAAGAGAGCTGACTGGATGGTCTGGTGCTCTCTCTTCCAAACCTCTATACCTCACGGTAGAAGGGGAACAGCTAAGCAAGTAAGAGTTCAGAATTACAATGCAAAATGAAAAACATGTGCAGATTTTCAAAAGAGAATTTCTCTTAATTGAACATTGATAAGTTCATTGATAAGCATTATTTGACTTTATGTAGGAACATTTACACGCAACATTTATTTACAGGGATTTAGGGAAAATTTTCTAACATCATGGGGAGAACAGTGAAGTAGAGAAATTTGGGGAAAAAAAACAATAAGTAAAAAACACGTTAAAGCTAAGAAAAATGACTAGTTTTATTGCAAATGCCAAAATATCCACAAAGAAATGACTTAAAAAACAAATATAAAATCATAGAATGACTGAAAAGTTTCACAAAATGCAATAACAAGCCAAAAATGGTAAAAAATACAAAACATGTCTAAACAAAGGCTCTTAAATCAGCTGAGTATTTTTTATGAAACACTCACCAAAGTTTCTATCATGTCTAAAAAAATACTCAAAATCATTAAAATCCTAGCCCTTTGCGTCAGAGAGCCCCAAGATCTATACAGGGCTTACAATTCTTGACAACACACACATACACACGTGCATGCACGCACGCACGCACACACACACATACATATATATATATATATATATATATATATATATATAATATATATATATATATATATATATATATATAATATATATATATATATATATATATATATATATATATATAAACCAGCTTTTTCAGCTGAAATGTCAAGGCAGCTCTATTGTAAGGCACTGGAACATGAGAGAACAGCAAAAATAACAATCAAAAAGTTATAGACTTTCATTCTTTTTTTGTTTGTTTAAGAAGAACAAAACATTAAGGCAGCTATCTAACGAATGGTTATAATTAGAATATATGCCGTCTTTAATTACAGATAATATTTTCAACTTCTGACATTGATCATGGCACCATCCTTCCTGTCAAATTATTGTAACTAGAAAAATTTAAAAAATGTCAAAATTGTGTATGAATGTGCGTTTTCTCTTTTATCCTTGAATGGTAAGACTTTTATTAACAGATCTTTGCATAGAATGTGACAGGAATGGTATGAAAAGATCACAGATGTGGAACTGGCGACAAGACCCAGACAGATGCCAGTTAAATAATATAAGAGAAGATGTGGCAATGCATGGGACACACATTTAGGAAACTTGGTGGTAACATTCTGTCGTTGTCAGCGGATCCAATGCAAGTGTACAAAATAGCGAGGCATTTGTGAACAAGATATAGCATATCACACCAGAAGGTCAAGATAGTCCTATAACAGAGACTGCCGTAGAGGAGAGAAGTGTTAGGGCTTCACTATACTTTTCACTATATATTTTCATCTTTTGTGAAGTGTGGTGACCAGTTACCTTCCTCTCTGCCTTTACCTTCCCTACCTAACTCAAGAGCAGAGCCAGGTACCCAATTTATAGTTACGTAAACTGGCGAATAGTGCTACTACATTTTGAACTCAGAACCCTAAATATACTATATCTTCCTAAATGCAAAGCTACTATTCAAAACAGAATTCAAACCAAAAAGAAACATGTTTAAGCTTCAGGATGTCAAAGGGCAACTAGACTTTAAAACACCAAGGAAGAGACTGTGACATTTATGCGTTCATCATTAACCCTTCAGCAGTGGCGTAACTACATTTTAAGGGCCCCTGGGCACAAATTAACCCTCTTTATACAAATGGGTTCAACAACTATAATCAGTCTACAGTCAATATGTAGCAAAAATGTAACTAGTTACTTCACCATTATTGGTACCTGTCAGTTCACCAAGGATCATAAGCCTTCAACAAATTTGTGCCAAGTCCTCGTGCTTTAATGCTAAATTTTCGTACTCTAATGCCAAGTTCTCGTGCTGTAATGCCAAGTCCTCATGCTCTAATGCCTCAAGAAACTGCAATACAATATGACATTTAACTGTGTTCTTTATACATGATGATGATGAAAACGCCAGTGAACACCATCTATCATCAAACTGCAGTGTGTCCTCTAAGTTACATAAGACTATTCCCTACTTCCTGGTCATCTTCTCCCACGTCTGTTGTCTGTCTGCAACAGTGAAAAATCTTATGCCTGAAACGCCAGCACAATGCAGCAATGATTATAGCAACAAAAACACAGATTACAGATATACCTGCAACAATGAATAAATTCTGATAACCATTAACATATTCGGGTGCACTTGTGTTGTGATTATGCACAGCCGTGGTATTTGCACTTAAATTAGAAAAAGGAAATGGCATATTGTTGCAGGTGGAACTTATGGAAGGGGAAGTAATCTTTAGAATGGGTTTTTAGACAAAATAAATTTCGAGTTGCAACGCTTGATTAAGCGGATACTTGTTTGACTTTAGGATAGAATTATCTTTTCCTATTTTTCGGGTGACAGAGTACAGATAAGCGTGTGAACGCTGTTTAATGTATTTATTCTGTACTGTTTTGAGTCATGTGAATAGCTCGCTAGTCTGCATGTGTTATCGAGAACGGTGTTCAAGACAACCGAATCTCGTGACGGGTTTTTTGGCGGGACTAGTGTGTGATTTAGAGAGTTGTGTTTTGGGCGTGGACCGTGTAGGTCGAGTCCCAGTGTTTTTGGATAATGTATGCCTACGTAGGATTTGAGAAAATGTCGACTTATATATTTCGCTGTGTGTACAGCCTATGTGATACACTGCAGTGAAGATTTGTTTAGGCCATTTGAAGATTATTATTGTGAAGATTAATGAAGCTGCCGGGAGATGCAGGCTTCGCTGTGTATTAAGGTACTTTTGTAGGCCATATTTTGAAGATTATTACAGCTGCCGTGTGATGCAGGCTTTGCTATGTATTGAAGTACTTTTGTAGGCCATATTTTGAAGATTATTGAAGCTGCCGTGTGATGCAGGCTTTGCTATGTATTGAAGTACTTTTGTCGGCCATATTGTGAGGATTAATGTCGCTGCCGGGGGCTGCCGGCTTCGCTGTGTATTCAGGTACTTTTGTAGGCCATATTATGAAGATTATTATAGCTGCCGTGTGATGCAGGCTTTGCTATGTATTGAAGTACTTTTGTAGGCCATATTTTGAAGATTATTGAAGCTGCCGTGTGATGCAGGCTTTGCTATGTATTGAAGTACTTTTGTCGGCCATATTGTGAGGATTAATGAAGCTGCCGGGTGATGCAGGCTTCGCTGTGTATTGAAGTACTTTTTGTAGGCCATATTGTGAAGATTAATGAAGCTGCCGGATGATGCAGGCTTTAGTGCGTGTTGAAGTACTGTTTAGGCCAGGATGTGGACAGGCCGTATTATATATATTTAATGCAATGTGGAAATTATATGATTCGTGTTTTGCTGTCGAATGTGTGTCATTTATGTCATCGTGTCTGTGTTGTACGGAATAAACAGTATCGAACTGTTCTAGACGTTTGCAACCCTTTTTGACTCCTGCATGTACTCTTATGTACGTACCGTGGTGTGCGAACATATCAACACACACCCAGGTCAACATTCCAGACACAGTGACAGGACAGCAGCACACATATATTGAATTAGCCTGTGTGGCGATGATATAGACCAAACCCCTACACTCGCAACAGTGGGTGTAAACAGATTATATAACATTTAGACTTAGCGCCGTTATCAGCGGTGGTTTCAAAGACATAATAACATTAACGTTTAATTACATTCAGTGAGAAACCAGCAAATCTAGATTGTATCAGTTGATGGTTTACAGTCAAGTTGGAACCAATACAGAAAAGGTTACTGCTAAAATATGCGGTTACATTTATGGTGGCCAGTGTGGGGATGTATGAAGCTATTAAGCTATTATTAGTCCAGGATTAGGACAGGCCATATTATGTTTAACTGCAGTATGAAGATTTGTGAAGCTGTTAAGCTATTATAAGTCCAGGATTAGGACAGGCCATATTATATATTAACTGCAGTGTGGAGATGTATGAAGCTATTAAGCTATTATCAGTCCAGGATTAGGACAGGCCATATTATATATTAACTGCGGTGTGGAGATGTATGAAGCTATTAAGCTATTATCAGTCCAGGATTAGGACAGGCCATATTATATATTAACTGCAGTGTGGAGATGTATGAAGCTATTAAGCTATTATAAGTCCAGGATTAGGACAGGCTATATTAGAGATGTGATGCCCGGGAAATTATGTTATAATGATTTCGTATTCGTGCTGATAACGCGAATGCGAGTACATTTATGGCCAGTAATAACAGTAATAACATTTCAGACTGAAACCACTTTTGTTACATTTATGGTGGTTTACAGTCAACAGGATCTGACATCTACGACTATTCGCGTCGATAGCCTAAGTGGCGTAGTTTTCGTATCATTGGATATGATTTGAGATGTGCCTGAGTGGCGTATACAATTAAGAAATTGTTACCTCTACAGTGATATGTACTTGAAGCAAGAGGATAATGTGAATCAAATTTTGTCCACCAGACCATAACATATCTAGAGGATCAGTCACTACAAGTTGAAAATAATACGTATGACTTGCACGTGACAAGAGTGTAGAACACTTGACTTTGTTATAATTAGCCTTATGTAGGCGTGGCTTGAATCTGGTGTACTGCAGAACTGTGACCTAAATATTATCTGCGTGGTGGCGCATTTTGAGAAACAACGCACGCTTCATTTGGTAGAAGGCAACTTTACAACAGTAGCACTTGACGTCCTATTTCATGCCTATAGACGACAACAACGTCTGCAGTGGTCAAGGAAGTTCAATTAGACTTGGACAGTATTTGTACCAGCATTTGTGCGGGTTGTGGACGGATTCCTGCAATATTCGGGTTACCTGTGCCAGTTGTCACCATCACAAGTTCAAGATGTTATGATACACGGAGTTGCCGTGTACATTTCAGACTACAGAAGAGTCAAGAGTTGCAGTGTGTGCTGTATTATGGTTCCTGTCAACTTGTGCATTGTTAAGCACATATCATATTGACGAAATTACCTGAGAGAAACGAATCAAGTTGCAGTGCTTTCCCGCAGTGGAGGTTTTAGCAGTCTATGTGATATCCAGTGTCGTGTCGGAAAAGAAGCGGGATCATTGACAGATAAGTGATTGTGTCTTGTGTAAATTGTGTCACTTCATATATGTCGCTAGGCCTCCCTAATTGCTCATTTTGTTATTATTGTTGTTTATGTCTAATTTGACATATGATTAAGATTTGATGCATAGGGGTTAATGGCTGTTGACATATGTCGATTTTCCTGATAATGATGTGACTTGATAAAGGTGCTATAAAAAGGAATTGGTGATACAGAATTGAGGAATAAGCTCATTTCTTGACAAATAGTTAACTTTGTGAGCTGGAAGAGTAATTGTCAAACCTTTTGCGACAGTAATTTGTCATAACTATAAGTGATTACTATATATAGTTGATTAAGTAAGTGAATCACCATGGATCGTGATATGTACCCTACAGATATAAGGCCTATGTTGGAGTCTGCATTGGTGGTAGGTAGAGATGGTAAGGGATTGAGAGGTGCACGACTTGGAGTATGGATCATGGACGGAAGAAACCGGGCTTTTACACAAGCCGGTGTTGGGTAATTGTAAATGTGATTTCTACGTTTTTTTCATTAAATTTCACTATTGAGTAAAATGGAAATTTTCATTTGTATTTGTTGACAGAAGCTACGTTGCGATAAGGGTCAAGGCTTCTGTGACATATTGACGGTCAGAAATGTGAGTCAACTTTCCGCTCGAGTAGTCAACCGAAACCTGTCAGCGTCTAAATAGCAACTGATGGTTACTTTCTGAAGGTCAAGCATGTTTACAAGAGAGTGGGAGACTTCGCGTCTGATTTATTTTTTTTTTTATGTGAAGATAGTAAATATTTTTGTATTCTATATTAGTACATGACATGTTGTTGTTTTGAAATAACATATAATTTTGTTGTAATGATTATTTCTATGCATCATTTGATTGCCATAATTTTTTATTGTTATTTATATGTCTGTATTTTGATGATGTATTAATACATTTTTATGCTATTTATATATTATTGTGTTGATAATGTGTAGTATGTAATTATTATCCTTTATACTACTCTGTTCAACTTAGAATTTTTGCAACTGTGTTGTTTAGGATAGTTTTGTACATGATGAGATTGCACAAACTCATTTATTGTGTTGATGTAGTGGTTACTTTTAGATAGTCCTGAGTGTTCGTTATTCACTTAATTTATATTTTTCTCATGTTTTGATGTCATGATTAATTAATATATAGAACATACAGAGAAGATGTGTATTATCTGGTATGTTGTGAAATGTAATTTTGAAAATAGCTTGCATGTATCATACATGATCTTGTATTTGGATTTGTTAACTTTTTGTGAAACTTCGATTTTTCCAGAACTTGATTTTCTTGCCAGTCAGGCATGCAGATTATTTTCCTAGCAGATTATTTAAAAAAAAAAAAAATTATTTTTTGTAGATATTTTTTATAGAACCTTTTTTATATTTCATATTAGCATCAAAGTGTAGATTTATTTATAATGTATATCTTATCGATTTGAGTAAGAGATAGAGTTATAGCTAAATAGCATTTTACGGAGCTGAACGTAATTGTCAGCAGAAAGAACTTAAAGGATAAATTAAATTTACATGTGTTGATTTAAAGGTTTCTTCAAGATAGGATTTTTGTTTTATATTTCACTCATTTTGTTAAAATATTGATTTCATTATTAGGCTTTACTTAAAGTATTATTGAATTACTTAAAAATTAAATACTGTTTTTATGTAACTTATCGAGAAAAAAATGTTTGTACGGTACTGTTGAAAAAAATGATTTTTTTTTTTTTTTGGCATTGTAATTTTTTTGTTTTGTTTGGGTGTGCCCAGCATTTGACTTCGTGATATCATTGATATGTAGTTTGATTAGTTCTTGTAAAAAGTTGTTTTTTATTATGATGTATTTTTTATTTTTAGCGCTTGATTGTGCGTTGGTCGTATTAGTTATAGTAATGCTATTACTTGTTTGTTCGATGCCTATAATTTATTTATGTTAGTTTTGTATAACTCTTATAACTTAGTTAAATTACTTATTAGGTTTTGTTTAGTTATAAATTATTTTTGGTGGTATTAGTATAGATATACTTTGATATTTTGTGTTGTGCCTTTCGATCATGTTTATATATTTATTTTTGAATAGGTTATCTGATCAAAACAGTTATTAGTATGTACTGTTATTGACTTTCTCTGCGTTCGTGCCTTTGCTTTCTATCTGTCTTTGGTAACTATTCTTCATTTCATTCCTCCTTTTCTGTTGTCTTTTCGGTATGGATTTCATATCTTGTTTATACTTTCGTACCTCATCTTCGTTTTACTTGATTCTATTTGTATACTTTGTCTTCTTTCAAAACTTATACCTCTATTCTTTGTATTGTTGGAGTGGTTATATGACTTGATATAACATATCTACTTATGATAGTTGTATTTATTTTACATGTAATTGTCCAACTTAATTATGAGTATATGGTATTGTTGAGTTCTTACTTTCCTTTTTTTTTTTTACAGATCATTCTTCTTTTGATTGATCTTGTGTTTTCTCTTTCGATTGGTTGTTTTCGGTTTGGTTTGTACTAAATATACGTAACTTAATTTTGGAACTAATCATATTTGTATATTTAGCTAATTACTTTTTATACTTAGCTGGTTATGCTGTATGCTTTAATTGCTACTTTACACTTTAATGCTGATATTTGTTGTAGATATAATTTTGATTTAAAATAAGATATTTTTGTAGGCATACGTTACAGCTTAATTGTCTTCTAAATTTTTCGTTTTTGGGAGTTAATTTTTTCAAAAAAAATGATAGAATCATTTTTTTCCCGGAGCGGGTGGTAACTGTTGCAGGTGGAACTTATGGAAGGGGAAGTAATCTTTAGAATGGGTTTTTAGACAAAATAAATTTCGAGTTGCAACGCTTGATTAAGCGGATACTTGTTTGACTTTAGGATAGAATTATCTTTTCCTATTTTTCGGGTGACAGAGTACAGATAAGCGTGTGAACGCTGTTTAATGTATTTATTCTGTACTGTTTTGAGTCATGTGAATAGCTCGCTAGTCTGCATGTGTTATCGAGAACGGTGTTCAAGACAACCGAATCTCGTGACGGGTTTTTTGGCGGGACTAGTGTGTGATTTGAGAGTTGTGTTTTGGGCGTGGACCGTGTAGGTCGAGTCCCAGTGTTTTTGGATAATGTATGCCTACGTAGGATTTGAGAAAATGTCGACTTATATATTTCGCTGTGTGTACAGCCTATGTGATACACTGCAGTGAAGATTTGTTTAGGCCATTTGAAGATTATTATTGTGAAGATTAATGAAGCTGCCGGGATGCAGGCTTCGCTGTGTATTAAGGTACTTTTGTAGGCCATATTTTGAAGATTATTACAGCTGCCGTGTGATGCAGGCTTTGCTATGTATTGAAGTACTTTTGTAGGCCATATTTTGAAGATTATTGAAGCTGCCGTGTGATGCAGGCTTTGCTATGTATTGAAGTACTTTTGTCGGCCATATTGTGAAGATTAATGAAGCTGCCGGGTGATGCAGGCTTCGCTGTGTATTAAGGTACTTTTGTAGGCCATATTTTGAAGATTATTATAGCTGCCGTGTGATGCAGGCTTTGCTATGTATTGAAGTACTTTTGTAGGCCATATTTTGAAGATTATTGAAGCTGCCGTGTGATGCAGGCTTTGCTATGTATTGAAGTACTTTTGTCGGCCATATTGTGAAGATTAATGAAGCTGCCGGGTGATGCAGGCTTCGCTATGTATTGAAGTACTTTTGTAGGCCATATTGTGAAGATTAATGAAGCTGCCGGATGATGCAGGCTTTAGTGCGTGTTGAAGTACTGTTTAGGCCAGGATGTGGACAGGCCGTATTATATATATTTAATGCAATGTGGAAATTATATGATTCGTGTTTTGCTGTCGAATGTGTGTCATTTATGTCATCGTGTCTGTGTTGTACGGAATAAACAGTATCGAACTGTTCTAGACGTTTGCAACCCTTTTTGACTCCTGCATGTACTCTTATGTACGTACCGTGGTGTGCGAACATATCAACACACACCCAGGTCAACATTCCAGACACAGTGACAGGACAGCAGCACACATATATTGAATTAGCCTGTGTGGCGATGATATAGACCAAACCCCTACACTCGCAACAGTGGGTGTAAACAGATTATATAACATTTAGACTTAGCGCCGTTATCAGCGGTGGTTTCAAAGACATAATAACATTAACGTTTAATTACATTCAGTGAGAAACCAGCAAATCTAGATTGTATCAGTTGATGGTTTACAGTCAAGTTGGAACCAATACAGAAAAGGTTACTGCTAAAATATGCGGTTACACATATGCTTTGTACTTAATACCTCTTTGGCGATGTTACGAGTAACGGCATCTGTTCCTGTTTCAGAAATAGTGGTTGTTGCTGATTTCTTCCTGCAAATAGTGTTTTCTTTTTTTGAACAATTACTTTGGATTTCTTCATCTGGCTCGCACATTCTGCACTTCTTGCAGGTCCTGGCCCCTGAAACTGTGAACAAAGATGATGTATCACAACAGTGCAACGTGGCTACACACATTTTTTAAAACTGTGAATATAAAAAAGCATTATATTTTTATAGTACCATATGACTAACATGCCTAAGGAAAATTCTCCGAATCTTTTGGCCAAACACCATCAGCAACCAAGAACTACTTATTCGGAGTAACCAGGAGGACATGCACACCATCATAGCTGGCAGACGCTGGAGTTGGGTTGGCCACATCCTCAGAAGGAACCCTGATACCATCACAATAACAGCAATGCTATGGACCCCCGAGGGAAAGCGAAAGAGAGGCCGACCAAAAACAACTTGGTGAAGAACTGTGGAAGCTGAGATGCAAAGAATGAACCAGAGTTGGGGCACTGTATGAAGGATGGCCGCCGACCGAGCTGCGCTACAGGACGCCACCAGGCGTGATGGCCGCTGACTGCTTTGGCGGTTATGGATCAAAGAAGAAGAAGATATGACTAACAGAGCACATACTTACTTACTTACTTAGTCGTTTTCCTTCTACCGTGAGGTGTAGAGGTTTGGAAGAGAGAGCGCCAGACTATCCTATCGGCTGTCTTCCTCCTGGCCTGGTTCCATTCTAGTCCTCAGTCCTTCAAAGATTGTCTAATGTTGTCCTCCCAGCGGACTCTGGGTCGTCCTGGGGGTCTGGATCCCTGGCTCTTTGTTTCCCATGCTTGTCGTGGTAGCCGATCTTCTCCCATTCTGCAGACATGGCCAAACCATCTTTGTTGGGACTGTTCTACTTGGGTCTGCAGGGGGTGGGATTTTAGGCCTTGACGTATCGTCTGGTTGCGGACCATGTCTCTTCTTGTTACTTCAACCACCTTACTCAGATACTTAATTTCTGAGGTTTGGATCTGGCTTTAGTGGGTTGTAGTCATTGCCAATGATTCGCATCCATATGCCAAGACTGGGACATAGGTGGAGTGGTATACAGTCATCTTCGTTTTCATACCAACCTCTCTCTTTCTGAGGAATCCTCGATTTATGGCCTGAAAAAGTCTCCCAGCCGTTGCTTTTTGAGTGGCCAACTCTTCTTTGATGCCTCCCTTTCGGTCTATAATAGCTCCGAGGTATTTAAAGTGGTCGACCTGCTCCAGGACCTGTTCTACCAGCTTAATCTGATGTCTTCTTTCTTCTCGTGATATCACCATGGCTTTTGTTTTTGAGCTGCTTATGATCATCCTTCTCTTCTCCAGCTCTTCCTTCCAGACTTGCAGGTTGGATTGGAGATGTGCCTCTGATTTAGCAATCAGGGCAACAAATGCCAGCTCTGAAATACAGACCTGTCTCATCTTCCAGTATCCCACTGAATACTTTCTTGTTCCCTCCTTACATGCCTTGATGAAATCGTCCATGTGGAGTATGAAAAGATAAGGTGACAGGATATCACCTTGTCTTACACCAGTGGTGGTCCTGAACTCTTCTGACTTATGGTTTGCTGTCCTCACATAATTTCTGCAAGACTTGTAGAAGCTCTGTATAGCATGAATTAGAGGTGCTGGAATATTCTTCCTTGCCAAACAGTCCCAAAGTTTGCTCCAGGGGACCCTGTCAAACGCCTTTTCCAGATCTATGAAACAAAGATGGATCTCACTCTTATACTCAAGGGCCTTTTCACTCAGCTGTCTGAGTGTGAAGATTAGGTCTTGAGTACTTCGGTTTGCTCGGAATCCGCACTGGACCTCATCCAATTGTGGCTCAGCTAGACGTCGGAGTCTCTGCTCTAGGATTCTAGAGCAGATTTTACCAGGGACACTGAGAAGGGATATGCCTCTATGGTTTCCACATTGTCGATTGTCACCCTTTTTGAAAATTGGTGTTATGATGGCAATCTCCCAATCCTTTGGTATGGTCTTGTTGCACCATGCTGCCTGTAGGACCTTTAAGAGTAATAGGTCGCCTGATGCTCCCATGTACTAAACCATTTCTGGTGTTATACCATCATGCCCTGCTGCTTTGCCCATCTTGATTTTCTCCAGTGCTGCCTTCAGTTGTTCCATCTTTATGTCATCTTCATCCCCATTTGTTTCCTCTTCTGTGCTAGTGGTTATCATTTCAGATGCTTGACCTTGCTCACCATCAAGGAGTTCTGAGAAATATTCTTTCCATCTTTCCATTACTTCCTTCGGGGCAGTAAGCAATTTGCCTTGCTTGTCCTTTATAAATTTGAGAGGGCATTGTTTTTCCTTCCTCATGTTCTTTAGAGTCTTATAGAACAATTTCTGGTTTTCTTGTACATCTTTTTCTAGCTTTTCTCCAAATTCTTCCCAGGACTTCTGTTTTGCTGCTAGCACTTTGTTCTTTGCTTCTGTTCTGAGTGTCACATATTCTCTATATTTTGCCATTTGTCCTGTTGTGTTTTTAGCTCCTAAGTATTGTTTCCATGCCATTTTCTTCTCTCTTATTTTCTCTTTGACTTCCTCTGTCCACCAAGGTGTCCTCTTTCTCTTGTTCCCAAGTCGGACTTCACCGCATGCTTCTGCAGCAGCTGTCTTTATGATATCCTTGAATTTAAGCCAGAGGGTTTCCAAGTCATCAGGTCGTTCTTCTGTGTTGCTCACCGCTGTAGCAATAAGCCCCTGATATCTGGTCTTAATTTCTGGCTCTCTCAGCTTGTAGGTCCTAATGCTCATTTCTCCTGCTCGTTTACTTGGTTTCTTGCGTGATGTTGAGCAGTTCCTAGGCTGAGCAACTCTTTCAGTTGTTCGTTTGATTGTTAGCAGGTAGTGATCACTTCCAATCTCTGGCCCCCTCCAGACTCTTGCATCTCGGACATATTTGAATGAGCTTCTCCGAACAATGGCATAGTCGATCACTGACTTCTCATTCTTTGTTGGTTCACATCTAGTGTATGCATGTATGCGCTTATGGGGGAACTTTGTGTTTGTAATGATCAGATTCTGCTCACTGCAGAGTCTAAGGAGTCGCTTTCCATTGTCATTGAGAGTATCTTCTCCATATCTTCCGATAACTCCACCCCATCTAGCATGGTCATTTCCAACTCTGGCATTAAAATCTCCGAGCATGATAACTTCATCTAGGCAGTCATCCACTGTCCTTTGAAGCAGCTCGAAGAATTCCTCCTTGACCTCTGCTCTCTCATCCTCATTTGGCCCATACACTATGACCAGGTTGACTATGGTTTCTCCTTCTTTTAGTTTTACAATCATAATGCGCTCCGAGACAAAGTTCCATCCCTTGATACTATCTTTTTGATTTTGGGCCACAATGCAACCCACGCCCCCCTTTAGCTCTTTCAGATATGGGTACACCACTGTAGAGCAGCATGTTGCCATCTAGACCCATGACTTCTTGTCCCTTTTTCTTTGTTTCCGTTATAGCCAGGATTTCTAATTTTGCTTTCCTCATCTCTTACACCTGCTCCTCTTCTTTCCCATTTATACTTCTTGTGTTCCAAGTTCCATAAGTCGTAGTCCGTAGTCCGTTCCAGTTCATTGCCGTTAGAATCAGTTCGGTTTTCTCTCTTGTAGTTCGCGTAATCATGTTTTAAAGAAAACAGGTGATTGGCCTGTTGTGCCTTTGCATGGTGGAGGGGCTGCCTCCTTACGGCCTCCATGTAGGCCGCCCTCCTCCTTTTTCAGCCGGGCTTGGGACCTGCAAGGCGGAGTTACTAACAGAGCAATAGAGATGAAATGTAGAAATTGTTCTCTTTCCACACAGTCTACCTAAGGAAAATTCTTCGAATCTTTTGGCCAAATACCATCACCAACCAAGAACTGCTTACTCGGATCAACCAAGAGAACATGCACACCATCATAGCTGGTACAAGTTATTTTTGGTCAGCCTCTCTTTTGCTTTCCTTCAGGAGTCCATAGCATAGCTGTTCTTCTAATGGTATCGGGGTCTCTTCTGAGGACGTGGCCAACCCAACTCTGAGTCTGCCAGCTATAATGTTCTTGGTTGGCAATGGTATTCTGTCAAAAGATTTGGAGAATTTTTCGTAGGCAGATTGTGTGAAAAGAGAACAATTTCTATATTTCTTCTCTGTTACTCTCCAGCATTCTGCACCACAAAGAAGGACAGATTAAACTTTCATTCATTCATAACCCTCCACTCCCAAAGGAGCATAGGCCTTCAACAAACACAAGCCAAGTCCCCCTGTCACGTGCCATTATCTCAAGTTCTTTCCACGTTCTCCTCATCATTTTCACCTCTGTTTCCAGCTCTCTTCTCCATGTGCGTCTTGGTCTATCTCTGCCTCTCTTGCCCTGGGGGTTCCAGAACAAGGACTGCCTTGTAATGATATCAACAGGTTTCCTCAGTGTGTGTCCTATCCATCACCATCGTCTTCTTCTCATCTCTTGTTCCACTGGCACTTGTCTAGTTCTTGTCCTCAGTTCCACGTTGGTAACCTTGTCATACCATTTTAATCTCTCTATTCTACGTAAGCACCCATTTATGAAAGTCTCTAGCTTTTTGGTTGTTGTCTTTGTTGTTCTCCATGTTTCAGAGCCATACAATAGGACTGACTTCACATTTGAGTTGAAGGTTCTTATTTTCGTGTTGGATCCGATTTCTCTTGATCTCCATATATTTCCCAATGCAATGAAAGATCCTCTTGCTTTTTGTATTCTTAGTTTGATATCACTGTCTGTCCCTTCAACTTTGTCTATATTACTGCCAAGATATGTGTATGATTCTACATCTTGTAGTGGTGTTTCTTCAAGTCCAACCCTGTTTTCATTACCTGCGTTTATTCTCATTATTTTTGTCTTTTCCCTGTGTATTTCAGACCCAATTGCTGTGACCTCTCATCGAGTGTTTTCAATTTATCCTGCATCTGATTACGGTTATGGGACAGAAGAGCCAAGTCATCAGCAAAATCCAGATCATCCAACTGCTTAGTCAGAGTCCACTGGATTCCATTTCTGTTGTGTGTTGTCGATGATCTCATAACCCAGTCTATTGCTAGTAAGAAAAGAAATGGAGGTTAAACTTGCTATCCCTAAAATGATGAACCACACGAATAGGAATTTTCTCCCCAAAATATTGTTAGATATTAAAAATTATCTAACTTAAACATAACCCCAGAAGATGAGAATTTCACCTTGTCAGCAGAATAATTCAAGAAAACATTCTGAAGGTAAACTGTGACTACCACGACACCAAAAATTTGATCATATGAAGGGCATTACACTCATAAAGTACTTATAAGGTAAAGGATCACGTTACACGCCCATTGAGACATATTGGGAATATGGTTTTAGGCCCATATTTTCTTGACCATCAGCACACGAGGGGTGATGTGATCAGCATCGCACCGGCCGCCTTAACCTTCCCAGCGTTGATCTGGTACCCAATTTTTGAGGCTGGTGTGACAGGTTATGAGAATCGATCTGCTTGATCAGTTCGCTTGAATACTACAGTCACCCCTCATTCTTTCAATCAACTCGTTCCACGTGGCTCTCACCCTGCTTCCCTAATTAGCAAATAGTTGGTTACGTATAAGCCATGCCTTTCTCGCTACCTGCCTTACTTATAGTTAGCCACGCCTACCTGTCTTCTTTCACGGCTATCAAAAGCAGATATTTAGATTCATAACGACATTCCTTCAAAAGGGGACGGGCCAAGGGCGTCTGCCTTTGTCAGATTACAACAAACACGTGGAAGGTAGCAATTTGTTTGAAGTCCTTACACGTTTCGGCATTTCGCAGAGATCTGAAAACCTTTTGTTTGTTGATTAGACACCAGGAAACGGAAAAACCCTTTATCTGGGAAAGAAATCACCACTTGAACGGCCATACTGTCGGCAAACGGTGACAAAAATATCTCTGATTCAGAAATTGAACCGTAGATTTGCCCTGAGGCGTGGAATTTGTCAGTCCTTCAGCAAAATTACGCTATTTCTGCATATATAGTCATTCGGTCATCAAACTCAGTTTATCAGTTTGCTACAGGATTTCCTGAATATTCTAGCTCGCTATTATAAGAGCCATGATTTACAAAGTTGATACTTAACGATACGATGTGAGGAATATTCAGTTTTTTCTGTGTTGCGGTAAATAATATATATTATGCATTTAAGTGTCTTAAAACGTGTTAAAAGTTTTTCACTGGGATTTCTGTGTTAATTAAATAGCATATTAAATAACATATAGCTAAATTTTCCAGCTGTAAACTTAAATTTAGTTCCTAGCTATTCCCAAGTAAGAGATGATTTAAATTAATTAATATAAGCTATGCGATTGATAATTGGAGATAAATATACATCTATTCATCATGTGTAATTTTGTAAATTACTAGCGTTTATATCTCGTGTTAAAGCGCGATAAGATAAGCTAGACACTTGCGGATTTTAAATCTAAATTTATAACGGAGTGGCTAAAGAGGTCTTACCTAAATGCGTGTGAGGTTATAATGTTTATATCATTGTTAAATGTTTGTATTTTTTCCTACATCTAGGCGATTGTTACAAACCCTGCGATCTAAGGTATGATAATAGATCCTAGTGTAAACATTCTTAATTATTATCGGGTCTTAGGTTTTGACCAGTGCGGTCCTCTTGTTTCATCCACAGAGAGAGTTCCAACAGATAAACATTAAGAAATAAATCATAACTGGACATTAAATAACCCAGATTGTTTACATCCAATATTATCAGCCTGTGATGGCCAAATATCTATATAACATTTGTTCCAGAATAGTGACCATTGTAGGTTTCTTTTGTTCTCAAGTGGATTTATCTAGAAAAAAATACTTGGGTCCACAATCGGCACTCAAACCCCAGAGAGAGAGAGAGAGAGAGAGAGAGAGAGAGAGAGAGAGAGAGAGAGAAAGAGAGAAAAAAGCCGATAGGAGATCCCTTCATCAGTATTATTGGTTTCAAACAGTTTACCCACCAGACATTTTCCTTTAAATATCGGGACTACTGTGTACTGTCCATTGTGAACACTTGATCGCGGTTTATAACTTTCTACATGAACAACCAGATGTGAACTTATCATATCCAATAAGCACTATCAAAGCGGGCGTTCCCCATTAGGAAAATTAATCATTCTTGGAGAAACTGGGGCTCACTTGGAGAAGCACCATACTGGAATACGTTAAATATACACGGATGTTACGTTCAAGAGTAGTGAGTAAGCGTGATTGAATGTGGCCACAGATTGACAGATTGTACGAAAGAGTAATGAATATTTCATATTTTGTATAAGCATAGTACTCACTTCTGTCTTTTCTTGTTCGCTAATACTGTTATTTCTTTTTGTTTTGTTTTCAGGAATAGATTAACTAGAGACTTTGTTCTTTACTTCGTAGTCTATTCCTATACTCTAGTATTACACTACTGATTTTTTTTTGGGGGGGGGGGGGGGGGGGGGGGGGACTTCCCCCTGTTGGGATTTTCATTGGTTTCCTGTACAAGAGGGGAGGGCCTATTGGGTTAATTGATTCTTTTCTTTGTCTGTAAACTATGCTTTATTGGTAGTAGATGCTTGATGTTGTGATTTTTCTAGTGATAATAAACTTAATAAACGTTAAGTTATCGTGTTGGTCAACCCCTGTCCTATATGTTATCCATAGTTTGTTTTCACGTCTGAACATATTATGTCACAGAATTGTGTGTATGTAAGTGTAGTGTAACCTGTATTTTGTACCAGGAGAGGAAGCGCGTCTAATTTAAATATAGTCGTAAAGATAGGCTGGATTAGAAGAATTACTCAATCATGAGACAGGTTCTTTTTCTCTTACACTATCACCTCGTGAAAAGAAAAACTGTTTCTTACCCCTTACTCCCACATAATTACCACTACCACCTCTGCTCGGACGGGACCCTAAATATCTCAGACCTATCTTGTCAAAAATTACGACAGCTGGGTCGACCCTAGAGCCGTTTGCGATCTAAAAATTCCCACCTCAACTGGGTATCGAACCTTGGACCCCTGAGCTAGGAAGCCACCGCGGCTTAAAGTACTTATAAATAATAATTTAGTAAGAACTGTCAAAACATTATTATATTCCTAAAGGACATTTGTTAAAAGGGTAGTTTAAGTAAAGACAACTATGAAAGGTGGTAGGCTACAGTTACATACCTTAGTATGTAATGTGTACATCCGGTGATGGCAGTCATTTCCTTTTCTGGGCACGCTCGTCCGTTCGAGGGCAGCAAAAGTGTTAGGACTTCGATGCCTTTAGGGAAGTACCCAGGTTTTATTTTTAAATTTATTTAGGTTCTTATGTGTCCTATCTAGCCTTCACGTTCTTTCCTTTCCCTGACGAAGGCCTAGTGGCTATTTTCTTTGTCATTTATCCTCGTAAGACGAATCACCTTGTTTTCGAGTTTTTAAAAAAAAACCCATCCTAGGTTACAGTGTTACAATTCTTCGCTTCCCTGTCGAGTCCGGGCAGTGCAGCGGGTGGAGTTAGGACAATGCCATGAGTAAATATCGGCAAAGGGATAATTTTCTCCTTCAATCAATATATATATATATATATATATATATATATGTATATATATATATATATATATATATATATATATATATATATATATATATATATATATATATATATGTGTGTGTGTGTGTAAGTGTGTGTGTGTGCGCGCGCGTGTGTGTCTGTGTCTCTGTGTGTGTGTGTGTGTGTGTGTGTGTGACAGCGCCATCTTGAGATCTGCCGTTCTCGGCGCTGGCCCCATCTTGTCAGCCATATTGCCTCCGTAGTTCACCCATCTTGTCAGCCATGTTGTCTCTGTGGTTTGGTGCCTTTTCATCACGTTATCTTCAAGAAGATTTATTACAAGGCCATAATAAAGCCTACAAATTAGTTGTGTTTTTGCTCTAGAAAGAGTTGTGTATATTCGTGTTTTCATGCCTTCTAGAGCAGTGGTGGCCAAGCTAAGGTTGGCCGAGGGCCAGATTATGGTAAAGGGTAACACCAGAGGGCCAGACCTATAAAATCCTTAAAAAATAACGTTCTGAGATGTAGTTTTACATATATAATGACCCATGTACAGAAATCAACGGCAAACTTCTGTACTGCACATCTGGCAATACATGTATACCAGTCTTCGGACTGAAATTACTGTTAAAAAAAAATATAATGAATCTGTTGTTTTAATTTCTTTCGTAATTTGTAATATGACATGTAATTATTTATTTCAAACATACATTTGTGTGTTATTTCATTGTGAAGAGTGTAGCTTATCAAAACTTTTCACCAGTGATTTGAAGTCTACTTCCATTTGTGACGTAGCAATTCTGAGAACATGGGATAATACAAAGTCAGTTAATCTGTTTTTGGTCTTGGATTTGATAAGCTTCATGGCAGAAAATGTTGTCTCACAAAGATATTTGCTACCAAATATAGAGCACACCTTTTAGGGCCCATTTTCTCAGAAGTGGGTAACGTTCCTTTGGTAGTAATTTCCACAAATCAGCTCCAGGTGCTTCTGTTGTGTTGATTAATGGGTCACATTGGAGTTCACATAACTGTAATTGTAGTTCTGCTGGCTGAGACTCCACTGTGCACTTGAATGAGTTGTTAAAAAGTTCCATTTGTGGACGAAACATCTCAAAATCTTGAAATCGACGATCAAACTCAGAAATCAGCTGTTCAATGTCATCTGTGTACCTCCTGAAGTTAACACTCTCTTTCTCAGACAGCTGTTTACAACAAGGAAAATGAAACAGGTCATTCTTTTGCAAAGACAGACTAAATAGGCTCAGTTTCTTTTTGAAGCAATCAACATAGCCCATCATTTGAAAAAAAATGTTTATCTTTTTCCTTGTAACTGCAAATTCAGTACATTCAAATGTTGTGTTATATCTGTGAGAAATGCCAAGTGCTGAATGAAATGAATATCTTTGAGTTTATTTTGAAGATCAATTGAACAAGGTAAGTTGTCTCGCAGGAAGTCAAATATTTCATCCTTCAGTTCACAAAATCTTATTAAACATTTTCCTCGACTTAGCCATCTTACCTCAGCATGAAGCACGAGATCACCATAAACAGAACTCACTTCTTCTAAACATGCAAAGAACTTTCTGTGAGTTAGGGAGCTATGTCCTCCTCTGATCAAATTCGTTATTTTCACTACAGTAGCCATAGTGTCATTTAGGTTTATGGATTTTGCACAAAGGGCCTCTTGGTGAACTATGCAATGTAATGTAGGCACGTCAATTTTATTTTGCTTCAAAAGTCCAACAAAACCAGTATTGTTCCCAACCATAGCCATGCAACCATCGGTACACAAAGCAGACAATTTTTCAAACCCACCATATTCTTCCATGGTATTTTGAACTGCAGAAAATATGTCATCCCCTTTACTTGTACCATGCAAAGAGCAAACTTTCATTAATTCTTCAGAAACAGTAAAGTCTTCCTGGGTCAATTTAACAAAAATAAGAAGCTGGTTAGTGTCTGTGACGTCTGTACTTTCATCAATCGCCAGTGAAAAGTATAGACAATTTTCAATTAAAGATTTCAAGTTCTGGGACAAATGCAAACTAATATCTTCTGTTCTCCTAGCTACGGTTTGTTTTGAAAGTGGTACATTTTGAAATTCTTTTACTACTTTTTCTTCATTGAACGCTTCTGCCATTTGAACTGCACACTTTTTCACAAACTCTCCATCAGTAAACGGCTTTTTTTTTTGCTTTTGCAAGCTCATAACTAATCACATAGGACGCCATGAGCGATGATTCCTGAATCTTATTTACATGACTAAATATACTCTTTTCCTGATTCAGTTTTTTCTTGAGTTGTTCAATCGCAAGCTTTCTCGACTCGCTGCTATGCACGTTGTTGTTTTTCTGATGATTTGTGATGTAGTGACGTTTCAAGTTATATTCCTTCACTACGGCTAACACTTGGGCGCAAACTAAGCACTGAGGTTTATTATCCTTATTGAGAATGAACAAATAATCGAACTCCCATTCTGGTTTAAAAACGCGATTTTCACTGTCCACTTTTCTATAATTAGAAAACATTTTTACAAATGCAAACTCTTATACATGAAAACGTGTACAACAGCTACAAGCCCAGAAGTGTCACTGGCTGATTTATACGTAATACACTTCACAAGACCAACTGTGCACCTCAACACCTTCCTATAGAAATGTACCTACCATCCACCTCCACTCCCACGATCACTTTCCCATACCGATGCTAAAGACAAAGCGACATCATTGGATCTCAGAGACTTCCGCCCGCAGAAAAGATCTGTCATTGCTTTCAGTTGCTCATTATCAAAGTAGGTATCGACACTGTCTTCGCCTGTCCACGTGCACGATCAGAGATTTGACGTTATCATTTCCGTTTTGTCGGCACTATCTAGTAGAGCTCAACTGGTATGAGAGAGAGAGAGAGAGAGAGAGAGAGAGAGAGAGAGAGAGAGAGAGTTAGTGGTGTTGTGGGAGCTGGGGAGATGTTAATCGTACATTTTGGGTCTTTTTGGTTTTGTTTCTGGTGCCTGTGCGTGCTATTTTGTAATATTTTTTTTAGCACAGTAGTCGGAGTATACAGCAATTTTCAATCAACAATAAGAGGCCGGCCAAAACAGGTTGGCGGGCCGGCCAAAACTGGTTGGCGGGCCGGATCTGGCCCGCGGGCCGTAGTTTGGCCACCTCTGTTCTAGAGCAATAATCGCGTGTGTTATTTGTGTGGTGCAAATTAATACGCGCAGCGCGCAGTAAGTTGAGTGATTAGCCTAAGGCTTATAAAAGAGATAGCAAGCGGCGAAACGGGCCTATTTTTAAGAGAGCCGCCCAGAAGAAAACAGGCGAAGTTAGACGCCAGAGTCAATCTGTGTCAATCTGTAGATGCCTTGAGCACGTGAGTTAAGTTAGATTAGCATTAGTGTTCTATAATTCTGTAATTATATTGAGCGTGGCTATTTTAATGTTTAGTTAAATAGATAGATAAATGTGAAAGTTTAAGAGCAATTATTTCATTTATCAGAAAGGCAAATACGATATGAAGCTATTTCACGTGAATTTAGATGATATTAAATTGTTAGCTAAATAGCAAGATGACAGCCACGTGGTGATGACTTTGGTCTTAGTCGTTAAGTTAAGAATAATTATATTTTTGTTCTTGAATGTAAAAGTAATTAAGTGTATTTCACGATTATTGATTATTTGCGGGTTATTGTGAGTGAGGTGAGATATGTATTAAGATTTCTGGAGAGCGCGAGGCCACTCCTTTGTTGAGGCAGGTGTTTCTCTGGTTGCTCCTTAAGGAGCATGGAAACAATCAATGTGGCTGGTGTCCATCACAAGCCGACAAGAAGCATTTTTATGGTTGTGTTTCATGTGATGAGTTCCCAATCTCATCAGGGGTCATATAGGACACGCTTGTGGCCAGGCGCACCAGTCGTCACTTACGACATGTTCAGAGTGCAGGAACGAGTATTGATGTGGGTCGGTTGAGAGGTAGTAGTTTATTCTCATTATTGAGAGTATTGGTTGTACAGGTATTGAAGAATATTATTTTATGTCCAGTTGATTTTTATTGTTATGTGAACAATGGTTTGTGAGAGCACGTGGGCGTACTTGGAGATCTCTTCTCCGCTCCCGAGGGAGCATGGGGCCACCAGTGTGGTTTGCCTCCGCATGAAGCATTCAGATGCTCTTGCAGAAGTGGTTTCGGTAGCAACCTATGTTACACGGTGAGATTGCTAGCCTCATGCACAACACCATACTAGTCGCATTGGACGACACGCATGAGTGTGTGAGATAGTTGAGGGTATCAGGTGGGCACATGTTTGCCGTATGGTAAGTGTTATTATGTATGCTATTGATGTTCACTTAGACATTGTTTTGTATATTGTTTTTTTTTCATACAGTCTATGAACACTGACTGGGTGTTTGTTTGATTGTTTGTTTGGTGTTCGGTTCTGTTCGGTAGAATTAAATGTTGATCTGCATAAGGCTTTGGGTTGCTTGAATTGTTAAGTCTGCTGCTGAGAGGGTTGCAAGCAACCAATAATTGCAACCCCTGTCAAACGATCCTTTATAAATTTTCTTAGTGCACGGGTCTTGGGTGTGAGGTACACCTAGCCCCTGTCACAAGTGGCGTCGTCGGCAGGATTGACAGACAGCACGCAGTAAAGCAACTCTTCAGCAATCAGAGCAGCAACAGCCGAAACAGTAGAACACCCAGTTCAGTGCAAGGCGAGGGACGGAATCATCCAGTTTGTCAAGATTTCTAGTCGACTCTACTAGCAAGAAGATGGCGGCACGCAACACACGTGCTGCTAGTAGATTGGATAACGAAGATGTGGCTGAGGTGGATGACCCTGTAGTAGGGCTGGATCGTCAACTAGAACGAGTACAGTACATCGTGGTACCTACTCACAAGAGAGTGCGGTGCTTTGGGGAGCGCACGGGTCCTACGGCCGAGGAATATGTAAGGGAGGTGAGAGCTGTCTGGAGAGTAGGGATGATGAGTAGAGAGGACCAGGCAGATGTTATTCTTGACAATGTGACCCCAAGTGTTCGCAGGGAGCTGAGGATTCAGGCTGATGACGGTGACCCAGAAGCAATGCTACATTCCATTCTTAGGGTATATGGGGAGCGTCGGAGCATTCCAGAGCTAATGGCCACGTTTTACTCTACCCGGCAAGGTGCAAGGGAGTCTCTTTGGGAATTCTCCCATCGCATTCACGAGGTGTTCGAAACTGTTGTAAGGGCACAAAGGCAGAATAACGTCACCCCTTTGGAGCCATCCTTTCTTCGTGACCAGTTTGCTGCTTGTCTGAGAGATGATCTACTAAGAAAGCTTGCAAAGGAAATGATCATCAAAGAGCCTACAGCATCGTTCACGTCGGTGAGGGACTATGCCCTACGGTTTTTAGAGACTGAACCCACTTCTGGGGCTGGTGTTGCCAGTGTCGAAGCAGCTTTGGGGGCTGGTGTTGCCAGTGTTGAAGTGGCAAGAACAGAGACTGTGTCAGATACGCATGCATTAAACGCAGAAGTAGAGCGGCTGAGAGCACAGGTGGCTCGATTAGAGGCTAAAATTGATGCGATGACTCAGGAGGAGGGGAGACGTACCAGGACAGTTCGTTGTTTTAGATGCAGAGAACTAGGCCACGTACAGAATCGATGTCCACAGGCGTTAAACTAGACCCCTCTGCGGCTGGGAGTCAGGTTACAGAAGGGGAGCAGAATGACTCAAAGATAAAGATGGTTGGTGGTCGACCGGAGTGTGAGGCGCTTATTGCAGGGAAGAAAGTCAAAGGCGGCCAGAGATGTAAGGGTAGCAGGAGGCGACCCAGGGCACCGAGGAAGCCTAAGAAAATAAGATGCTTCAACTGTGGAGACCTTTCAAACCACATGGCAGCCAAGTGTCCCCAGGGCCCGCTTCCTAAGCGATGTTTCCATTGTAAGTCCCCGGGCCATTTGATATCGGTTTGTCCATCAAAGAGCGCCCTCTCTAGGCGTACCGACACATCTAGATTCCCGTCACAGTGCAAGCCAAGAGATGGCCGTGGCAACTGTCACCATAAGGGCGCCAGGAAAAGTGGTCGACATTTAGAGGAGACTCATCTAAAACTCGTTGAAGGACACGTTTCCAGGCCTCAAGAGGAGCATGTAAGAGCAGAGGCACAGTTGCAGAAGCTGGCAGCAGTCCGGAAAGAGAGGTGTGACAAGTTGCCGTGTTCTACTCCACTACAGGTGGGAGAGTTGGTGAGGAAGAAAATGCACAATGCTGAGAGATCCAAAGTTCGTGATATGTTTTCAGAAGAGGAGTACATTGTGGTTCGTGCTCCCACAATGACAAGGGGTCCATATATCATCCAACGAACGGATAGAGCGAGTCCGAGCATTAGAGTCACTGGCAACGACCTGAGACGAAGTGAAGGAAAAGGTGATTCTCCAGATTTGGAGAATACGACTGAGGCGCCTGATTTAGTGTAGTTGTCGGGACGACAACACATTCAGACGGGGAATATGTGACAGCGCCATCTTGAGATCTGTCGTTCTCGGCGCTGGCCCCATCTTGTCAGCCATATTACCTCCGTAGTTCACCCATCTTGTCAGCCATGTTGTCTCTGTGGTTTAGTGCCTTTTCATCACGTTATCTTCAAGAAGATTTATTACAAGGCCATAATAAAGCCTACAAATTAGTTGTGTTTTTGCTCTAGAAATAGTTGTGTATATTCGTGTTTTCATGCCTTCTAGAGCAATAATCGCGTGTGTTATTTGTGTGGTACAAATTAATACGCGCAGCGCGCAGTAAGTTGAGTGATTAGCCTAGGGCTTATAAAAGAGATAGCAAGCGCGAAACGGGCCTAGACAACGGTTTGCACTGACATTATCTTAGTCAGCACTATAACCAGCGTCCTTTTCAGGACGTACGCAGCGCTCACCATCGGATCATTGTACGATATACTAAAATGCGCACCAAGCCACAAGCGAAAAAGAGGAAAATCTATAGAAGCCCTCAAACACGTGTCAGCAGCAGCAAACAAGAACCTGCAAAGAACAAAGGAAGTCAGCCGGAGAGCACGATTACTCCAACTACTAGCGGCGTGGCCGGTCCTACTCAGAAGCCGAACAACACAACCTTTGACACTACGACCGATGATCGACCCAAAGCTTCGAAGGCAGAGGACAACCAAGCTCCGAAACCAGACATAGCAACATCACCGCTAAAACAAGATGTCGAGGCGGTAGCTCCATTGTGCAGTGACAAGGCAACATCTGCAATACACGGCCACAAAACATCGAAGACAGAGGGTAACAATGCATTGAAACCCAACAAAATCAATCCACCGCCAAAACGAGATGTCATAGTCAAGTCTCCATCATGCAGTGACCAGCCAACTTCGGTGAAACTTGACCAGATGCAGACGAGCCAGAATGAGAATCCATCCCGCAGACCACACGCTAAAACCGAGACAGAAGGCGGAATGTGCCAGCCTCACAAGCAAAGAAATGCCGTTTCTCACAAGGCAATACAGGAGAGAATCATTAAGATCACTCAGATGTCTGGAGGTGAGGCCTCGCTCAGGGCCCTACCCGACGACAAAGTAATCAGCATCCTTGAGGCAATAACGGGCAGGAGGAGCACATCTAAAGTTTCAAGACACGAAAACGGAGTTGTAATAACTCTAAACAACACGGAAAAGACAAACCAACTGATGATCGAACTAGAGTCCGGACACAAAGAAATCCAGCTGCCCCACCAGATTAAAGCTACTGTGGAGATCTTCAAGAAGACCAAAAAGATAGTTGTAAGAGGGATCGACAACAATAGATCTACACAAGAAGTCCACAGCCGCCTGCAAACAGAAAACAAGAATATCACAATAACTCAGGTGGAAAGACTGAAGACATGGGACAAGAAGGACACCAACTTGGTTATCATAACTATTGAAGGGTCTTCAAGACCAAACCAACTTAACCTAGACGATAGGTGTCGAAAAACAGAAGAGTACACCCCACCTGTTATGCAGTGCTCAAACTGCCAACAATTTTCACATACCAAGAAAACTTGCAGGAGAGAGACAGTTTGTCGGTACTGTGCGGGTAGTCACGCATACATCGAATGTCCTGAGGCGAAAAAAGATACCAACTATAAAGAACGCAACCCCAGCAGAACCTGCGCAAACTGTCTCGGGAACCACGAGGCAAGATACCGTGGATGTCCGATCTTCTATGAGACAAAGACCATACTGAAGGAATCGGTAACAAAAAACATCTCCTTCAGAGAAGCAAGAAACTGAGTGACTTCAGGCGGCACTGTTAAACAGGAACAGCACACAAGAGCCCAGCTGGTAAAACTAACCACAGAGGTGCGAGACATAAAACAACAACTCAAAGTCGAGACGAACAAGCAACACAACGAAGACTCAGATGCCTTAAGAGACGAAACAATAGGAGCCTTACAGAGCATCCAGGCAATGTTACAGGACATGAAATCCATCAAACACGAGATAGAAGTTGACATCGCCAAACTCGCAGAGCTAAAGGAAGAGAACGAAGAAATCCTCAAAAGAATTGAAACAGAGAGAAAGATCATCGAGGATATCGTAACAAAACACAATCAAGGACGAGAAAGAAGCAAAGACACTAAAGACAAAATAGCCACCGAAACCGTACAGGAACGACTACCAAAAAGCTATCAAGAAAGAAGAAAAGAAGCGGAAGACAGAATAATCACCGAAACACTGATGGAATTCTTACCAAATATGATAAAGACAGCCATGAACAACACACAGCCGAAACAGACAACAACGGGTAGGGACCAAACAGGCAGCTAGTGGTCCTTTTCAGGGCCAGTCATGTCCAGGACTAGGAATGTGATATCAGCGAAGACGTTAACACATTATATACCCCAATATAACCGTTTGCAACCCTTCAATGGGTTTTGGTTGAACAGGGTATTACAGCAAAATAATCAGACGCAAGGAAAAAAAAAAAAAAAAAACAGGCCTATTTTTGAGAGAGTCGCCCAGAAGAGAACAGACGAAGTTAGACACCAGAGTCAATCTGTGTCAATCTGTAGATGCCTTGAGCACGTGATAGTGTTCTATAATTCTGTAATTATATTGAGCGTGGCTATTTTAATGTTTAGTTAAATAGATAGATAAATGTGAAAGTTTAAGAGCGATTATTTCATTTATCAGAAAGGCAAATAGGGTATGAAGCTATTTCACGTGAATTTAGATGATATTAACTTGTTAGCTAAATAGCAAGATGACAGCCACGTGGTGATGACTTTAGTCTTAGTCGTTAAGTTAAGAATAATTATATTTTTGTTCTAGAATGTAAAAGTAATTAAGTGTATTTCACGATTATTGATTATTTGCGGGTTATTTTGAGTGAGGTGAGATATGTATTAAGATTTCTGGAGAGCGCGAGGCCACTCCTTTGTTGAGGCAGGTGTTTCTCTGGTTGCTCCTTGTGGAGCATGGAAACAATCAATGTGGCTGGTGTCCATCACAAGCCGACAAGAAGCATTTTTATGGTTGTGTTTCATGTGATGAGTTCCCAATCTCATCAGGGGTCATATACGACACGCTTGTGGCCAGGCGCACCAGTCGTCACTTACGACATGTTCAGAGTGCAGGAACGAGTATTGATGTGGGTCGGTTGAGAGGTAGTAGTTTATTCTCATTATTGAGAGTATTGGTTGTACAGGTATTGAAGAATATTATTTTATGTCCAGTTGATTATTATTGTTATGTGAACAATGGTTTGTGAGAGCACGTGGGAGTACTTGGAGATTTATATTTCTCTTCTCCGCTCCCGAGGGAGCATGGGGCCACCAGTGTGGTTTGCCTCCGCATGAGGCATTCAGATGCTCTTGCAGTAGTGGTTTCGGTAGCAACCTCTGTTACACGGTGAGATTGCCAGCCTCATGCACAACACCATACTAGTATCGCTATACGACATGCATGAGTGTGTGTGTGTGTGATAGTTGAGTGTGTGCTCTTGCAGAAGTGGTTTCGGTAGCAACCTATGTTACACGGTGAGATTGCTAGCCTCATGCACAACACCATACTAGTCGCATTGGACGACACGCATGAGTGTGTGAGATAGTTGAGGGTATCAGGTGGGCACATGTTTGCCGTATGGTAAGTGTTATTATGTATGCTATTGATGTTCACTTAGACATTGTTTTGTATATTGTTTTTTTTTTCAGACAGTCTATGAACACTGACTGGGTGTTTGTTTGATTGTTTGTTTGGTGTTCGGTTCTGTTCGGTAGAATTAAATGTTGATCTGCATAAGGCTTTGGGTTGCTTGAATTGCTAAGTCTGCTGCTGAGAGGGTTGCAAGCAACCAATAATTGCAACCCCTGTCAAACGATCCTTTATAAATTTTCTTAGTGCACGGGTCTTGGGTGTGAGGTACACCTAGCCCCTGTCACACACACACACACACACACATATATATATATATATATATTATATATATATATATATATATATATATATATATATATATATATATATATATATATTATATATAATATATATATATATATATATATATATATATATATATATATATATATATATATATATATATATATATATATATACCAACGGGCTGATCACCCGTTTGCCAGTCACTTCGATTACGGAAACAACAGCAAATGGATTGATTTGCCGTTGCCCTAAAGACGCCAATAGGCGTGATGGGAAACAATGGCAAAGAAAACCTATCTGCTGTTGCCCCTAAGACGCCACTAGGCGTAATGGCCACTGACTGCTTTGACGGTCGGTGGCTAAGGACGGAAGAAGAAGAAGATATATATATATATATATATATATATATATATATATATATATATATATATATATATATCTATATATATATATATATATTGCCAATCAATGAAGATGCTAAAATGACTGAACAAATCTTTTTTAAATATATGGCTTGCTAGACAAGCATGAGAGACAACTAACATTAAAACGTGTATAATAGAGGGAAAGTATGTTGTCTGGGCCATTTTCAGCTATAGTTTTAGAAATAAGTATTTTATATTGGATTACTTCCTATATTTGGATAAATGGATTACTTCCCAAATTTGGATAAATGAAATATTTCCCTAATTTCGATAAAATCCACTTGTTTGAGCGTGGATCTGTAATCTTGGCGACAACGACTTTTGGTTAAATTGAACTATAATTTTTTCACAATTTGGCATTATAACTGTTTTTTTGTGTGTGTGTGTTTTTTTTATATTTACATTCCCGTAGAATGACCAGACTACGCAGTCTTTTAGATTTAGACATTTGCCTTAACATAACCGATGGATCCTGTGTCTAGGTTGAATTGCGTCAGCTTTACCAAAACAAAGCAAAATTATATCTATTTTTTTTTTTAATAATTCACTAAAAATAATTACTAAACAAACGTATACTTTGAAATGATGATTGCTCATAGATTGCCAACAGACTGTAAATGAACTGCTTACCATCTGACAAATCGAGGAACTGTCCTTCTTCTTTACAGGACAGTTCAGTGTCACTGACATCTGTACATTCTATTACTGCCCTTTCGTCATCGGAGTGAGGTTCAGTGCATGGTATACATTCCATGCACCCATGATGTTCAAAGTGCATGAATGTCCCTGTAACCAAATGTAAAGAAAGAAAGACATCAAAATGGCATTCAGTTCCATAAAAAACCATCAGTAAACATGACTTCTCAAAATTTCTACAAATGAAACCAAAAAAAGTAGCTACATTCCCCAGGGGTCTCTTAAGGGACAAAGAGAAAACAGGATCACTGTACCCTCAAGCATGTCGTACAAGGCTACTAATTTGAGTTTGTGCATGGGGCTGGCATGTAAAACGAATTAAACAAAAAGGTGAAAGCCAATGATGGGGTAACATTTTCTTCCAATGCCATTCTAGCTGGAATAGGCGAGTATGTCCCTCCACAACTTCATGTTCCCTGTGCGTTTCATTAGTTGTGTTGCTGACTTTTTCCAAGAAGTTGCTGATTTTAACACATGGGTGTTGGCGTACAACAGAAGGATTAAAACTGTGTCACGGATTTGGAACTGATGGGAAGACAAGTTCCAATGGAGCCAGAGGTGAGTTAAAGAAAAACATTTCTGGGGTTGAATAGACAGCAAACTGAGGAAACTTACTATTTTTTTTTTTTAAAGATTTGCCTCGTTTTGGCGAGGCGCGTCCCGTTCAACCTAGTCGGTTATATTAGGCCGCGCGACCTAACACAAAAGACCCTTAGGTGTGAGATTTAACTATATTGGGAAAATTACTGATAGCTTTACAAAGCAGGGGGACTCCTTATTCTCGAATGTCCAGTTCTAGAGAGGTACAGAACAACCAAAATACACATGGAGAAGGGAAATGAAGACAGATATTAGATATACAGAAGATATGGAAAGATCTTGAAAGGATGGCACAGGACAGGATAGTTTAGCATTACACTGTTGAAGGTCTAGGCTCCTCATGTCAATCTCAGCATGCGTGACGACAAGACATCGTCATTTAAATGTTTAAACAGTAACCATAACCGATCTGGGCCCAAGCAACTATTCTTCTTGTTACTTCCCTTATCTTTCATTCTCACTTCCGCCCCACTGTTATAACAACAACTTCTTTATTATCGATTTTTATAATTACAATACAGTTATTAATTTTATTTATTATTTATTATATAAGGAAGAGCTGGAGAAGAGAGGGATGGTCATAAGCAGCTCTAAAACAAAATCCATGGTGATATCACGAGAAGAAAGAAAACATCAGATTAAGTTGGGAGAACAGGTCCTGGAGCAGGTCGACCACTTTAAATATCTCGGAGCTATTATAGACCGAAAGGGAGGCATCAAAGAAGAGTTGGCCACTCGAAAAGCAGCGGCTGGGAGACTTTTTCAGGCCATAAATCGTGGATTCCTCCTACATATGGATGCGAGTCGTGGCCAATGACTACAACCCACAAAAGCCAGATCCAAACCTCAGAAATGAGGTATCTGAGGAAAGTGGTTGAAGTAACAAGAAGAGACATGGTCCGCAACCAGACGATCCGTCAAGGCCTGAAATCCCATCCGCTGCAGACCCAAATAGAACAGTCCCAACTAAGATGGTTTGGCCATGTCTGCAGAATGGGAGAAGATCGGCTACCACGACAAGCATGGGAAACAAAGAGCCAGGGATCCAGACCTCCAGGACGACCCAGAGTTCGCTGGGAGGACAACATTAGACAATCTTTGAAGGACCGAGGACTAGAATGGAACCAGGCCAGGAAGAAGACAGCTGATAGAATGGTCTGGCGCTCTCTCTTCCAAACCTCTACACCTCACGGTAGAAGGGGAACGACTAAGTAAGTAGTAAGTATTATAATTTTTTTTTTTTTTGGCGTACGCCCGCTATTACTCGAGGCGAAATCTCAGGTTAGTAACCTGAGACTGATTTTTACGTGAGTATCCCTTTTTTCTTGTACAGACAGGTAGGTGTCCCTCACCATTCAGGCAGATACTCGCCAATTTCGGAGGTACCCATTAGAGCTGGGTCGGCTCAGGAGCCGCCAGTCCCGGGTCGACGACACTCTTTCAAATGTGCTCGCCAGGGCTCGAGTTAATCCAGTCCAAATCTCGGTCGACGAAAAATCTTCAAATGTCTTCGCCCGGGTTTGATCCTGGGTCACCCGGTCGCCAGTGCAGTTTGGTAACCGCTACACCAGCGCGGCTCCCTAGTTATTAATAAACACAGATTTAATGTAATAATCTGCATTACTAATGAAGGAACATTCTGCGCTGGTGCTAGGCTATTTTTGCGCCCTAGGCAAGGCTAACTACTTCCGTTCCCTCCTCCACCCACCCGAAAAAAAATGGCTAACTTCAATTTTCTAAAACAGATGTCTTTAAAAAAAATGAAAAGCAAAAAATGTGAAACTGCTAGACTAAATTTATTTTAAACTGCAAGAATAAGTAATACAACAATCTTTGATTATATTTCTCAAATAAAAAAATATTAAAGCATACAAATCATTTTGAATAATCATGTGAATTGTGTTACAATTTATGTCTCTTTAAAGTTTCAACTTCGGGAACATCAAAATCTCACTGTGCGTGCCTTTTTCTCTGCAAATTTCTCACTAATTCTCTCGGATCAAGTACTGATTCTTGGGCAAGTTCAATGTTACAAAATGGGGCGATCATCCTCGATCTTTGTTTCACTCCGGCAGTATCGGTACATTTGTGGTACTGATTTGATTGTGTGCTTCCATTTGTCGCACTTTTTTCTTTCTTTTTTCTGCTATGTGTATCAGATATTATATATTTTCCTTCTTACACCCTTCTCAGGGACAAGTAGACATGTCTGGGTGATATCCATTTCCCCCCTACGTTGCAAGGAGTGGCAGCGACCTAACCATGTTGGCTATCGTGAGCGCAGCGATATCAGTATACAGATTAACACGTAAATCACTTCAGCTCAGTGCTTTCACTGATGAGACACGGGTGCGCTCATCACCAAAGCTTGGAATACGGGGAGACAACTGATAGACAGACGCAGATAAGAGATTACTTCCTGATAAAAGTAATAATTGTTACATTAGGAACACGTTTTTTCCCCCTTAACCAGCGGCACTTGGGCTTTCAGCCCTTCGGCCCAATGACATGTCATTGCGAGGCTGGGGAACCTGAGGACTTTCCTTCCAACCCGGTCAGGAGCTTCGCTCCTTCCCATCCACAGAGGGTTTATCACAGGAGCCTTTCAGGCTATTCAGTCAAATTTCCGGCCGTAAACATTTCTTTAAACGCTGACGCCCGGGTTTGAACCATGAACACCTGGTCGCCAGTACAAAGCCGAAGCCATTACACCAGCGCGGCTCCCAGGAACACGTTGTTATATGAGTTTACCGACATGTTCGTAAGTTTGTACCAAAGGGCAAGCGGATGTGTGCAGCCCATTTTCAGACAAGTAATGTTTGAAATTTTGCATTAGCTGAGTCATGCAACATTTTAAAATCAGATTGGCTGATCCCTTGAGGCGTGCATAACAAAGGCGTGGGAAGGCAGTGAATATAATCTGACCATTTTCTCAAGCTATTTCACTTGAGAAATCGTTCGCCAAGATACCAGACCTTGCTACGGTGAAGATTTGGAATTCAGAATTCCTTCTTAACATACCGGACACCTTTTATTGGAGAACTTTGGAAGGACTTTCACAGCCCAGGAAATCTCTTTCATTTTAAATAAGGAAACCGGGACTGGGGAAACTGAACGACAACACACGAAATCAGAGAGGGAACTTATTAAATTAACAACACCCTAGACGCGTGTAAGAGGCCGATTCAAGTCTCTTTTATTCATCTGAGCAAAAAGGTCTGTGAGCCAGGATTGGTGTAAGTTGTGATTTACATTTCATATTTTAGTACTAACATGTGAAGTAATATATATATATATATATATATATATATATATATATATATATATATATATATATATATATATATATATATATATATATATATATATATATATATATATATATATATATATATATATATATATATATCTATATATATATATATATATATATATATATATATATATATATATATATATATATATATATATAACCATGTGAATTTTAATATGTGAAACTCGCTAGTGGATGTCACAGTCATTTGACGCTGGCAAACTCAGCGTATAAAATGATGATTTCATGAACCACTACTGCACGGGCTGGTGATTGCTTTATTGCTAGTTTCGTAAAGAGAACTAAAAAGCATAAAGTAGTTCCAGGTTCCATGCTGAGCAGGGAGGGAAAGATGAAAGAAGTGATGTACATTCTAAGAATAATAGTTACATTTTCAAAGCTGTGTAAATGTCCACATAAACACATTCACTTTAAAATTAATGTAAGTTTTCAAGCTTTAAACCAGTGTAAATGTCAGACAGACAGACAGATAGAAGACAGACAGATAGATAGACAGACAGATAGAAAGATAGATAGATAGATAGATAGATAGATAGATAGATAGATAGATAGATAGATAGATAGATAGATAGATAGATAGATAGATAGATAGATAGATAGATAGATAGATAGATAGATAGATAGATAGATAGATAGATAGATAGATAGATAGATAGACAGACAGAGAGAAGATGGATGGATGGATGGACGGACGGACGGACGGACGGACGGACGGACGGACGGACGGACGGACGGACGGACGGACAGACAGACAGACAGACAGACAGACAGACAGACAGACAGACAGATAGATAGATAGATAGATAGATAGATAGATAGATAGATAGATAGATAGATAGATAGATAGATAGATAGATAGATCTAAAGTACCAAGCTGCATTGACAGATGTTGCGCTTCCGTTATTTGCCTTCGTTGGCGATATTCACTGACGATGATGCTAATGTAAACTTTAACCGTCTCTAGCTATTGAGAAGAACACATAAGACATTTTTTTCTGCCGTATTCTCACGAGTCTCACAGATTGTGAACCGAATGTTAATATATGTAACCATTCATTCACTTACTTAATTGATTCATTCAGTTTACTGCGTACAGACGATTTCGTGGCTTTACAACGATCTTCCACACATGCATCTTCTTCGTTCTCCTGTCAGCTAAATACTTCGACATGTCTCGCGAGCTTGTTGTGAATGGGTAAGTGATTGCGCGCCTGGACTGGCTGTGACTGTAAAAGCAATAATCGGTGAATGCACTACATAAATTAAAAGCATGTAGCTTCGTTTAGTGCAGGGTTTCTAAACGTTTGTTGTGACGTGGACTCCTTTGATTGTCCGATTAAGGCTGTCGACCCCTTTGATTGTCCGATTAAGGCTGTCGACCCCTTTGATTGTCCGATTAAGGCTGTGGACCCCTTTGATTGTCCGAGGCTGTGGACCCCTTTGATTGTCCGATTAAGGCTGTGGACTCCTTTGATTGTCCAATTAAGGATGTGGACTCCTTTGATTGCCCGATTAAGGCTGTGGACGCCTTTGATTGTCCGATTAAGGCTGTGGACCCCTTTGATTGTCCGAGGCTGTGGACCCTTTTCATTGTCCGATTAAGGCTGTGGACCCCTTTGATTCTCCGATTAAGGCTATGGACTCCTTTGATTGTCCGATTAAGGCTGTGGACTCCTTTGATTGTCCGATTAAGGCTGTGGACCCCTTTGATTGTCCGATGCTGTGGGCCCCTTTGATTGTCCGATTAAGGCTGTGGACCCTTTGATTGTCCGATTAAGGCTGTGGACTCCTTTGATTGTCCGATTAAGGCTGTGGACCCCTTTGATTGTCCGATTAGGGCTGTGGACCCCTTTGATTGTCCGAGGCTGTGGACCCCTTTGATTGTCCGATGCTGTGGACCCCTTTGAGTGTCCGAGGCTGTGGACCCCTTAGATTGTCCGATTAAGGCTGAGGACCCCTTTGATTGTCCGAGGCTGTGGACCCCTTTGATTGTCCGATTAAGGCTGTGAACTTCTTTGATTGTCCGTATAAGGCTGTGGACTCCTTTGATTGCCCGATTACGGCTGTGGACCCCTTTGATTGTCCGATTAAGGCTGTGAACCCCTTTGATTGTCCGAGGCTGTGGACCACTTTGATTGTCCGATTAAGGCTGTGGACCCCTTGTTTGTCCGATTAAGGCTGTGGACCCCTGTGGACCACTTTGATTGTCCGATTAAGGCTGTGGACCCCTTTGATTGTCCGATTAAGGCTGTGGACTCTTTTGATTGTCCGATTAAAGCTGTGGACCCCTTTGATTGTCCAAGGCTGTGGACACCTTTGATTGTCCGAGGCTGTGGACTCCTTTGATTGTCCGATTAAGGCTGTGGACCCCTTTGATTGTCCGAGGCTGTCGACCCCTTTGATTTTCCGATTAAGGCTGTGGACTCCTTTGATTGTCCGATTAAGGCTGTGGACCCCTTTGATTGTCCGAGGCTGTGGACCCCTTTGATTGTCCGATTAAGGCTGTGGACTCCTTTGATTTGTTGGACCTCCGATTAAGGCTGTGGACCCTTTGATTGTCCGATTAAGGCTGTGGACCCTTTGATTGTCCGATTAAGGCTGTGGACCCCTTTGATTGTCCGAGGCTGTGGACCCCTTTGATTGTCCGAGGCTGATTTGATTGTCCGAAGGCTGTGGACCCCCGATTTGATTTTCCGATTAAGGCTGTGGACTTTGATTGTCCGACTGTGGACCCCTTTGATTGTCCGAGGCTGTGGACCCTTTGATTGTCCGAATTAAGGCTGTGGACTCCTTTGATTTTCCGATTAAGGCTGTGGACGATTAAGGCTGTGGACCCCTTTGATTGTCCGATTAAGGCTGTGGACTCCTTTGATTGTCCAATTAAGGCTGTGGTCTCCTTTGATTGCCCGATTAAGGCTGTGGACCCCTTTGATTGTCCGATTAAGGCTGTGGACCCCTTTGATTGTCCGATTAAGGCCATTGTCCGATTAAGGCTGTGGACCCCTTTGATTCTCCGATTAAGGCTGTGGACTCCTTTGATTGTCCGATTAAGGCTGTTGACCTCTTTGATTGTCCGAGGCTGTGGATCCCTTTGATTGTCCGATTAAGGCTGTGGACTCCTTTGATTGTCCGATTAAGGCTGTGGACCCCTTTGATTTTCCGATGCTGTGGACCCCTTTGATTGTCCGATTAAAGCTGTGGACCCTTTGATTGTCCGATTAAGGCTGTGGACCTTTTGATTGTCCGATTAAGGCTGTGGACCCCTTTGATTGTCCGATTAAGGCTGTGGACCTATTTGATTGTCAAAGGCTGTGGACCCCTTTGATTGTCCGAGGCTGTGGACCCCTTTGATTGTCCGAGGCTGTGGACCCTTTAATTGTCCGATTAAGGCTGTGGACCCTTTGATTGTCCGATTAAGGCTGTGGATTCCTTTGTCCGATTAAGGTTGTGGACCCCTTTGATTGTCCGAGGCTGTGGACCCCTTTGATTGTCCGAGGCTGTGGACTCCTTTGATTGTCCGATTAAGGCTGTGGACCCCTTTGATTGTCCGATGCTGTGGACCCCTTTGATTGTCCGAGGCTGTGGACCCCTTTGATTGTCCGATTAAGGCTGTGGACCCCTTTGATTGTCTGAGGCTGTGGACTCCTTTGATTGTCCGATTAAGGCTGTGGACTCCTTTGATTGTCCGATTAAGGCTGTGGACTCCTTTGATTGTCCGATTAAGGCTGTCGACCCCTTTGATTGTCCGATTAAGGCTGTGGACCCCTTTGATTGTCCGATTAAGGCTGTGGATTGTCAGGTGAAGGCAACGAAACCCTTCTTAAAGTAAATGTACATAAACACATAATTTTAAAAAAGGTTGCACACAAATAATATATGATTGTAGTTTCCCTTTCAATCATTACTGACTATAGGAACGCGACCCCAAGACAACGTCTTGGCGGGAGCAAAGTTGGGCATTTGAGTTAAGAGGTCAAGCTGTTGGCCATGAAGCATGTCCCTCAAAGCTGGTGGGCTCAGAGGAACGGTGCAGCCGATACAGTCTGGCACCAATACACACGCATATGTATATATCATATGTATGTGTGTGTGTGCGTGCGTGCGTGCGTGCGTGCGTGCGTGCGTGCGTGCGTGTGTGTGTGTGTGTGTGTGTGTGTGTGTGTGTGTGTGTGTGTGTGTGTGTGTGTGTGTGTGTGTGTGTGTGTGTGTGTCTATACAAAGAGAAATCGTCACCCTTACATATCGATATAAAATGGAGAAACAATCTGTAAAAAAAATGTATGTCTCTTAATGCAATAATAAATTATAATTACCCGAATAAAAAATGTTGGTGAGAAAACAATTCTACAGTTTTAGGTTACGTAAACGGATCCCATAGAATCCATTCATGAATCCCAAAAGGTATGTGAACCACAGGGTAATTAACCCTGGCCTCGTGTAAGTACTTTCTTTGTATTGTAATTCGGCGCCACTTGTATAGACAGCAAAGGTTTTAGACTGACAAAACACGTGAAGCATCAAGCCAACACTGGGGTGCAGAAACATCCAGTTACGAGGTGAATTTATCTGCAATGAAGATTCATTAATTCTTCACACTTCGGCCTCCAAGGAGCTTAGGTCTTCCAAAAAATGTATGGCAAATCTTCCTGTCACGTGCCATCAGCTCAAGGTCTTTCTGTGTCTTTTTCATCCCCTTCATATCTGTCTCCAGTTTTCTTCTCCATGTTTTTCCTGGTCTTCTTATTCTTCCCATTTGCCCTGGGGATCATCAGGTTTCATCATTGTGTGTCTTATCCATCTCCAGCATCTTCTTCTCATCTCTTGTTTCACTGGCATTTGTCTGGTTCTTGTCATCTCTTGTTCCACATGCATTTGTCTAATTCTTGTCATCTCTTGTTCCACTGGCATTTGTCTAATTCTTGTCATCTCTTGTTCCACTGGCATTTGTCTAATTCTTGTCATCTCTTGTTCCACTGGCATTTGTCTAATTCTTGTCATCTCTTGTTCCACTGGCATTTGTCTAATTCTTGTCATCTCTTGTTCCACTGGCATTTGTCTAATTCTTGTCATCTCTTGTTCCACTGGCATTTGTCTAATTCTTGTCATCTCTTGTTCCACTGGCATTTGTCTAATTCTTGTCATCTCTTGTTCCACTGGCATTTGTCTAATTCTTGTCATCCGTTCCACGTTAGTGATCTTGTCACACCACTTCAATCCTTCTATTCTACACAAGCATCCATTTATGAAAGTCTGTAGCTTTTTGGTTTAGGAATACACACAGTCTCAAAATGTTCAAAATGTTTCCTGTAAAGTAACGTCTGAGCCAGTGCTGTTTTATTCATCTAATCAATTAAACTGTAAATCATTATCCCTTATCTCCGCACGGAGCAAAGACCTTCAACAAATTATCTCCACACGGAGCAAAGACCTTCAACACATTGATGGCAAGTTCTACTGTCGCATGCCATCAACTCAAAGTCTTTCTGTGTCTTCCTCTTAATTTTCACTTCTGTCTCCATGTTTCTTCTCCATTGCGTTCTTCGGTTTGCTCTACGTCTCCTAACCTTGGGATTCTAGAGCACGGAGTTCTTCAACAGTTTTCCTTAGTGTATGCCCGGTTGTGGCGTGAGGTTTTTATTGGCTCTAAGATCAGTATAGTACTGACAATTACAGAAATAGAATTTCTGCAGAAAAGGGTGAAGTCCCGGTGTCTGAGAGAACTACTGGTATCACAAATTAGTTACGGCTGTGAATGATCTGATCTCGAAAAATTAGTAGAGAGGAGACAGCCATAAATTGCCACCCCCGCTGTGTAACTAACTGTGATATTAAAAAACAAGGAAACAGATTTTACTTAACAATTTTTAAAAATTTGACAAGTCGTTCAAATACAATTTCCTTATTATTTATTTAGTATAAACACTATCTACTCTTGTGCTGAAGGGTGGATGTTGAAACAATGGAATGTAATGGATTTGTAAGTTTACATATGATTTACAAATATTTATATTTATATAGATATATAAATATATTACAACAAGTTTTCCAATTATAGGAACAAAAATTATATCAGCTGTGCTGTTATTCAATTATAGTACATGTATCAGCTGTGCTGTTAATTAAGTATATAACATTTATCAGCTATGCTGTTATTTTTGTCTCTTGCTATGCTAATTCACTTTCTCGTCACTGACACTAACTTTGCTCACAATGCCGACAGAAATGGTACTAATGTGTACTCATCTCTTAGAAGTTCTGTCCTTCTTGGTTTGGTTGACACAAAACCGGTTGAAGATCGTTCCTTTAGCCCACCCAAGACTGAGGGGGACTAAAGATGTAGATTCTGTGCAATCTCTATACTTCTGCGGAGTTCCAGGCAGCTGGATTGACGACCCACGATCTCAGTTTTGATGACACGAATAAAACCTGTAACAAGCAAAAATAGGGGCTACTTTCTGTCCTCAAGCCCACCTATTTCTAGTGTGGGTGAAATGAGTGTGTCTCAGGTGTCTGCATGTAGGATGAATGACAACATGGCTCAGTATGATTTAGCAATAGCGAGACAAGACAGGTGTCTACTTGCAAAACATTCTTTCTGATAAATTAATACATGGATACATCCAATAATATAAATTCAATACATGAATACATCCAATAATATATGAATACATCCAATAATATAATTCAATACATGAATAAATCCAATAATATGTACACCTAGGTGTGATACAACCATTTCCTTCCCCCTATAATATACCAGGCCTTCTCTGACAAGTGCTATACTGGCTGGCAACATATATCCTAACAATATTGTTATGTTCTTATGATAGGAGTATATGAGACGAGGACTGTTTGGTGATATATCAGGTGGGAGTTATAGGAGACAATAGATTGGAGTTAGATGAGACAATAGATTGAGTCCTAATAAGGACTGTTTTGGCTATATTTCAGTTGGTTTTATCTGAGATAATAGACTGAAGTTATAGGAGACAATAGATTGAGTCCTAACAAGGACTGTTTTGGTTATATTTCAGTTGGTTTTATCTGAGATAATAGACTGAAGTTATAGGAGACAATAGATTGAGTTATATGAGACAATAGATTGAGTCCTAACAAGGACTGTTTTGGTTATATTTCAGTTGGTTTTATCTGAGATAATAGACTGAAGTTATAGGAGACAATAGATTGAGTTATATGAGACAATAGATTGAGTCCTAACAAGGACTGTTTTGGTTATATTTCAGTTGGTTTTATCGGAAATAATAGACTGAAGTTATAGGAGACAATAGATTGAGTTATAGGAGACAATAGATTGAGTCCTAACAAGGACTGTTTTGGTTATATTTAATTTGGTCTGAGATAATAGATTGAAGTTATGGGAGACAATAGGTTGGAGCATGAGTCCCATTAGTCTTCGTCTTCATCAATCATATCAGGAAATACAATAATTATACCTAATTCCCCAAGATACAATCAGTAATACAGGTGTATCTGCTGTAGGCCTATTTTCCTACCAGTTTATAGTAAATTATATTTACCCTCCAAGATTTAAACAGGCCAGATTTTGACTCGACTTAGCGAAGCAGGCTGCAGGTCAATGCTCTCAGGCAAGCAATAAATCAAGGTTGACAGCTCCTCTCACACAGTCGGTCGTCTCTGGCTTCGTGTTCGGTGTTGCGTGCTTTTGCATAAAATCTCGCCCGATTATATAGGTAGGTGAATGCTTAAGCAAAGCTTTTGGTTGGTTCCTGGCGGAGCAAAATGATTGGTTGTCTCCGGTTTCTCATGTCTCGTACAGTCTAATTTTATTCAGTTTTATTCCGCCATCTTGCGTGAACAAGATGGCCGCGACCCACATCCGAAAAAAACAGGGCTTAAGTTTTTCCTGGCGTAACTTCTTGTAATTTATTCTGTCTCAGAGACTGGTGAACATTGCTCGTTGATTGGATGAGCTCTCGACATAGGGATTTAACAAAGTAGTGGGTTTACACAACTCGTTCCACGACATAGCCCCATCCTTTCCTAGCTGTGACCTGTCATAGCTGAAGTGTAAACCCCTGCTGTAGTTAATCCTTTTGCGTCTGTCCTTCCATAGTAATAGGGTGTCGACTTAAAAAATCAGCTCCTACATTGTCTCTTCCCGGAATGTAATTCACGGTAAAGGAATAAGGCGCCAGAAGCAGACTCCACCTTAACAATCTCGAATTTAACTTTTTAGATGCAGCCAAGAATGTAAATGGCTGATGATCGCTTTGGACAATGAAGTGTGTCCTATACAGGTAAGGTGAAAATTTGTCGATGGACCAAATAAGAGCCAAACATTCTTTCTCTATGGTCGAGTAGTTCAACTCAGCTGCATTCAGCTTCCTACTGGCGTAGGTGACTGGTAAAAGTTCCTCCGGCAGGGCTCTTCAAATGTGTTTGTAGCAACAAGAATGTCATCCATAAAGTTAGTGATATTGGGATTTTGTAGAGGTTCCAATAATTTCCTCATCATTCTTGAAAAGATACTGGGAGCATTTTTTAGCCCAAAGGGTAGTACTTTAAACTCGTAGTGTCCGTCTGATGTACTAAATGCCAGCATTTTCCTAACTTCTGGTTTCACTGGTATTTGGTAGTATCCCTTGCTTAGATCTACCTTCGATAAATACCTAGCCTTACTCAGTGTAGAGAACAGCTGGTTGGTGTCAGGTAATGGGTCCACCTGAGATTCTGTGATCACATTAAGCTTCCGGTAGTCAATACATAACCTGTGTTCACCACTCGGTTTTCTCAATAGCACCACACTTGAGCTATAGGGAGAGTCTGACTTCGAGATAATTTTCTCCTTCAACAGATAATCAACTTCCTCCCTTAGTGCTTGGGCTTTCGCATAGGGTATAGGGTATGTTCTCATGCATACCGGGGTAGGGTCTGTAACCTTCATGTCGTACTCTAACAGATTCGTACGACCTGGCTTATCTGTGAGCACACCAGCATGGGTTTCCAACACTTTCTGAACCCTCTTCTTCTGCTCTGGAGTTAAATGTTCACTAATATTTACTTGAACATAATCCTCTGTAGTTGTGAGTGGATACTCCATAGAGTGAAGTGGATCACCGTGTATTTCTGTTGCAATGGCTAGGGTCATGATATGTGCAACTTGTGATGATTCTTTGTCATAGTATTTTTTAAGAAGATTGACATGATATACCTTCTCCTTTCCTTTCTTGTCAATCTTATAATTGGTCCTGGAAAGTTTCTCCAGTATGACATAGGGTCCCTGCCATCCAATCTGCAATTTATTATTGCTGCTCCGCAACAGTAATAACACCTTTTCACCCACCTCCAGTTCCCTATCCTTTGCTTTTTTGTTGTAGTATGCAGCATGCTTCCTCCTGGCCTGTCTTAAGTTATCATTGGCCAGTTTCCAACCTGCTTTCAATCGAGATGTCAACTCGTTGACGTAATGGTATGAGGAAGTTACTGTTTCCTCTGCCTTTTCATCAGTCCATGTCCGCAGCAATGCTTCCAGTGGACCTTTTATTGGTCTTCCAAATAACAATGTAGCTGGAGCCAATCCAGTTGAATTGTGGGGTACTTCCCTATATGTAAATAGCGCCGCGGACAAGTACGTATCCCAAGTATCAGGTTTTTCAGTAGCCAACTTTCTAAGGATTGAGATTAGCTTACCATTGAACCGCTCCACTTGACCGTTCCCTTGAGCATGGTAGGGACTACAATGATAGTGCTTGGCTTGAAATATCCTGAATACTTCTTGTGTTAGCTTTCCCTTAAACTGAGACCCATTGTCGGTCAATATCTGATGCGGGAAACCTAATCGGGTGAATATTGTCAACAGGGCCTCTGCCACATGCTTTGAATCTATAGCTGACATGGCCACTGCTTCTCCCGACATAGAGCAAGTATCAACCAAGGTTAAGATGTAAGCATTTCTCTTCTTGGTCCTAGTGAGGGGTCCAACAATATCCACTGCAACACGTTCAAAAGGGGTTCCCATAATGGGCATTTCTCCCAGTGTTGCTGGTGCAGTCCTATGCTAAGGAGCTACTCTTTGGCATTCTGGACAGGATCTTACATATCTTTTTATGTCCTCTGTGATTCCTGGCCAGAAGTAGTGACAGGCTATCCTTTGTCCAGTGGCCCCTATTCCCATATGTCCACTGAAGGGTATAGCATGTCCTAGCGTCATAACCTTCTCCCTGTAAGATTTTGGCACTACTAGCTGTCCATGCCCTTTAGGTCCTGTTCCAGCTTTTCTGTAGAGTAGGCAATTCTTCATATAAAAGTCTCCTTTCTCTGGAGGGTTATGTGCTTTAGGCAGTTTGCGAAATCAAGGCTTCAATGTGCTGTCTGCTGCTTGAGCCTTTTTCATCTCTTCTGGATGAGTATTGATAGGATTTTCCTCCATTTTCCTGGAACTTTCCCTGGTCTGGACTGTTGCATAAACTACAGCTTTTATTAGGTTTCTCCGAGGAAAACTACATACCCTACACACCCCAAAATCAAAGGGTAAAAAGGGTCCGTCGTCCATCACTTCTGCTGCTTTGATTTCTCCTTCCACATAGCGAGATCTTTATGTTGATTCGGCTATGGTTAATGTCCATGGTTCTTGCTCCCTTGATCGGTCCTCTGATTTCCACTGTTTCTGTGGTTATCTGGTCAGGACTCACTAGAGAAGAGCACACAACTGAATCAAAGTCCAATCCTGTGTCATATAAACACAGTTTTACTTGAGTGCCATTTCACGGTCACTTCCTCACAGACAGGGGGATGATGGAAGTCCTTCTGACTTACTGCCAGTTCCTTCCTTCCCGGCTTCCCTGTTGTAAGACATGCAGCATGATGAGGAGGATTCTTCCTTCTGCAGTCCGCAGTATTGTGGTTACTCATTAGACAAGTTTTACACCACTTTCCTTCCTTCCGGTAAGGTGTCTTATCCGATCTTAGAGGGTTTTTTGTCCTTTTGGTCAAATCTTTGTTTGTTTCTTGTGGTATGGTCCTTTTGTTCATATTTGGAATAGTTTTGTGATGATTTGAAGTTTTCACCCTGCTTCTTCTTATTTCCTAATAATTCTGCCTGAGCTGCTTGATATCTCTCAGCAACAGTTACAATATCTTCCAATCTCTCTGCTCCTTGTTCCATGATAAACTTCCTCATTTCTTGAGGCATGGACTCTTTCACTTGCTCCATCATTATCATTTCTTTCAGATCCTGACACTTTCCTAAACTACTCCATTTTTCCAAGTAAGTGTCCAATCTAGCAGAGAATTGGTGATAGTTTTCTCCTGGAAGAAGTTTAGCTGTTCGGAATTTCTTTCTATATGATTCTGAGTTCTTTTCATATCTCACAAGCAGTGCCTGCTTCAGGATTTCATAATCTTCCTGGTCATCTCTTGAGAGCTTCAAATATACATCGTAGGCCACACCTTTCAATCCCTGAGATAGTTTAAGACTCCACTTTTCTTTCACTAAGCCATAGGTAGTGGCACGTCTTTCGTATATATCCAGGTACGACTCAATGGCGTCTTCTTTCTCAACAAATGGGTCCAGATGAAAATTCATGGCCCCACTTGAGGTGCTCTGGATGGAGCTATTCTCAGAGTGATGTGAGCTACCACCATTATTGCCAGTATTTGCCTGAATTTCAAGCTCTTTTAATCTCAACTGATGGTCTCTCTCTGCTTGTAATTTCCTTTCCTCAGCTTCAATTTTCTTTGCCTCATTGTCAGCCTCCCATTTCTTGGCTTCAATGTCTAATCTTTTAGTTTCTCTTTCAGCTTCTGCTTGCAACCGCCTTTCTTCAGCCTCAAATTTCTTTGCTTCTCTATCAGCCTCTAATTTCAACTTTCTTTCTTCCCTATCCATGTGTTTGTCCACTTCTGTTGTGACATACTGAGTGAGAGCATCACCTGTTATATTCAATTCCTTACCCATCTGCATGACTGCAGTCCTGAATTTCACTAGATCAGCCATGGCGTTACTTAGAGATGGTATGTAAATTTACTATAACCAAATTATTGTAATTAAATTTAATTAATTTAAATGAACAAAAAATTTCCGTGCAACTTTGTGAGCATCAACTATTTACTGAGTACTAAATGGTACTCCTCCTAAGAAAATAGTTTTTTTTTTAAAATCCTATAGTGATTTTCTCCCAAAAAAATTGTCCTTATGTTACCTATGGGTGGCACAAGATAGAGTGTAGATAGATGAATAGACTAAGTATGGCTAAAGATATACAGAAATATCCCAGGAACGAGCCCCCAGTGTGGCGTGAGGTTTTTATTGGCTCTAAGATCAGTATAGTACTGTCAATTACAGAAATAGAATTTCTGCAGAAAAGGGTGAAGTCCCAGTGTCTGAGAGAACTACTGGTATCACAAATTAGTTACGGCTGTGAATGATCTGATCTCGAAAAATTAGTAGAGAGGAGACAGACATAAATTGCCACCCCCGCTGTGTAACTAACTGTGATATTAAAAAACAAGGAAACAGATTTTACTTAACAATTTTTAAAAATTTGACAAGTCGTTCAAATACAATTTCCTTATTATTTATTTAGTATAAACACTATCTACTCTTGTGCTGAAGGGTGGATGTTGAAACAATGGAATGTAATGGATTTGTAAGTTTACATATGATTTACGAATATTTATATTTATATAGATATATAAATATATTACAAATTTTCCAATTATAGGAACAAAAATTATATCAGCTGTGCTGTTATTCAATTATAGTACATGTATCAGCTGTGCTGTTAATTAAGTATATAACATTTATCAGCTATGCTGTTATTTTTGTCTCTTGCTATGCTAATTCACTTTCTCGTCACTGACACTAACTTTGCTCACAATGCCGACAGAAATGGTACTAATGTGTACTCATCTCTTAGAAGTTCTGTCCTTCTTGGTTTGGTTGACACAAAACCGGCTAAAGATCGTTCCTTAAGCCCACCCAAGACTGAGGGGGACTAAAGATGTAGATTCTGTGCAATCTCTATGCTCCTGCGGAGTTCCAGATAGCTGGATTGACGACCCACGATCTCAGTTTTGATGACACGAATAAAACCTGTAACAAACAAAAATAGGGGCTAACTCTCTGTCCTCAAGCCCACCTATTTCTAGTGTGGGTGAAATGAGTGTGTCTCAGGTGTCTGCATGTAGGATGAATGACAACATGGCTCAGTATGATTTAGCAATAGCGAGACAAGACAGGTGTCTACTTGCAAAACATTCTTTCTGATAAATTAATACATGGATACATCCAATAATATAAATTCAATACATGAATACATCCAATAATATATGAATACATCCAATAATATAATTCAATACATGAATAAATCCAATAATATGTACACCTAGGTGTGATACAACCATTTCCTTCCCCCCTATAATATACCAGGCCTTCTTGACAAGTGCTATACATGGCTGGCAAACATATATCCTAACAATATTGTTATGTTCTTATGATAGGAGTATATGAGACGAGGACTGTTTGGTGATATATCAGGTGGGAGTTATAGGAGACAATAGATTGGAGTTAGATGAGACAATAGATTGAGTCCTAATAAGGACTGTTTTGGTTATATTTCAGTTGGTTTTATCTGAGATAATAGACTGAAGTTATAGGAGACAATAGATTGAGTCCTAACAAGGACTGTTTTGGTTGTATTTCAGTTGGTTTTATCTGAGATAATAGACTGAAGTTATAGGAGACAATAGATTGAGTTATATGAGACAATAGATTGTGTCCTAACAAGGACTGTTTTGGTTATATTTCAGTTGGTTTTATCTGAGATAATAGACTGAAGTTATAGGAGACAATAGATTGAGTTATATGAGACAATAGATTGAGTCCTAACAAGGACTGTTTTGGTTATATTTCAGTTGGTTTTATCGGAAATAATAGACTGAAGTTATAGGAGATAATAGATTGAGTTATAGGAGACAATAGATTGAGTCCTAACAAGGACTGTTTTGGTTATATTTCAGTTGGTCTGAGATAATAGATTGAAGTTATGGGAGACAATAGGTTGAAGCATGAGCCCTATTAGTCTTCGTCTTCATCAATCATATCAGGAAATACAATAATTATACCTAATTCCCCAAGATACAATCAGTAATACAGGTGTATCTGCTGTAGGCCTATTTTCCTACCAGTTTATAGTAAATTATATTTACCCTCCAAGATTTAAACAGGCCAGATTTTGACTCGACTTAGCGAAGCAGGCTGCAGGTCAATGCTCTGAGGCAAGCAATAAATCAAGGTTGACAGCTCCTCTCACACAGTCGGTCGTCTCTGGCTTCGTGTTCGGTGTTGCGTGCTTTTGCATAAAATCTCGCCCGATTATATAGGTAGGTGAATGCTTAAGCAAAGCTTTTGGTTGGTTCCTGGCGGGGCAAAATGATTGGTTGTCTCCGGTTTAGTCTCATGCCTCGTACAGTCTAATTTTATTCAGTTTTATTCCGCCATCTTGCGTTAACAAGATGGCCGCGACCCACATCCGAAAAAACAGGGCTTAAGTTTTCCTGGCGTAACTTCTTGTAATTTATTCTGTCTCAGAGACTGGTGAACGTTGCTCGTTGATTGGCTGAGCACTCGACATAGGGATTTAACAAAGTAGTGGGTTTACACAACTCGTTCCACGACACCGGTTCATCGCTATCTCTTGTTCCACTGGTACTTGTCTTGTTCTTGACATTATTTCCATATTGATGATCTTCTCGTACCATCTCTTACCTTCTGTTCTACGCTAGCACCCATTTATTAAAGTGGGTGAATTCATGGTTGTTGTCTTGGTCTAGTATGTTGAACAACTTTTATTTTTTTTTAAACGTCTAACTACACCTACTGTGTTTATTTAAGTAGGCCTATTTAGATCTACAATCCCTGTTTTGTGGTTTTCAAGAAAAGCTCATACCCCGCTTATTTATTTGAGTACGCGACTGTTGTTTATTACTATTTGAAGGTACTGCGTAACCTTTTTATTTCGGCATATTTTGAGAAGTGCCGTTATGAAGGTTATTGTGGAAACATTAATAGTCGGAGATTACCTCCGGTAACCTATGACACTAACGTAAAAATGTCTACGGACCTTGGAATCCGGATACCTGAGTAGATAAAGGAGTTTATGCACACATTAAAAAAAGAACAATAATTGACACTGGCTATATTTTACTAACCCTTGGAGTTTTTTAGGTTAAAGGTTGATGTTCAATGTAAAATGACGAAAAGGGAATGTGTTATAAATCTATTACAAGAATTATACGGTATACTTCTGAAAGAGAGCGATATTATCTATGTTTTCTTGGTACGGTCTACCCAGTGGCGTACTAAGGAGAGTGTGTAGGGGCTGCCCGCTCCAGGTCATAGCCAAGGGGTATAATGAGACACTATTATGACAATATTTTACTGTTAAAAAATCTACTTACAACAATATATTTGTTACTGATTGTTTTATGTAGGAGCGCGAACAGTATGACAAGATCACTGATGTGGAACTGGTGGCAAGAACTAGAGCAGTGTCAGTGGAACAAGAGATGAGAAGAAGGTGATGGAGATGGATAGGACACACACTGAGCAAACTTACTGATAGAATTGTCAAGCAGCCTTTATTATTGAATCCCCAGGGTAAGAATGGTAGAGGAAGATCCAAGAACACATGGAGAAGAAAACTGGAGACAGGCATGAAGGAGATGAGAACTGGAGACAGACATGAAGGGGGTGAAGAAGACCATGAGCTTGTGGGCGTGTTGTATACGGTAAGAAGCACTTATTCCAAGGTCTGACAGTGCTAGATTTATTGCTGTAAATTCCACTTGATCTTCAGCTTGGTGTTGAATTATTAAATTTTTTTTAAATTTGCCATCTTTGCTTCACTTTTGTGTCGCACTGAGGCCGGATATAGATAGAGGTAGGCGGTGTAGGCGGTAAATTACCTGATTCAAGTTAACAATAGAATGCAACTAGTGTCAACAACGTATTATAAACACGTTTACTATTTCCAGCGTTGTTTGGGTGAAACAGATTTGAATATGCTAAACAGAAGTAGTAAAAACTCAAATGTAACTATTATTATTTCGGTTTCCGTTCCCCGTTAGTTTATTTCAATAGCGTGAAACAACGTTGCAATGGGTTTAGTGGAAATTGTAACTAGATTAAATGTTTTTTTTTGTGTTGCTTATTGTACTAACTGTACTACATGTAAAAGCGTTCGACAAGAATAGATATGCGCAAAGTGGGCAGGTAAATAGTTAGACACACAGATAGACTCCATGGTGATTGAAATGTCAGTCCGTATTTTGAAAGTTTTATTTCTTCACTCTTACGAAACTAACTTATATAAAACGAACGTCAAAATAAAGAGAATTAACTGCCATTTTGTTAAATGAAATGCTATGTCACATTAACGTTTACAGCTTAGTGTGTGATTCGGTCTGTTCAGCACATGATATAGCGGGCAGTAATTTTTGTTGTATCTTGTAGCCTGATGCAAGCATAACTTTCATGGAGGCAAAAAGTTTTATCAGAATAAGATACAGAAACAAATGGGATGTATAGCATCCAGGTGACACACACAATGATGCATATTACCAGCTCAACAGAAGAGAACAAGTGGTAATCTTCAGACTCAGCACTGGTCACAACAGATTGAGATACCATCTATTCAACAAGCTAAAGATAGGAACTACCGATAAGTGTAACTTTAGCACTGATAAAATGACTGCTGAACATCTGCTTCAAAGTTGTCCAACAAATGCGGAACAGAGAAAGCGCATATGGCCAACACCAGTACCATTTGTGGAAAAGCTCTACGGATATTCAAATAGCCTCAAACTGACTACTGCATTCTTTGAAAACATTCACGCAGACGTCTGAGAGTGTACAAAGAAGAAGCAGAAGAAGAAGAAGAAGCGTCAATTTATCGGACATTTTAGATTTTATTTTAGTTTATTTTATTTCTGAAAAAAATAAAATAAAATAAAACGTATACCGTAAGTGAAACGGCTATTCAACAAGCAAAAGATAGCAACTACTGATGGGTGTAAATGTGCTACTGATAAAATAACTGTTGAACGTCTGCTTCAAAGATGCCAAACATATGAGGAACATAGGAAGCATACATGACCTTCACCAGTACCATTTTTGGAAAAACTCTACGGAGATGCAAAAGTCTCAAGCTGGCCACTACTTTCTTTGAAAAATTCAAGTAGACGTCTCTATTTCGTTGACTTGTCAATATTTGTTTTTCAGCTTAAAGTTTCTGCTAGATGGGGCGGCCTGCACCACGCTCAACCCTCCTTTCTCGGCTTTAACGATATGCTTGGTAGGTTACTGTATAACTATTCTTTGCTCCCCTTTCTGGCCCCGGTAACACACAGGGCGAAATGTAAAATATTTCATGTAAAATTATAAATATCGCGTTTATAAAGGCGAAATGGGTGAATAGGCAGGCGTGTTGATACACAGTGTCTTCTTCGGGGGAAGATGCATACGGAGGATACTAAAATTCGCATGAAAAGGGAAAAAGAAACTTGGGGATGGAGCAAAACTGGCGATGACACAAAAATGTTGGCGATGGTACAAAACTTTGTGATGACATAAAACTTGGCAATGAACGAAAAGTTAGTGATAGCACAAAACTTGGCAATGATATAAAACTTGGTGATGACATAAAATTTGGCAATGAATGAAAACTTAGTGATAGCACACAGATTAATATAATATAATTCTCCAGAGCTAAAGGTCTTTTATATTTGGACATGCGTTCTAATATAACCGGCTAGGTTGAACGGGACGCGCCTCGCCAAAACGAGCAAAATGTTATTTACAAAAAAAAAAAAAAGTGATTGCACAGAACTTGGCGATGACATAAAACTTGGCGATGACATAAAACTTGGCGATGACATAAAACTTGGCGATGACACAAAAAACTTGGCGATGATATAAAACTTGGCGATGACATAAAACTTGGCGATAAAAAACTTGGCGATGACATAAAACTTGGTGATGACATAAAACTTGGCGATGACATAGAACTTGACGAGGGTATAAAATTATCGGTGACACAAAACTGGGTGACATAAAACATGACATAAAACATGGCGGTAACACAAACATGTCTGTGAGACAAAGCTAGGCACTGACACAAAAGCTTTCTGCTTGAAGTATGGACAAATATAAACTCAATCAAGGAAAAAAAACTTTGGGGAGGATAGAGGACAAGGTAACTGTTATTTTAATTCTTAATGCTTCATCAATATTTCAAAGGCAAGATTTATAGCGCGCTGACAATAAGGCGCTATGTGTGAATCTAACTTCAATTTCCCGAAGAATCCTGGTGTATGGGTTATTTTTTTATTTATTCATTTTATTTGATAATGAGATTCAATGACTAATGTTCCTGGCCTTTCCCAATACAAGGCTGCCAGAAACCACTCTCCAAAAGTATCGTGCGCAGCAGGCCTATACACTGAGTATACACGTTAGATCACGGTTTCTCAATCGGGGTTCCACGAAACCTTAGGGGTTTCGCGAGAGATCGTGTTTGAAAAAAAAAGAAAATGTGGTATTTTTTTTTTTTAAAATTTTGTACGCCGGACGATGTTCGCCCTCGCAGTAGTGGGCAGTGACCGCGCAGCCCCGTTTAGTGTTGCGCTCTTGCGCGTATCATATTTCATTAGCATCTTAATAAAGTCGACATTTGTGATATTACTGTTAGGCTTACTTGCATAAGGCTAAAAACATCAAGTTGGAAAGTTAAAAAAAAATGAAAAACGGAAGTTTCTTCTACCTACAACCACTGATTTGCATTAGAGTTGATACTTTTTGTGGGCAGGGGGAACCACACAAAAAAGGGTAAGTTAATAAGTTGGCCAAAATAAACAGATTCACAGGGGACAAACATTCAGTACTCAAAAGAGCATTGACAATCAGACAAAGAGCATTATATCTTGGATTATTATATTTACAGCTTACTGATCACATTAAGGTACCATGAGTGTGACGAAATCAGTCGTGCACTTTTTATAACTCTCATTCACTCCGGCAGTATCACTTCATTTCTTCGTTCTCTCACTCATAGTCCTATTATTTGACATATTGATTGCCCGTACATTCTTTTTGCTGTGACCGCACCCCAGACTTATTTACGTTCCGCCAGGTGAATCGTAATAATACCAGTTTAATTACACTGGTCAGCGGTAAGACGTTTATCACGTCAGTCACCTAGCCACCTTTGTTAGAGACACTCGTTATTGACACAATATGGTCTCGTACAGGAGATGAATAGAATGCCATATTGTCTATCTGAGAGATCCGTCTAGCGGAGGCACGAAAACACTGGTGATAATGAGATAATCGTTTTCACGGGACCATCCCTGTGTAATTGTTACAGATAACTGTCTGGGGGAGACAATACTGGAAGGTAGCATCTGAACATCAAATAAGTTCACAGACTTACTTGTGAGTTGGCGGAAGTATTACAGCATTATTTGAAAGAGGTCACACGATGGAATTTTAAAATTTAATATTTAAAAAACATGCGGGGGAAATTATGAATTAAAAAACCCCTACCCTGATAGTGCTAAAGAGCTTACAATTTGATTGATTTGAGAGCATGAGTATACATTGACTTTCATTGGAAAATTCGTCGGAAGTACAATATGGGATTTTAACTGAGAAATGGGAATATAATATAGCGAAATCGGAGACACAAATCAGACGGCATCGCCACGTCAAGCCAGCAATTCACCAAAGCCAGAGAAAGAAGGATCTGACTAAGGATTCCAAAATTATAAGTGACAGATGGAAAGTATTTGGGCAACTTTAAAACTTAAAAGTAAACTCACATTTATAAATAAAAGACTGCAAATTTAAAGGACAGATCGTAAGTATTTGGGCAACTTCAAAACTTAAAAAAAGTAAACCATCATTTGTTAAATACAAAGGCTGGAGTCCTAAGGAATCAGATCACCCGTCATAAGAAGAATCATAAAATTTCCATACCCAGTGATTCGAAGCATCTAATAAAGTGCTATGTCCATTCTAAACTGTGCGAGGAGATTGTGTTCCCAAAAGTTACTTTGGGATCGTGGTACTAAGCAATCAGACCGTTCGAGAAACGAATCTATCAGACTGTGAATTGTCATCATCACAAAAGAATTGACGAAAACCAAGGCTGCAGGACTCACTCACACCAGCTAAGTGCTTGTAAAAAAGACACCAACAAAAGGACATTAAAATTTAAATTTAAATTTTAATCCTCAAACCACGTCTCAATGACGAGAAATTTTATTTTACTCTAAAAGTTACCATCATTTCATCGTTATTTTAACCTGTTAAACTATTTGATTATTAAAATTTGTTACATGTTATTTTAAAACATAACAATCATAATTGATTCAGTTATTATAAGTGTGAAAGCATACGTATGAGCATACACCATATCAAGGGCTTGAACCAGGCTAAAAAAAAACCATTGCTTAATTCTTCACAAAAGGCCACAAAAGGCCGCTATGACAATGGAAATGGACTCCTTAGATTCTGCAGTGAGCAGGATCTGATCATTACAAACACAAAGTTCCCTCATAAGCGCATACATGCATTCACTAGATGTGAACCAACAAAGAATGAGAAGTCAGTGTTCGACTATGCCATTGCTAGGAGGAGCTCATTCAAATATGTCCGGGATGCTAGAGTCTGAAGGGGGCCAGAGATTGGAAGTGATCACTACCTGCTTATAATCTAAAGAACAACTGAAAGAGTTGCTCAGCCTAGGAACTGCTCAACATCACGCAAGAAACCAAGTAAACAATCGGGAGAAATGAGCATTAAGACCTACAAGCTGAGAGAGCCATAAATTAAGACCAGATATCAGGGGCTTAATGCTACAGCGGTGAGAAACACAGAAGAACAACCTGATGACTTGGAAACCCTCTGGCTTAAATTCAAGGACGTCATAAAGACAGCTGCTGCAGAAGCATGTGGTGAAGTCCGACTTGGGAACAAGAGAAAGAGGACACCTTGGTGGACAGAGGAAGTCAAAGAGAAAATAAGAGAGAAAAAATGGCATGGAAACAATACTTAGGAGCTAAAAACACAGCAGGACAGATAGAGAAATATAGAGAATATGTGACACTCAGAACAGAAGAAAGAACGAGGTGCTAGCAGCAAAACAGAAGTCCTGGGAAGAATTTGGAGAAGAGCTAGAAACAGATGCGCAAGAAAACCAGAAATTGTTCTATAAGACCATAAAGAACACGATGAAGGAAAAAACAATGCCCTTTCAAATTGATAAAGGACAAGCAAGGCAAATTGATTACTGCCTCGAAGGAAGTAATGGAAAGATGGAAAGAATATTTCTCAGAACTCCTGGATGGTGAGCATGGTGAAGCATCAGAAATGATAACCACTAGCACAGAAGAGAAAACCAATGATGGTGAAGATGCCATAAAGATGGAACTGAAGGCAGCACTGGAGAAAATCAAGATGGGCAAAGCAGCAGGGCATGGTGGTATAACACCAGAAATGGTTAAGTACATGGGAGCATCAGGCGACCTATTACTCTTAAAGGTCCTACAGGCAGCATGGTGCAACAAGACCATACCAAAGGATTGGGAGATTGCCATCATAACACAAATTTTCAAAAAGGGTGACAATCGACAATGTGGAAACCATAGAGGCATATCCCTTCTCAGTGTCCCTGGTAAAATCTACTCTAGAATCCTAGAGCAGAGACTCCGACGCCTAGCTGAGCCACACTTGGATGAGGTCCAGTGCGGATTCCGAGCAAACCGAAGTACTCAAGACCTAATCTTCACACTCAGACAGCTGAGTGAAAAGGCCCTTGAGTATAAGAGTGAGATCCATCTTTGTTTCATAGATCTGGAAAAAGGCGTTTGACAGGGTCCCCTGGAGCAAACTTTGGGACTGTTTGGCAAGGAAGAATATTCCAGCACCTCTGATTCATGCTATACAGAGCTTCTACAAGTCTTGCAGAAATTATGTGAGGACAGCAAACCATAAGTCAGAAGAGTTCAGGACCACCACTGGTGTAAGACAAGGTGATATCCTATCACCTTATCTTTTCATACTCCTTATGGACGATGTCATCAAGGCATGTAAGGAGAGAACAAGAAAGTATTCAGTGGGGTACTGGAAGATGAGACAGGTCTATATTTCAGAGCTGGCATTTGCTGATGATGTTGCCCTGATTGCTAAATCAGAGGCACATCTCCAATCCAACCTGCAAGTCTGGAAGGAAGAGCTGGAGAAGAGAGGGATGGTCATAAGCAGCTCTAAAACAAAATCCATGGTGATATCACGAGAAGAAAGAAAACATCAGATCAAGCTGGGAGAACAGGTCCTGGAGCAGGTCGACCACTTTAAATATCTCGGAGCTATATATTACAGACCAAAAGGGAGGCATCAAAGAAGAGTTGGCCACTCGAAAAGCAGCGGCTGGGAGACTTTTTCAGGCCATAAATCGTGGATTCCTCAGCAAGAAGAGGTTGGTAAGAAAACGAAGATGGCTGTATACCGCTCCACCTATGTCCCAGTCTTGACATATGGATGCGAGTCGTGGGCAATGACTACAACCCACAAAAGCCAAATCCAAACTCAGAAATAAGGTATCCGATGAAGGTGGTTGAAGTTACAAGGAGAGACATGGTCCGCAACCAGACCATGCGTCAAGGCCTAAAAACCCAGCCCCTGCAGACCCAAGTAGAACAGTCCAACTAAGATGGTTTGGTCATGTCTGCAGAATGGGAGAAGATCGGCTACCACGACAAGTATTGGAAACTAAGAGCCAGGGATCCAGACCTCCCGGACGACCCAGAGTCCGCTGGGAGGACAACATTAGACAATCTTTGAAGGACCGAGGACTAGAATGGAACCACGCCCCGCGAAAGACAGCCGACATGATAGTCTGGCGCTCTCTCGCAGTGTTATTTACCTTAAAATTAAAAATATACATTGTCAATTGCATTTGTTATATAGGTTAAGAAACTTATTTGTATAAAACTGTGCCCCTTAGTGTTGCGCCCTTCATAGGCTCAAGTACTCTGCACCCTCAAACAGAGGTCTACACACCTTTTAAAGCGGCTGCCTAGGCTTAGGCCTAATCGGTTCAAGCACCTGTATAATAATCGAAGCAATGTCACGCTAAACATTTAAAAACTACGCGTAATATTAACTTCCGGGATGGATCGGAGAGATAGGCTCGACTGTCGACTCTCATTTGTACATTTAGGTCCCAATTTAAAATAGACATCTAGGCGATGACTAGCAGATCTCTTGGTTGAAATAATGGAAACGTTTTTAGTGATATGTACGGCACTTCTATAGATACTGCAGACATGTTCATGTTAACACTGCAAATCGTGAATTGTAACAAGGACACTGCAACTCGTGAATTGTAACAAGATTTACGGATTTTCTCTTTGCAGTAAAATAGCGTTCTAAGATTCAAGAGTACGAATCATGGACAGCTCTAAACAGTTTTAGCGCTAAACAGGATACTGCTGTATTTTGAACAATCAGTCAGTCAGTACCTTTAGCTCCCCGTTGAGCATAGGCCTTCATCATACACATGTCACGTCCTCCTGTCGTCTGCCGTCAGCTCAAGTTCTGTCTATGTCTTCTTTGTCATTTTCACGTGTCTCCAGTTCTTTTCTCCGTGTGCTTTGGGTCTGCCTCTACTGATCTTACCATGGGGATTCCAGAATAAGGGCTGCCTTGTAACGCTATCAACAGGTTTCTTTAATGTGATTCCTATCCATCACCAGCGTTTTCGCCTCATCTCTTGTTCCAATAGCAGTTGTCTGGTTCTTGTCATCAGTTCCACGGTGGTTACCGTATCGCACCATTCCAATCCTCCTATTCTACGCAAGCCCCCGTTTATGAAAGTCTGTAACGTTCTGTTTTCGTTGTTCTCCACGATTCAGAACCACACAATAGGACTGGCGACGTATGAGTTTAAAATTCTAATTTTTGTGTTGGACTTGATTTCACTTGATCACCATATATTTCTTGATGCAATGGAAGCTCCTCTTACTTTTTGTACTCTGAACACATGTCCTCGAAAACTGATATAAAATCCTTAAAAGAAGGCCATTTTTCGCTGTGGTTATGAACGGATCCTTTGTAAGGACAAAAGAAAGAACACATATTCGGTTTTTTTTTTTTTCAGGACAATCTTCATTGCACACGGACAACTCCACCAGTGCTCTATTTATTCTCCCTTAGATCACACAAGGAGGATCTCACCACACTGTACGAACTCCGGAGTGTGACGCGGGGTTCTAAAATTTTGGACACTCGGGTGGAGCTTAGGCAACCACCTGAATTATTTTTGATTTTTGGCAAGGTCATCTCATTTCTTTTTGATCTCCTGTAGTGGTAAAGTGGTTTAATTGGCCTGTCACTTTAAAATCGGACAGGTTCACTTCCCTTTTCTTTAATGTTGGTAGGAGAAAATTGTGACGCGTCCATGACTCTCTGTCGCGGGAGGCGGAATCTTTCCTAGAGTTCTTTCACCATGAGTTCAAACCTGGCACTCGGTTTCTGGGAGAAAAGCGGCAAACTTTCCCTGGCCTTTGACACCAGGGAAAGCCATAGCCTTTCTTGTTTTCACGGGCAGACTCGATTACGCTAAGAAATGGAGGTCTCTCTTTTTAGCGGCTTTTCGTCAACGGAACACGGGAAATTAGTTCTCCAGGGTTCCGCAGCGGTTGCGTCACGTTATGTGCAACCCAGGCGAAAGAGTCACTCGAAATTACAGGTGGCACGACACCTGTGGCCTGAGAGGTACTATATAATCTGAGCCCTTTAGATGTCTGGCACAATGCTCCAGAAATTCTAGTATAGTGGACGTGTCATCCTTAATTGGCAGATTCGCCCAGCTACTGTGGTGTTAGAGAATTTCATTGTATCTCGCTAAGAACGCTAGTTTTATTTAGGTAGTTTGTATAGGTAGAATCTTTCACTAATTACCCTTCAGGGGGCGAACGCGTATAGCAGTAAATTTTTCTATCTCATTTCAAAACGGGAAAGTGGATAAAGTTTAAGTTCGCTAAGTACCACTAAAACTACATAGATGGGACCTTTAATAATTGTATTCAAGGGGCAGTGATTGTGTGTTTATATTAATTTTGTTAATACAACTGTAAACTCCATTGTTTTTAATTGCAACGAGTTCACGGAGAGATGGGCGTTTTTCTTTTCCCCTTGAGATGTATGACTTATACAAATCATTTTTATAACGGGATATTTGGGAGTTCCCGGATAAGTTATTGTCAGGGGCCATGCTTGTAAATATTGATTTATTGTTGTGTGTAACCCGATGGAGGTTTTTGAAGGATAATCGCCTCATGGGCAGAACATTATTTTGTTTCGCTGGCCTGCACCGACCCCAGCAATACTGAGCAATGAGTTGTTTATATTCATGCCTTAGACTTTTATGCAAACTGTGTGCGAGCGTAGGGCTGACCACACACCAGCAAGTGAGTAGCCATAAAATGGCAATGAGAGACGGGGGTGAATGTCCTTAATCAGCCAGTACAAACTGGTTTAACGCTCCAAGATAACTTGGGATAAGGGGAGCTTAGGGTCGTTGAGTGTTTGTAAACAGTCATTGTCTCGAGGTGTATGAATATAAAGTATTATTATTAGCTAGTGGACCTAAATTTAGGCGACTAGTATATGGCTTGTATTTATTGTTTCTTCACAGCAGAGAAGGCAAATTTCCACACGCAAAAGGGGAAAAATCTGGAACCAGCATTTAGTCACAGGTCTGATATCACATCCTTGACCGAGTTCTCGAGTTGAGATTGGTTTTGGTTAAATTCTAAAACCCATTTACCAAGAAGGCAGAATTGAGTACCCAGTGGCTGGTACCCTATGCTCCTGTAGCTGCTAAACCTCTGAGACCACCAACATTCAAGCTCACAAAACTTCAGAATAGAGCGCCCATCCATTTCTGGTTGCAGACCGGTGGACCCTGTTACGATACGCCCAGTCACAATTTGAACTGGTCGCGTCTCTCGTGTATATGAAGGTGCACTGCTTGCAGAAACCTGAGTTTGGACTCATTCAACCCACGGGATATCAGCCTTAATAATCAATTGAGTCACACTGAAATACATATTTCCCAGCGTCCTCGTCACCCTTGGATTTATCAGAGTTTTCACCTCAATGGAAAGGCAGAGAACTGACCAGATAATTGGTTCTAGTCCAGGATATTACTTCACTGACAGACAGGGATTTTATCTCAAAGACGTGTGGAAGAAATTATCTAATCTTAAGAAGTCCTTGGTGGTGCTTATAAGAGGGTGTCTTCCTCTCTACAAATCCGTTGGGCGATTTTTTGTGTGTGATTTATTGGTAGTGTGTTCTTTTGCTGTGGGGTGTTTGCTCTGTGTATATGCCTAGATCACAGTCGCCTCTATTTTAGGCTGGGGACTGTAGGACGGGGACACAGATTAGAGTTGGGTGTTTGTTATTTCTAGTACCCATTTGGAGTTTTTTTTTTTTTTTTTTTGGTTTATGTTTTGGGTTTCTTTGTGCACAGCTTTGGTTGCCATTTTGGATTTTCTTTTCACCAAAATCGGTTGGGGTTGTGTGTTGTTATTATTGTGTTCATTGATAGTGAATCATACTATGTTTGGATTTATTTTCTACTTCCTGCCATCGCGCAGATACAGTCACTTTATATATATATATATATATATATATATATATATATATATATATATATATATATATATTATATATATATATATATAATATATATATCTTATTAATCTAAAATCTTAGAAAAACTATTAGACACGGGTTAGAATTTCCTTCCTACCTCTACATCTGTGATTGTGAATGGGAAAATCACTTGTGTTGTATCAATCCCTTACTTCGTATATCTATGCATTTGCTGATAGGTGAGAAAGAGAGGGTGAGTGGAGTTGACCTCTAAATAAGTCCGAGTGGCAGGGTAAAAGAGTGTTTCTCATCTTTGCACTTCCACTCAACATTCACATTTGCTATTTCAGACTTCCTCTATTTTCGACTCCTCACTCAGACTTTTGTCTTGTCTCAGACAGACCCCGTTTCACCACTCGTGACACGGAGCACCGGCGAGAATCTCAGTGCGTGTATATAGGAATCACACATTCTATAAATAATTTGTGGTGGGTAGGTTTCTAATTTTTAAATTTTGTCAGGGCAGCGGCCTTTGCGATTTCCAAATGCCGCGAGATTTTTTAACGTGCGCAACGTGCACACGGGACCTCCTATTTTTTTCGCCCTTATCCTAGAAGGCTTCGATCTCTTTACCCAGGAGCCCAGAGGGGAGTATGACATCATTAGATCCACTGGTTTTGAAAACAATATTTCCTTAAATTATATTCCCTTTACTGGGAATCGAACTCGGTACCTTCAGAATCCGAGGCGGACGCCATGCCGCTTAGCCACTCTGATCCCTTGAACACATATTCATTCTCTTGAAAGTAAAACAACAGATAACTTCAATGATTAGTTCTCAGTAACTAGAGCTGAAGTGGAAAAGCTTACTTAATAACGTTATCAGACCTGAAGGTCTTTAAGATCCTTAAAGGTCCATAAAAATAGACGACTAGGTTGAACGGGACGCGCCTCGCCAAAACGAGGCAAATAACAAAAACTTACCCTTTGGACAAGGGATACAGTTGCCATCTTTGTTAAGGTGCTCTCCCTTGCCACACTTTCCTTGGGAACATTGATACACTGATGATGCAATACACAATGGCAATGTGAAAATCAGCAGCACTCCTCTTTTCATAGCTGTTTTCTGCAAGGCTGAAAGAAAAAAAAAATACATGTAATGAATGAAGCTTAAGATCAAGAGTCTAGTTTATTAAACTTAATATAGAAACAAGGAAGACATTAGAGAAGCAAAAAAGAAAAAGTAACAGAGTTTATAGATAACTTCGGGATTCGAACCGGGGACCACTCAAAAAGTGCCATCGCAGTAAATTTTCTTTCTTACTTCCATTGACAAAGATTTGTTGCATAAAATACTTCATTTCGTCAGGCCTAAACTATTTATACCAACGGGCTGATCACCCGTTTGCCGGTCACTTCGATTACGGAAACAACAGCAGATGGATTGATTTGCCGTTGCCCTAAAGACGCCAATAGGCGTGATGGGAAACAATGGCAAAGAAAACATATCTGCTGTTGCCCTAAGACGCCACTAGGCGTAATGGCCACTGACTGCTTTGACGGTCGGTGGCTAAGGACGGAAGAAGAAGAAACTATTTATAGATCAGCCTCGCGTGTCTGTTTATTTATTCTTTTACAGACCTGAGGTTTTCCGTCTTTATTTCCTTAAATGTTTAAACAATACCAAACCTACTTTCTGTCCTATACTGCTCTCAGTCTTATATCATTTTCTAGACACAGTATTAAAGTATTTGTCTTGTGTAATCTGACCTATACTTGAATAACAGGGGGACCACATAAGCGATTACGTCATTAATTAGGCTGGATCGCCCCTAGGTACATATCTGGTGTTACCTGTTGAAAATTCGCGCAACTGACCCCTGTCAACGAAGCACTATTTACTTTCACGTATCGGCAGTTTTTCATATTATTTTAAATTGAAAACAATGTATATCCTAATTATAACTCATCTGAGGTTTAACGGTTATTATCTTCTCAACATCAAATTTTGAAAACAAAGTAGTTCCTAGTTAGCAGAGAGGATAGTACGATTCCCTTCCGTAGCTAGGCGATGGTGCCGTTTGGAAGGTCCTAGGTTCGATTCTCCAGTAAGTCTCTCACGTCTGTTGTTTTTCTGTTGTCTTGTTTTCTACTTCTTTATTTCTTACGAGTACCTGAAAAAACATACCTTCATGTGTGTGTATTTATTTTTGTTTTTATACCGACAAGGCGAGAGAGTTGATAATTCGTCACTGTGTTTGTCATTGGAAGCTGTTACCTACCGCGCTTCTTCACAAGAACACATCTATCTAGATCCGGGCTCATAATCTGACGCGTCACGGTACAGTCTACCCAGCTGTTAGTGGATACCTGGCTCTGCTCTTGAGTTAGGACAGATAAAGGCAGCGAGGCCCTGGTTATCTCACCTCATAAAGAGCTGGACCTGGTATTGTGAAGTCTCTAACACTACACGCCCCCTATTACAGTTTCCTCTGCTATTTAACTACCTATACATATTTTAGAGCGTTCAACTGGCTAAGTGGTTAGAGCACTTGCCTCTCGCGGCCAAAGTTACCGGGTTCCGGGATGGAAACCTGATGACGTCATTCTCTAGTCCATCCAGCTGTAAAAGGTTACCTGACTATGCTCTTCAGTTACGCAAAGCAAAGGCAGCGATGAGGTGAACTGGTCACTTCACCTGATAAAAGTTGGGCCTGGCATGGCGAAATCTCTAACACTTCACTCCCCTAAGGCAGCTTCTTCTATGGGACTATCTTTACCTGTTTATATCTGTAGAGGCATAACAAATAACTAATGGTCATAAAAGCGATAACTTACCTGTAACTTACGATTTAACGCACGAAGTAAAGTACCCGTCACTTGATACACTTGTGTACGTAACAAAGAGAAAACAGAACTAAATCATCGATAAGGCTTAAGCCGTTCTTATCCGTGTGTTTAATGCCTGGAAGTGCCGTCAAGCACAGGTTAATTGTCGTATCTGTTTATCGCTCCCCACTTTGCTGTCACGCAACGGACAATGTTTGGCACAATGTCACCGCCTCGCGCAATAAACCCCGTTTTGATCACCCGCCTAAAAGAAATAAATTCACGGCGAGTAGCAATTAAAAATAAATTTAAAAAAAATTTCCCTCACTTTGGCGAGGCGCCGCATATTCAACATTCTAGCCCATCTTACTTTGGTACTAAACCGTGCCAACGCCGGATATGCAAGACCTGTCCGTTTGTACTCCAAACTCAGACAGTCACTTTTCCTAAAGGAAAATTTATCATTAGAGAGTCTTTTACGTGCGAATCCAGAAACCTGATTTATGCTATCATCTGCAAGAGATGTGGCATGACCTATATTGGTGAAACTGGTAGGCGTTTGGCAGACAGGTTTCGTGAGCACTTGAATGACATCTATCAGGACAAACATTTACCGGTGGCCCTTCATTTCAATAGACCGGACCATTCAGGTAATTCCGATATACATGTCACTGCCCTGCGTTCATGTGCCGGTAATGACAAGACTCGCTTTTCGTTGGAGAATCGCCTTATTTTTAAAATGGGCGTTCTAGCTCCCGGCGGTTTAAATATACGACATCATTTTGCATAAATTCTGGTAGCTTTTCTCTTTTTCATTCTTTATTTGTTGTCTTTATGATCTATCTTCTTGTGTTTTTGCTTTGGTTCGTTTCGTATCTTTTTATATCTCTTGTTTTGTCGCTATCGCACGTCACTTCCTTGCGAATTCTGTGACAAGAGACTACCGCTTTCTTCCACGGATTCTTTGCATCGAGCTAAGCTAACTTTAACTAGTTCCACAGTTTTGTTTATTCTTCTTTTTTTCGTTTCGTTGGATTATTTACTTTCTTGTTTCAGTATTTCTTTTAGATTTTACGGTTTATTTGTTATTGTTTACTTTTTCCATCTGCTTGTATCGCCCATTTGTTGTTTGTTTCTCATCATCGTATAGTTCTGTAGTACCTATATGTAATTTTTGTCTTTGTCACTTGTTTGTGGCTGACGAAGGGTAAAACCCGAAACGTCCCTTGTCTCATGTGAACTGTTATTAGTAAAACTGATTCAATACCGTTTTATTAGTTTATAAACTTATATTCAACCAAGACCCAAAATCCGTCAGTTATATTCGGACCCATGTCCAATATAAAATACCTTGGGGTCTAATTATAACAAAATGTATATATTATTTTTCTTTAATGAGCTATGTCTCTGGCGAAATGCAGACTGTCTTCAACGCAAACTCACATGCTTATCTAATTTTCTGATTAATTGTAATCTATTTTTTTTTTAAATAGAGAAACGAAAACCTTCATTTTTGTTTTTTTGGAATACTGTTTGACACATAACCGTCTTCTTCTTCAAGTACCGTGCCTAATGGCGTAGGAGATAATGTCTCTTCCACAACTACCTAGTGGCATAGGAGATTATGTCTCTCCACAACTTCCTGTCTACAGTACAACTGATCAGTTCTGCTTTTGACTTCTTTCCATGCCACAATGTCAAACTGTCCAGTATTTGCTCTCTTTGTCTTCCCCTATCTCTTTTTCCTTCAATATTACCTGTTGTTACGATATATTCCAGCTTTCCTCTTCTGGGGGAAAAAGTGGATTGCTTCTTTCTAACTTGTGAAATAAGTTTCCTTTGCGCATTGATCTCTTTCGGGACATCCTCATTAATCTTTCTGGCTATGATATTTTTAACATTCTTCTGTAAAACCACATCTCTGTTGCCTCTACTGCCTTCCCTATTCACACAAATTAAACATATATTTTTAAAAAAAGTAATGTGTATTAGAGTGAGTGGATAGTACGGGTAGTAGCAGTAGAATGTATAGTAGCAAGAGAATGTTAGTGGTGGACAGGCCAGAAGTGAACAATTATTATAGTTAGATCCGCTCCCTACTGTTTGCAGATATAAATAGATCTGCTGCAACTATTCACACAATATACCCCAATTATAACCAACTTTCAGGTTGAACAGGGTATTACAGCATCATAGTAGACGAAATCAACAACAACAACTATTCACAGGGCATGAGAGGCAGAGGTAGACCAAGAAGCACATGGAGAAGAGAGCTGGAAACAGAGGTGAAAATGATGAGGAGAACGTGGAAAGAACCTGAGATGATGGCACGTGACAGGAGGACTAGGCATGTGTTTGTTGAAGGCTCCTTAGGGAGTGGAGGGTTATGAATGAATGGATGAATGAATGAACTATTCACTGCCTTTAGTACGCTAGGCTTTAATGTAAAAGGTAAAGGGTCCAGTAGCAGATACTGCCGGAGGGGGGTGAAGTGTTAGAAACTTCACTATACTGAGTCCAGCTTTTTTATGTGGCTGACCAGATCCCTTTCTCGCTGCCTTTGCCTTCCCTAATTCAAGATCAGTCAGGCAGCCATTAACAGCTGGGTAGACTGGTTTCGATCATTGATCCGGGTAACTGGGCCGCGATTAATACTGTACATGACAGATGATTTACAAAGCTCTTTCCAGCACTAGATCCTAATGAAAGTCTTCGTTATTTAAACGATCAAAAGGATTTTAAAAGACACAAAATAACATTTTACTTCATTTTTGTTTTGAAGAGATCTTTCACTTCGTTAAAAGGGCCTTCCCTTCGCCGTTAAAGAAATTTTTTCTCCACGCTGTTAAAACACCTTTCATACTTTATGAACAGAAGCTATCAAGTTACGTCAAGTACCTTGCCTCGGTACGTAGGCGATAATTTCTTTCCATTGAAATCGATTTTTGTTGCACTCCGTCAGACCACCTGTGTTTTAGCGGGACTCGAAAGGGGAGCAGAGAAAAGTAAAGCTGTAACCAACCGTGCATGATTAAATTCCGATTAAAGAGGATTGGGCATGCTGATGGGTTGTTCATCCTGTAGAAATTTTGAACAAAAAAAAAAAAAAAAAAAAACCTCAACAACAATATAGACAAAAAAAGAAAATAGTTCAATTCAGCCGTGCAAGACAGAAGTATGTGGTCTGGCAAGGAGGCGAATGCAACGATTGAGAGAAAGCCAAAATAAGAAAACGCTATGTGAGAGAAAAACACACAAGAAGACAAAGATTTTGAGAATAAATGCAGGACATGGTAACACGATTGCTCTTGTAGAAACGCTCCTACATGGTATAGAATCATACATGTACCGTGGCAGCAATGTAGACACTGTTGGAGAGACCGGTAATGACATCCAAATAAGAATACAAAAGGCTACAGGGGCTTTCATTGCATTTAGAAATATATGGAGATAAAAAAAAATCAAGTGCAACTAAGAAGTCAGTACTCTTGTGTGGCTCTGGAACATGGACAACCATAAAAAAACACAACCAAAAAGCTAGATGCTTTTATAATGGGGCGCTTTGAAAAACATTGCTGACACGGGAAAAGAAAACATGAAAAGACATTGCTGACACAGGAAAAGAAGACATGAAAAGACATTGCTGACACGGGAAAAGAAAGCATGAAAAGACATTGCTGACACGGGAAAAGAAAGCATGAAAGGACATTGCTGACACGGGAAAAGAAAGCATGAAAAGACATTGCTGACACGGGAAAAGAAAGCATGAAAAGACATTGCTGACACGGGAAAAGAAAGCATGAAAAGACATTGCTGACACGGGAAAAGAAAGCATGAAAAGACATTGCTGACACGGGAAAAGAAGACTTGACATAAGTTTGTTAAAGGCCTTTGCTCCTTGGTTAGCGATGATGATGATGATCCATCAGTTATTTCGTTGATCTCTTTCCATGCCGTAGCGTCAAGCTATCCATCATCTTTTCCCTCCCATCTTCCTGTACTTCAATTTTACTCTGATCTGTCCCGTGGCCACGATTTCTTGGAATGAAGGTTGATAATGATGATGATGAGCCACCACTGTAGATGGCCCTCTTGCAGGCTTGCACCAAACAGTCACATACTCTTGCAGCCGTGGTTTCTGTAGCAATGTGTGTTACATGATGAGATTGCCAGCGCCACGTACAACCTCATACTGGTCTCCTTGAACGAGATGCATGAGAGTACAGTAGTCCTGTTCTTCCTTTGTCTATTCAGAGATTCCCAGGAGCTACATTTGGGCTGAGAACAAATAATAGGCACGTTGTTGCATGATACACAAGAAGTCCTATTAAGAAAAACCGGTACAAGCAAACAAAGCTGACAAAAGTGTTGATAACATTGACAAATTTCGTGAACAAATGCTGCTCAGTTAGTGTCTCCAGAAGTAAAAGTGACGCAATGCCTAGTGTGTAGCCACTTAATGGAGGAAGGGGAGGATGAATGACACATGCACAGGGATTCAGATGAAAGAGATCCATTCACAGAACAGACCTCTCGTGTGACACCACTCGGTGGCAAGGAAAGACGCTGAACATCACTTAGATGCGATAGACACTGACGGTGACTACATGAAGGCAGGAAGGAGTGAATTCGTCCCTGGTATAAGACAAATAGTCTGGCGTAGTTCCCCGACCACTTCTGATGAGAGAAAGAAATAATATCCCTACTGCTCCCTCAGACATGTCGTAGAGGTTGACTGATGAGGTCGTGAATCATCCAAAACAAATTGCTCCAGATACCACCTGTGTAAGAGCATTTGAATGCATGGTGCCTGTTTCCTGCATGGGACCAGGTGCAGTGGTTGCTCCTTTGCTCCGTAAGGAGCGAAAAAAAGTGATGATGTTGATGATAAATAGACAGGTAGGAGAGAAGGAAAATCGCTGAGAAAATTAAATTGCAAGGTGAGTTATTTTATCCGTGCTAAAATAACATTCCATTATGCTCATTATTTATTATCCCCAGTTTGAAGTGACATATCTGTAAGAAGACGTCATTTGCTGCTTCGTTTGTTGTTACCATCCTTTTCCTACGTTTCTTTTCGCCGTCCTTAACCGGTGAGCACTGTTTCGTTCTTTTTTTTCATATTGGCGGGTGTACTCTTCCGTTAGATAACTGTGACGAAATGTCTGACCCTGTCCTTTTGTGTGATCTCTCACACCTCCAGCCCTACGGCAGTATCATTTCTTCTCCTTCCTTTTTCTCTCCGATTGCTTTTATTTGGCTTTTCATTTTTCCCTTTCATACATTTTACTCTAGACATAGCATGGGGAAAGTCTCTAACACGCCACTCCACTATGGCAGTATTTGCTACGGGAGTAATTCTTATCTTATTGTGTCGCATTCACGCTTCACGAAGACGTGTTAAGTTACGCCAGGTTATTAGACGGTCAGCGACAGTATTTTATCACATAATCTGTCTGACCATCTTTTCAAGCGACGGTGCTTGTTTATCCAAGCTTGAGTTGGGCAGGAGTGCTGAATAGAACCAGATTTGTTTGTCTGGCGAAACACAGGTGACTAGCGACCATCCCTGAGTCATTACGCCAGAAAAACACGGTCACAATATTATGATGGGCAGAGATATGTCTGTAAGTTTGTACGCGAGGGCATCGGACAGAATATTACCATATATGGGAGACGTGACCTTTGCAACATTTTTCCATGTCGGAAATATTTTGAAAGTACCACACCCGACCTGTTTGAATATGATTGGAGCGTTTATTTAACTACATAACAAACGAAGGCAGGGAATATAGTCTGACCAATTTCGCAGTTTTATTTCACTGTGAATTTCACGCTCGCCAAGACAACATAAGACCTCACCAGAGTGAAGACTAGATTTTTAATTCCTTTTTGTTAATCGGATGTTTTATTGGAGAACCAAACAGGAAATCACAAAGCACAGGAAATCTCTACATTTTAATAAGGAACCCCGGGACTAGGAAACTGAAGAAACACAGAGTCAGAGGGGGGCATCTATTGTAACATTAAAGACATCCAAGGCGCGTGTAAGAGAACGATTCGTCTCTTTTATTCATCTAAGCTACAAGTCTGTATCCAGGATTGGCGTAAGTTATGATTTACTTTTCATATTTTATTACTAACATGTGAACTAACATATATGTGTATATATTACCATGTGAATTTTAATGTGTGAAACTCGCTATTGGATGTCAAAGTAATTTGGGGCTGGCAACCTCAGCATATAGAATGATGATTCATGAACCACAACTACACGGGCTGGTGATTGCTTTATTGATAGTTGTTTCGTAAAGAGAACTAAAAGCATTAAAGTAGTTCCAGGTTCCCTATGGAGCAGGGAGGGAAAGATGAAAGAAATGATGTACATTCTAAGAATAATACTTATAGTTTCAAAGCTTTTCACTCGGTGTAAATGTAAACGAAAAAAACATATTCATGTTAAAATTAATGTAAAGTTTCAAACTTTTCAACAAGTGTAAATATAAAAGAAACATACATGAATATATATTGTGAACACTTTACAAACAGTGGAGATGTAAATGTAAAACATATTATATTTGTACATTTAACCTTTTCATTTAAATGTAATGTAAAGCTAAAGCTATTCAATTTAAATGTAAAGAAAGTTTTATCCCGAGGGATTAAATTTAATTCTCATCGAGGGTAAATTCTGACAAGGGATGGTAGAATAGAAGGGGAGGGGGGGGGGGGGGCGGGGCACATAACTATGTGTCGGAAAACGCCATACTCGGAAGAGCGTTTCGTTTCTATCTCTATTACCAGTTATTGGTGGTACCAGCAGAAAGTACTATCTCTGGAACCAAGTGAAGGTAGAAGTGGACTGACGTTGTGCGGATAGCCATCGTAAGAGGGTCTTATAGACAGACGCAGGACCAGCTTGGCCGTTACTCCTTGACGTTATGGGAACGTGCTGCGCCTGAACTTTGACCAGAGACGAGCGTGAGCACAGTGAAAAGAACCAACCCATAAGGAGGATTAGAATCATCATTGGCAGCTAAGTTAACCTATATGCTGCCACTTGAACTTTTATCAAAACCATTAAAGTGATGAAAACCTTTTCATAAATACTCAAAGTATTTTCCAACTGTTAAAACCTAAAGTGATTATTAAATTTTATTATTTGTTAAAAATTTAATTTCGATTTAATCATTTTAAAGTTACAGTATGTTTGTCTCAGTCAAATTACTACATACACTCTAAAAAGAGCTATATTATAATTATTATTCCACTGATTAACTCAGGGGTGGGGACTTAACGAGTCAGAATAAACCATTGCGTAAATTCTTCATAAAAGGTGTCGGCAGATTACAGAATTAACGTGCTCAGCACAGCCAGCATTATTTAAGCTTATCTGAATATCTTGTGAAGACTTCCATGTGATAGAAGCTTTACTACTCTTCTATCTACATTTCTGCCAAGAGTATTCTTGTGTAAAGATAGACTTCATTGAAGCCTATTTTTTTAATAAAATATATATAAAAAAATAAAAACAAATCCCTTCTGGGGCTCAAAGTGAGGTCTATTTACTTTATTAAGTATAATGTGTGAATTGTGTGCGATTAGAGTTTTTGCCACTGTTGGATCACTACTGCAAAGCAGGGAAGGAAATACCGTCACAATAACAACAACCTTGTGATAAAGCTGGTTCTGGCTTGGTCATATTTAATGAAGGGTCAATAATTATATTTCCAAGCTCGGTTAGCATATTTTTGTTGACCAATGTTCTGAGTTCCTTATGAGTTCCATTTATGACCGATGTGAATAGTAATTTTCATACCAAAAGATTTATCGTGCTTGAATGAATGTAAACAAAAGGCGTAGCAGCCAAAACCCAACTTTAACGTGACTAATTCTTGGTAAGTCCTGGGTTGGTTTTTGAGTCCAACATGGATACGGTTTATTTGACGAAATGACGAAAAAACATCCCTAATAATCAACTCACACAAAGTACATAGTATTGCATTCAGAATATATATTACCGTCAGTGTCCAGTTCCTTAAATGTCGTCAGAACATTATGGGCTGTATACATGCGTGGCTAACTATGTAGACCACCAGAAATGAGACCCACTAGTTTGACGAAGATATATATAGATCATAAACTGATCGACGATCCTTCCATATACTTGGTATCTGTTAACCATACACTTCCATCATTTTTATCAACATAATACGGACTGACCCACGTCCTTGATTCAATATAATCGGCAATATATGAAGCCTATCACTGGAAGGAAAATAGAACGCGTCTTCATGGCTTGACGGTCACGGTAAAAAGGGTAAATTACATTAGTCACTAAGCGTGACCATATCAACGCTCACACGTCACAATCGGGCCGTGCGGCTTGTGTTCACTAAACCATGAAGTATAAAATCCTTCTATATTCAAAAATCTCTCAACATTAAAATGCGCACTGCCAACTATAGCAGACGACATAGATAAACATGTCGTAACACCTTGTCAAGATTGCAAGTTGCGGTCACTTTTCGCATTTTGTTATCTATAAAGTAAGGAAGTCGACGCTCATAGATTTATTATACTTTGATGAATTACCTTTGGCTGGGGGTTCAATAAATGCGAGTCAAAAATATATGTCTCACAGAAGAGGGGGGGGGGGGGGGGAACACAGTTTACAAAATGTTTAGAAAACGCAGTTGTTGTACTTGCCATCCTAGAAATCCCTGTGAGACCCCCTAAAATAGAAGCATCACCTTCTCATTTTCACTTCTGTCAAGAGTAATCTTGAGAGAAGTTGCTACCTTTGAAAAAACTCATCCTTTTACTATACTGTTAGACCATTCGTGGACCACTACGGCAGTTCAAGGAAGACAAGCCGCGACACTTGCAAATAGTATTTGCGTGGGGCTAAAATAGTGGGTAAATAACTAAGCGTTTGAAGGAACCTTTACTTTTGCTTCCAATAAGAGGAGAGAGAAGAATCCAAATAGTAGATAGAAAAGATTCCTAGTATAAGACGTGATTAATACCAGAAGTAGTGCTAAGCTTCAGAGAGTGTATTAATAGTCACTGTTCCCAGGAATCTTCCCCAAATAATAAATCTAAGATTTTGTAGCTTAACAATTATCATTCGCTTCACTTTGATAAGACTGCATCGCAACGGCTGCTGTTAGTGTTATCTATCCTTCTGTGCAAAAAGTTGGATATATATTGAAGCACATTAAAAACGCACCACTGTTATATATACTGATGCCGAGAAGCTGGAAAAAAAAGTGTGGGAATGGATTTTCCCCGTGTTTGTCATGAGGTAGAGAGCGAATGGCTGCTGGAATGGAAAGTGCACGGGTTTGTGTACAGACTACATGAAAACAATGAAAGTTACACGTGCAACACGATTCCCAACAGCTATGACCCTGAAAATGTGTACGCGTTGTGGCAGTATACTCGGTATAAAAAGGCCGTTGAGACAAAATACCCAGTACATGTGCTTGAAATGCCAAGACTATCTCAAAACGACCGCCAACGAGCCATTGGTATGTTGGAAACCGGAATGAGCTCGCGGGCCATTGCCAGAAGGATGAATTGCCACCACAGCACTATTGTACGTCTCAATGAACGTTACAGAACCACTGGCAGTGCCCGGGATAGACTTCGGAGTGGCCAACCACGAGTTACTACCCCTGCGCAAGATCGTCATATTGTGCTGAGTCACCTAAGGAATCGTTCTCTCCCGGCAAGTCAAACAGCAAGAGCAATAGTGGGTAGACGTGGGCAAGTCTCTCGAATGATAGTCATACGACGACTCAGAGATACAGGCCTTACTGCAAGACGACCTTATGTTGGGCCAAACTTGACTCACAGACATCGTCAGCAGCGCCTGCAATGGGCAGAGCAACATGTCAGATGGACTAGACTGCAGTGGAATGCTGTCCTATTCACAGACGAGAGCAGATTCAACATATCCTTTGCTGATGGACGTATGCGGATTTGGCGACGGTGTGGAAAGCGCTTTGCAGATTGCTGTGTTCGTCAGCACAACCGATTTGGAGGTGGCAGTATTCACATTTGGGGAGGATTCAGTTTTCACCATCGCTTGCCTCTTCACGTCTTCCGTGGAAATGTTAATGCTGTGACATATCGAGATGATGTTCTGGATGCATTGGTTGCTCCTGCGTTCACAAATTATCCAGACTTGCAGCTTCTCCAGCAGGATAACAGGTTGCATTTTTGGTTTTCTCCCATGCTTGCACAGAATGCAATGAATTTCATAACAATCAAATGTACAAATTAATGACCAGCATGGATTCATAGGAAAATGAATAAAGATTCCAAATATGTAAACTTGTAAACACTTATATTTACATTTCACACTCTGTTCCTGGATTATACAGGTGGTGCGTTTTTAATGTGCTTCAGTATATAAAGTTGTGCATGACGCCAGCAAGTACTCGTGACTGCTTCGTGCGGGTTTCCTCACAAGGAACCAACGGCAGAGGCAGCCCCACGTTCCATATGGAGCTGAAAGAGGATGATAATGATTGCATGATGTAAATATTTTTATATGTCACCATTTCGGTTCAGACTGACATAATGTTTGTATATGTCAACACTTCGGTTCAGACTGACATAATGTTTGTATATTATATTAAGATCCAGTCACACTCTTTCCCTCTCACAAAACACACTTTCATCTGTCTCGGCGCTCTCAGCGTAATTGTTCATGGGCTTCGTGAGAAATCAGAGAAAACAGGGGGAGGGGGGGGGGGGGGTTGTTTTAGATCTCTTCATTTCTACATCAGGATACTAAAGATTTCTGGGAGATGCTATCTTGTATTTCTCCTTAGTTCCTGGCACCCAATTCTGGACACGAATCCAAAGAGACAGTTCTAAAGGACATCCGAGGAGATATGTTGTTGATTTTAGGACCTTGCACAAACCATTAAATTTTGTTTTGTGCATGGGATACAAGGTTCAACCCCATATGAGGTATAATCTGAGTATGTAGTGTTCCTTTTTCCTATATAGTACCTTACATTTGTTGTTTTTTCAGACTGTAAATTCTTTGGCGTTTGGTGTGGCGTTTTCTAAGATCTGTTGGTGTACCCTTTCCCTGTTTTTGAGTTTATCTCCCTCCCCCTGTTCAGTTTTGGGATGTTTGTGCTCTGGTATGTCACCTTTTATTTATTGCCCTTGATATTAACTCATGTATCTATATTTGGAATGCTCTGCTTTGTAATATTTTTAAATTTATCTTACTTTTGTAATGAATATTTGTGGTGAATACTTTATTTGTATTTGGTTTTACTTTAATCTTTCTCCTTTGCTCTGGTACTTATATGTTGATTTTAGTTTTGGTAATATAACATTTTATTATGTTTTGTATTTCCTTGGGTAGGTCAACTTTTAGTAAAGTTTCTAGTGATAGTGATTGTTGTGCTTTTAAATATTCCTTAAGTGGTTTTCTGTGCTGTTCATATGTCTTGCACCTTAGCACATAATGAGCTATGGTATTTCTCTCAATACATGATTCACAGTAGGGTTACTCTATCATAAAATATCATATTCCTAGTTGTAGTATAACAGGTTTTTTATTGCATGTAATTTAAGGCTCTCTATTTATCTGACATGTTCGTGTTGGATCTTTCTCTCTTCTATTTATTTCTTTCTGTCCCAGGCTTTCTTTTATACTTACTGTGAAGAAATATTTATCTAGGATGTAAGCTTTTTGTTTGTCCGACTCCGCTCGTTCGGGTATATTTACAGTTGGTATTATAATTCTTTTAGTATTTACTTTAACTGATTTCAATTTTTCCAAAACACTTGTAATGGAGTGAGTACCTGGATTAAGAGTTTCACAGATGGTTTTTCAATATGTTTCCTTTTCTTTGAATATTATTTTATTTGTTTCATTTTGTGACTGGGTCATTATATGGGCCATAATAACGCCCCAAAGTCTCCCCGAAGTTCATACTTGTGTGTTTAGCACCCGAAATTAATTGTTGTGTTTTTGCTCAATACAAGTGCCACAAAAAGCCAGCAAGTAGTCCCTCGTGGAACAACGTCACTGGAAAGGTGCGAAGCGCGTAGGTAGCATTCGGCGATTGCATTTGCGGTGTGGTGTGGTCAGGTCTGCGATATTGAGAGATCGGCCGACCTGCGAGGGAGATGGTTCGGAAGAGCGGCTACAGAAACTGAACGCAAAACTAGGCACCCGGTGTCAGAAGATCCTGAAAGACATGTAAAATCGTTAGCACATGAGCACTGGCTGGGTGTTTGGTGTTTTTTAAATGTTTGTGTAGTGTTCGGTTGTTTATTTACTCTTTGTCACTGACTGGGTTGTAAACCATCAATACATTACAAACCCTGCCTAGGAATAAAGAGTTTTATTGTTGTACGGGTCTGGTGAAGTGTGAATTGGGCGCAAGGCAATAACGTGATCACATATCACAGAATGCAACATCATCATTTCTCGCCCACCCTATCACAATTGGCGTCGTCGGCAGGATAGGCAGACAGTGACACAGAGCCAACAACGAACAAACAGAAATTGTAAAACAATTAGCAGTGCGGTACTGCAGCAAGATGATCACAAACGGCACATGGAATAAGAAACTGGACACTGAAGTGCAGCTTCTCAGGAAGTTCAACTTGGCTCAGTTGAAGGCCAAGATTGCAGATTTGCTAGCAAGACCAGCAATGGGTGTCTGCTGCTTTCCGTCCATGGAAGCCCCATCAGAACAAGATTGGATGGTAAAATCTTTGACCATAGTAAGCGCTTGCAGATACAGTGACAAGAAGAAGCATCGGGCATAGAAAGGCTCCAGGAAAATCAGATGCTACAATTGTGCCGATTTCGGGGATCACTTAGCTGCCCAGTGCCCACATGGCCCTTTACCAAGGAGATGTTTCAGATGTAAATCGACGCAGCATGTGACAGCGAGCTGCCCACGAAAAACTGATACCAGGCTGCTACTTCCCTGTGAGTGGAGACAAGGAGGTAGAAAGGTACAGCCCGCACACAAAGGTGCAGCAGACAGTAAGCACATGTCGTATTAGCCGTCAGCACCCATGCCTCTGCGAGAAAGGAGGCGAGTGCAGAAAAGGTTGCTCTATACAGATAAGGCCAAAAAGGAAGATCTGTGTACTTCGGCCCCTGACACTGGCAGTGGCTTTAATGTGATAAGGCCAGCAGACAATAAGGAGCCAAGAGAGTGGAAGCCCACTACATAAGGCGAAATCAAGAGAGAGACGCAGAGCTGGGCCATGGAGATTATCACTGAGTCTTCCCACGGCGCCTGCCAGCTTAGAAACCCCCGGCGAGAAGCAAGATGACCGAATGGCCCCCCAGCCGGGCTGGTATATACTGCATGAGCTGAGCTCCAAGTCTCGCCGCTTTGAAAAAATCAAGCACTGGGCCAACAACGGAGAGAAGTTTGTAGGGAACACAAAATTCCAGGAGGAAGATATGTGACTGGATCATAATATGGGCCATACTAACGCCCCAAAGTCTCCCCGAAGTTCATATTTGTGTGTTTAGCACCCGAAGTTAATAGTTGTATTTTTGTTCAGTACAAGTGCCACAACAAGTCGGCAAGTAGTCCCTTTGAAACGTCGTCACTAGAAAGGTGCGAAGCGCGTATGTAGTCTTCAGCGATTGCATTTGCGGTGTGGTGTGGTCAGGGCTACGATATTGAGAGATCGGCTGACCTGCGATGGAGATGGTTCGGAAGAGCGGCTTCAGAAGCTGAAAGCAAAACTAGGCCCCCGGTGTCAGAAGAGCCTACGAGATATGTAAAATCGTTAGCACATGAGCACTGGCTGAGTGTTTAGTGTTTGTTAAATGTTTGTGTAGTGTTCAGTTGTTTATTTACTCTTTGTCACTGACTAGGTTGTAAACCATCAATACATTACAACCACTGTCTAGGAATCAACAGTGTTATTGTTGTACGGGTCTGGTGGAGTGTGAATTGGCCGCAAAGCAATAAAGTAATCACACATCACAGAATACACAACACCATCATTTCTCGCCCATCCTATCACAATTTCTTTTTTGTTTTAAATATTGTTCAAAGTTGCTTTCTGTCCTATTTCTTCTATACTGTTCAAAAAAAGAAACGCATAGCTACTGAAGACACACACATAGCCACAATTTTGACATTCAATAAATTTTTTAATTTAATGAGTTAATTGTTCAAATTGCACACAAGAATACCTTAGGGTTCAACCAATCAATTGACAGTTGTTTTTCATCTGGGTCACGAGCGTTTTTTGGCGTACGGGCTTTCCCGTTAGTATGGTGTGTGGCCTCCTCTTGCATCGATCAACGACTGGCATCTCCTGGGCATGAATGCGATCAGACGTCTGATGTGAACCTGTGGGATGGCTGCCCACTCTTCCTGGAGTGCCTGGAACAGATCACGACGATTGGCTGCAGCAACGTCTCGGCGACAAACACGTCTATGCAACTCATCCCACAGTTGCTCAATCGGACTCATGTCTGGAGACAGGGATGGCCAGGGAAGGGTGAGAATGTTGTTGGCAGTCAGGAACTGCGTGGTCAACCGTGCACAATGGGGTCTGGCGTTGTCCTGGTGAAACACAGACCTTTGGGCAGCCAAAAGTGGAAGGACATGGGTCGAAGAATTTCATTGACGTATCGCTGCGCATTCACGCCTCCTTCAATGTGCACCAATTGACTCCTTCCGTTGTAACTGATCATTCCCCACACCATTGCACCTCCACCACCGTGCGGCGGAGCTTCATCAACGCAATTTTGGGCAAAACGTTCATTTCGCCTACGGTAGACCCTACGCCGTCTATCATGACGCTGCAACAAAAAGAAAGATTCGTCACTAAACCAGACACGTCTCCATTGATTGTCAGCTGCCCAGGGACGATGCTGGTTGGCCCAAAGAAGTCGATTTTGGCGATGGCGGCGCGTAAGGACAAGTCCTCGGTGAGGTCGTTGCGCCCAAAGTCCAGCAGTCTATTCCGGACAGTTTGATCAGACACATGACGTCCTGCAGGCAATGACTGGGCAGTTGAGGAAGCTGTTGTAAACCTGTCTCTGAGGTGACGAAGCCGAATAAAGCGATCCTCCGCTGCTGTTGTCACTCTGGGTCGTCCACTGCGATTCCGGTCTTCAACTGAGCCAGTGGCTTGGAACCGGTGCCAAAGTCGACTGATGGTAATCTGATGCACGTTTAGATGCCTGGCAACCTGACTTTGACTTTCGCCTGCATGCAGTCGGCCAATAACAATGTTCCTTAAATTTATCGATAGAGACGCCATAAATGTCTGCTTGAAAATGAACTGAATTTTTTGTGTGTAGCTATATCCTTTTATAGGGTTTAAGTTGCGTTGTCAGTGAATAGTGTTCACTCCAAATTTTGATGCTTTCACATGCGCGCAACATGAGCTGTGGTCAAAAATTGCGTCATAAACACTATTGACCACTGCGTTGTAACGATTACAAAAACGAACAAATTCAGGTCAACACGTGCATTTGACACTGTGAAGAACATTTAAGGCTGGTTTTTATATACCCTAGCACCAAATTTTACTTACAAACTCATAAAAACGCGCTCTCGGATAGCTATGCGTTTCTTTTTTTGAACAGTATATATCTTTGTAGAGCTTGTTTTCTCAGTTTGATTTTTGTCTGTGCATTTGAATGTACAATATGGAGCTGGGATTTATTCCACTGTTGTGCTTTTCTTTTCTATTATTTTGTTCTGGATTTATTTGTTTCTGCATATTTGAGTCGTGTATGTGAGTTGCTGCAATTTTTAGTATTTCTTCGGTAAGGTTCAGTAAGGTTATTTGTAAATGTATCAACATTAACATTTACTGCTTTTCCTAGCTTCATTCCTTCCATTTCAATTTGGAAAGATAACCAATTGGCTTTTTTGAAGTGGAATATTGGTTTTTCTATTCCTTTGTTTTATACTCATGTTTTATCGTTATCTCTATGGGTAAGAGATCAGAGCTAGTATCGTTTTGTATCTCCCATTTTACTTTGGCTAGATTTGCTGTTACTATGCTGATGTCTATTGCTGAATCAAGTTGGTTTGCTCATGGGCTGATTCTAGTTGCTGATCCATCATTTATTATTATTAGTTCATTCTTTTCAATAAAATATAACAGTTATTTTCCTGATTTATCTATTTTGTTTCCTCCCCAGACTTTGTGACGGGCATTGAAGTCTCCTACAATTACTGTTTTGGGATGCATTTTTTACTCTAATTGCTTTGATATCATTTTCTTGTATATTTCTACTGGGACAGTATAAGTTTATTATATTGGTGACTGTAAACAAAACGTTTATTTGTGCATTTGTTACTCAGGAATTTTTCGTGAGAGAAGGGGAAATATACGCATCTTGCATGCTATTGGAGATTTGAGATGTAAAAATACAACATTTCTGATTGAAGCCTTGTCATATAACAGCAATCTGGATCTGGATGTGGGCCGAATGTTGCCTTATAATTTAGTACCTAGTGAGTTTACCGCACTGTGAAATTCAACTCGTCAAGAAGCAAGCCAGAGTAAGGAATAAGATTAGGATTCCACTTTAAAGGACCGGACAACGTGTTTGAGCATCTTGTGGACTTTTATCCCAGGAAAACTCTCCCTTCATTAATACGGAAAGCCCGGAATCCTAGGAACCTGAACACTAAGTCATGGTGGGAGTCTATTGTAAAGGAACACCCTAGACCACGTGTAAGAGGCATCTTAATCAAGTTGCCGTAACTATTTCTCTGAACAAGAAGTCAGTCATTCCCAAATAAGTTTCGGGTAAGTTTGTGACAGAATAGCCTCGAACGTTACATTTACCTGTTGTAGCGGGAGGTTATTTAAAATTATTTATTATGTAAGAGTATGCCAGTAAAGAGTTCTGACCTTACAAGTAATACCCCAGTCTTAGAAATAAGCACTGGTGTATTGTTATCATAACAATAGTCAGACTGTGAAAACCCTGGCCCAGTTGGTAAGAAGTAGTACCAGGATTTAAGGTGTCTCCTCCCTGTGACTATCTTATGATTACTTATATTCTAGGGGATAAGTAAAATGTACATTCACTGAACCCACAAAATGGAAGAAGTGAATAAATCCTCAGGTACAGTTAAAATAGTTTAATAATTACACTATTAATATATATATTTCTACTAGTTGGAAAAGAGCCATATATTTATATATATATATATAAAAGTATTCACACAATTACTATTATTGTCTGTTTAGACTTTAAGATCTTAAATAATAAAGTTACTGAAATCACTGTTATTTGTCCTTTGAATTTAAGGATAACTGTCATCAGTTGACTGAGTTTCTGTATGGTTAATTATTGTTTTCAACTATTGGCTGTTTCACATGTATAGGTGGTCAGTGTCAAACAGGACACTTATCTTTCCAACTTGATACTGCTGAAACTGTCCTTTGCTGATATCAGACTTGGTAGGCCAAACAGTAGGGATGCCAATGACCAGTTGAAGTTCACTCTTTGGGGTCCTGCACTTTTGTGGGATTGCCTCGGATGAACTACACCGGCTTCTGATACTGGACAGTCTGGTTTGAGTTATTTCATGGAACCTGCAACATATCAGCCTTGGCTAGTATCTGGCTAGACTTGTAGCTGACTAGCACAGATGTCAGACCAGTCAGTCATCAGATGTCACCGTTATACAATCATAGTAAGTAAGTACATCATTTCAGTGATATAGCATTAATATTAACATTTCAATTAAGTGTAACTGACTAGCACATAAGTCAGACAAGTCAGTCATCAGGTGTCAAAGTTATACAGTCATAGCAAGTAACATCAATTCAATGATATAGAATTAATATTAACATATCAGTAATAAACATCATCTGGTTTATTCCGCTCCTATACATCCCTTCATATTCTATAACTTGATCCTTCCAAATCATATCAAGTACGAATTCAAATACTGATGCTATTCTTAGCATCTACACAAAATTAATACATAAATAAAGAAAGTGAGTGACCACGTGATCAGGTTGCTTTCTACTGAAACTGGCTGTAGAACACTCCAGTTTACCAGCTGTAAATGGGTACAAAGTTGTGCGCTCGAACTAGGGAAGGCAAAGGCAGCGAGGAAGGGGACTAGTCACCTTAACCTCGTACTGGGATCTTCCATGATGAAGTTTCTAACACTTCATTTCCCTATGACAATCTCTGCCATGGGACTGCCTTTATCTTCGTAAGCGATAAAGCAATATTATAAATATATCTTCATTAGGCTGTGGGGCTATTTGTGATTAATTTTTGTACAAGCAACAATCATCCACAATGCACATCTTTAGATCATACAATACATTATATCAATGACTATTATACAGGCATATTTTGTGAATTCTATATGAACCTGAAATAACAAATATTATACACGGTAGTTATCATAATTTCGCTTACCCTCAGACTTCAGATACTGGACTTAAAAATGTTTCTGGCGATCCGCTCACAATTCATGGGTCGTGGCGAAACTCTGCCTCCAGTCTGTCTCAAACTACTTCGTTGTGTATCCCTCCAGTTTTACCGATACGCTTTAATACGTATAGCGCGGACGTATTCGGGTGAGAGTTACGACGTCAAGCTAAACCTAGGCCTGAGAATATCCTTCCGAAACATTGATTTCAGCCGATCTGTGCGTCGACTGAAATTTTGCCTTTCTCATTCTCAGCATATATAATATCCATATTGTTCCATCTTATCTAGTTTTATACAGCTGATAAAACTCTATATTCCTGTCCATGTAAATTCCCAAACTGTTATTTGTTGATTTTAATATTTAGAACAGAAGTGGGTTTACATGCTTTTAGCGTAACTGTGGGCAGCCGAAATACGCATATATCTCCGTAAATGAGAACTTCCTACGTTCCTTTTATATGCAGTTATACACAATCCTTCCCTGTACTGAAATGTAAAATCCTTTTCATACGGATTCCCTTCTGCTTTTATTTATCGTTGGGCGATTTCTCATCTTGTCTGATACACATTTCGCTGATACGCCGCCATTTGGGAAATGCGGTGTAAATCGATCGTTGACAGGTTTATAACTCTAACTGAAAACGTTTGCAATGACTTGAAAAACCAATTTTTCGCGACACCTGTACCATACTATAATTATTCTGTGCTCTTCACTTTAGTTTTTCTTGACAGTAATTTGTATTTTCGATTCATTGTTTTACACTCCTTTCCCTCAATTATTGTTATGTTGGGACTTCAGCGACTCCATCTTTTGCTGATGATGGTAATCAATCCTTTTCGTTTCGAACCCATATTGACACCTGGCGGGATCAGTAGAGAGTAGTGTGGTTTTACTAATGTGTAACACATTTACCTGTGGCCGGATAATAAGTATTAATAGGCAACCTTGGGATTGGACCGTAGTCGATCTATCTTATCAAAAGTGGTGATAGTCCTGTCTGATCAGGTTGTCAGCGTTGTATAGGCGGGTAAATGAGATCATCGTTTGTTCTGGATAGACTTTTTCATGAAAATAATTATCCTTCTTGAAACAGATTACTTGTGATAAATTTTCAAGTCGTGAGTGTAAACACATGATCGTCGATAATAGACGGAAGTGGCATACCGATAAATGGCGATTTTAAACAACACATTTATTTTTCGCGTTTGTTTATGTTTAGGGATTTTTTTGTTGTCAGAGAGAAGGGAAATATACGCATTTTACATGCTAATTAGCTTGGCTTTTGAAATAGTTATGTTTTCTCCCTTGTTTGTGTTGTTGTTATTTCTCCTTTTGGTATTTGGCTTGTTTTCAGTGCGAAGACCTGAGTTTGTGTTGTTGCATTTGCCTATTTTATCCCTTATGTTGTTGTTGTAATTGATCCACTGGCGCTTGGGCTCTCGCCCTTCGACCCAATGCCGTGTAGTGATATCTACATGTTTTCGCAAGTTATTTTGTTTCTCCGTACAAGGTGTTCCACTTTTCTGGCCTTGGAGGAAGGAGCATTTTCCTAACATTATCGAGTGTTGGGCACTCTTAGAGGTGTTGGTCAACAGTTTTCGTATATATGGGTAGTTACACAGGATGGCACTTGGAGAGTGTTGTGGTTGGATTCTGTTTTCAAGGGACTGTTGCGTGTTATATGTTGTGTTTGTCTGAGCCAAAAAATGGTACTCTGATCCCTCCTTGTAAGATGGCCAATGTTGTCATTTCGATCCGTATCGGCCCCTTACGGTCTAATAAACTAGTACACTTCCGGCTTCTACACGGGCTGGGGGAGATAAAGAGGGCGTTTTCTAGGTCTCCTTGAGATACGTAGCCAAGGTTTAGGGCTCACATTTGGGCCCATTCTCGCA
>JAMPIV010007916.1:0-46878 GCA_024509875.1 Oreohelix idahoensis | reverse complement strand
CAACAAGACACATACACGTGAAGAACTACGGAAAAATGTGTAATGGTTTGACCAACACACATCGATAAATTATTTGTTGTTTATTTATCACTAAACTTAGACAACATCAATACTCAAAGATATCAAGTATCATACATATCGAGGAAAAAAATCAGGAATTTTTTTAATACGCCTTCACCATGTGGAGAAAAAAATATATATTAACCCAAAGGTTGAAGGTTGACACTTGCTTACATGAATAAACAATCTTGGTGCGAGATAAGACCAAGTAAAAAAAAATCAAACACCAACTTAATAGATCTTTCTCCAGCAAAAACAAAATCATCACACACTCTCTCCCTCTGTTGTCACCTCTCAATCTCTTACATTTTGTCTTTCACCAGTGGGTCTGTGGTATCCATTGTTTTATAGAATATCCCTCAAAATCTTATTTGACTGTGATTAGTGTACAAACTCGAGCTGTCGACGGTACAAATTGGCCCCAGTTCGTCCCAAAAAAAATACTAATGAGGTGAACGCCGAATTTGCTAAAGTTCTCACTAAGTCCTGGCAGTGTTATAAATGCTAAAGGTTATCGTCACTGTTCTAAACTATCCACTTTTCCTCCGATGGGGGTGTCCAGAAGGAGAGAATAAATCTAGACACAGGACTTACACGCTTGCAGTGTATGGGGACGGCGGGGGAGAACAAGCTTCAGGTTCCTGCTCGGTCTGGAATTCTATCTGGGTACAGGTGTCAATACAAACAGGTGACTGTAGTGGTTTTTGATGTTATTGTATGGTTGTTATGTTACCTAGTGTACTGGATGAGGTCAGCTGTGAAGGCTCCTGAGATAAAAGTTTATGTGAGTACAGAAGGCCTTTCTGCTACCAGTTACGACCTCAAACAGACCTATTCTACTATAATGAATGTTAGCTACGTTAAAAGTCTAGGGTACTGAAAGGTAATGTGTAGGTAATAAAATACACAGACACACACATGTAAATAATAAGTCTAATAATAATAATAATAAACTCTATGATAAACTGAACTAACACTGGCTGTTATAGTTTAAGTTTGAAAATTTGTTTAATTTATTAGTTCTGAACCAATTGTTTCTTTTGGTCAGAACATATGAAATAATATGTATTTATCAATAAAATGCATAAATATATTGCATAATCAAATGAAATTTTTGTACATAGGTATATTATTACAATGGTTAATATTAATAATATCTACAATGTCTTGGGAAAAACTAGCACTGGATGTTTAGTTGGGGTGGCGTCATCATGCCCAATCTATGGTTACAAAGTTCAGTTTCCTAGACATATGGACTGATGTTAATGTTTATATAACAAGATTTTATTTCTTTATTGATGGTGGACACAGTTGATGAATCTACAGCAGGCCAGGTTTGCACTTAACTGGCCTGTGACGATGTAGTACAGAATTCTTGTGGCCCACTCCTCTCAGTAGCTGGAGTAAAATGTTAGGCTGCACAGACATCCGCTCTTGTACTTCTACAAAAGCATCTGGCACAATCGTAGTGCCAGATCAGAAACTCTGAAACCAAAATTTGTGCCATGTGTCAACACTCTGTTTACTGCGCCACTCTTACACACAACACAGCAAAACAACATTACACAGATTGGGTCAGATCTCTCTGACCAACTTAGCACATCTCACCCAGTTGTTATCAAATAGTACCAGTTTCCCAAGACTGCATTGCATCCGAAATATGTTCAATAGTTTCCTCTTCCATTCAATAAGGTGGGTGATATGTTCCCACTGATCTCAATTATAGATCCGCCTTCCATAGTCTTAGATAGGTTTTCATATATTATTTGTTTGTCTCTAGGCCCTGGACTGCTGCTGGGGACCTAGAGCAAGCACTCACTTGTCGTAATCATTTTTCATGATATGGCAGTATCAATCACTCAAAATATTAAAATAAACAAGATAAATGCTTTTTCCCTTACCACAATTCAGAATTGAGAACACAGTTACTTAGTACTAGCAAAACTCAGCTGAGCTGCTGGCTAGATTAGGGCGTCCCACTGATTTTTATTTAATAATTCCTGGAAATCACCTCTAGCATTAACGTACTGTGTCAATGGACAGTCTTCTATACAATGGCACAAGCGTGCGTCTCTCATTCAATAATATAAATGCTTTTGTCCAATCAGCGGACTTCCCCTCTAACTCTTTCAAATATTCAAACTAAAAGTCAAATTTCAGTCCAGTCTCAGTCTAGTATGTAGTATTTTTCCCAAAATTACACTTGTTTTTTGGACTAACTACATGAAAAAACTACATAAAATTTTGCTCTCCCCTACTTCTAAGATCCTATGCTAAGTTATTTTTAGCTACTATCCTCCGACTTTGCCCCTAGTTCATTGCAGTTTGATTTTTGCATTTTTAGGCTCAAGGACGCCAAAATGTAACTTTAGTGAAAATATGCACAAAAAACTGTTCGCTAGTCTGTATTGAACAATACAGTCTTTCGTCAATATCTTCCGTGTTATCTGTCCGTCTGTGTAATTAAAAGTATATTATTTCTCTGCTCAAGATGGGTTATCAAACTTTTCTCAAGGTTAGTTTTTGAAATTTGTTTTTGGACCTTCGTTCACGCGTTTGCCGCTGTATTCAAATTAAAACGACCAATTACGGTAAAACGTCTAAGATACGACTGTTTCTAATAAGAGCTAAGGTCTTTTTTGTCCATTTCCTTACATTGTGTCAACTAGTGGCGTAATTTTTCCTTTAAACTACAAATTGCGTCTTTTTGCCTTTTAGATTCAAACACGTGTTCCGACCGTCATAATTTTTTTTCTTTTATCTCCGTTTCCCTCCCGTCTAAAAGGGTAAACCGTTTAGTCTGCATGTTCCAACTAGTTAGTTTCAATGGCGGTAGAAAGCGCTGGCGTAGGTGAAGAAGCCTCGGCATATCTTGCCTATATTTTTTATCCCTATGTGTTATTTTACCCGTTATCTTTATAATTGGAGATATTTTAACGTTGTATCACGGTAATTTCACCACACATCTCCCCACCTGAGAACATGCACAAATGCAAGTTCCAAAACCAGTGATACACATAGATAAAATTACTCCTCACGCCTGCCAACTACTCTAATTTTGATCACAGGGTTGCCTACTGAGGAAATCTGCACCGACATTCAGTGACCCCGGGATATATTCAATAATAAACTGATAAGGTTGCAACAATAAAGACCATCTTAACAATCTTGCATTTTCATGCTTGGCCTGAGATAAGAACACTAGGGGCTGGTGATCCGTCTGGACCACAAAAGTCCTACCATACAGATAGATTTGGAACTTTTTTATTGCCCAGATTAACGCTAAACATTCTTTTTCGCTTGTGGAATATCCTTGCTCCACTTTGTTCAACTTGCGGCTTGCATAAGCGACTGGGTTCAGTTCCCCATTGGGTGAAGAGGACCTTTGCAACAGAGCCGCCCCCAGGCCTACATTACTTGCATCTGTTTTCACCACAAAGTCCTGAGTCAAATCAGGCAATTTGAGAATAGGCTTGCTAGTGAGTTTTTCCTTTAACTCTTGAAATGCCAATTCACATTGCGCGGACCAAACAATTTTATCTGGATTTCCCTTGCGAGTCAGATCAGTCAGAGGAGCACATATAGAGTTAAAATTTTTGATATATTTTTGGTAAAACCCACATAACGACACGAATGATCGCACGTCTTTTTTTGTTTGTGGTCTAGGTACTCTCTGCAGTTTTTCCAAGTTCTTGGGGTCAGGGGTCATTTTACTCTGATATACAGTATGTCCCAAGAATTCCAACTCTTTGCATCCAATACAACATTTTGTTGGTCTAGCAGTTAAGTTTGCTTCTCTGAGCCTATCAAATAACATTTTCAGAGAGTTAATGTGTTCTTCAAATGTTTCTGTGGCGACGAGAATATCATCCATGAAATTCGTGATACATGGATTATTCAGGGGATCCAACAATTTGCGCATCATCCTAGAAAATACACTCTGAGCATTTTTCAATCCGAATGGTAGCATGTTGAATTCATAATGTCCTTCCGAGGTGCTAAAAGCTAAATAAGGTCTAACTTCAGGCTTCACTGGAATCTGGTAATAGCCTTTGCTAAGATCCACCTTCGAAAAGTATTTTGCCTTGTTCAATCTGGCAAATAACTGTTTTGTGTCTGGTAATGGATCCACTTGTCCTTCTGTGACAGCATTCAGTTTCCTGTAATCTATGCACAGTCTATGTTCCCCAGACGCTTTCCTCAACAAAACTACACTGGAGCTAAAAGAAGATTCACTGTGTGAAATAATCCCTTCTTTCAACAAATAATCTATTTCCTCTTTCAATGCCTTCTCCTTAGCGAACGGAACAGAATAGGCTCTCATACAAATTGGTTTTGAGTCTACCAGCTTCATATCATACTGTAGCAAATTTGTATGTCCTGGTTTATCTGTTAATACATCTGTATGTTCCTCCAGAACCTGTTGAACTCTCTCCCTCTGATTTTTAGTCAGGTGCTTACTGACTTTTACTTGTGCGGCTGTCTCACAGGGATGTAATGGGTATTCATGTGAGGTGAGTGGTTCCTTTTTCATTTTAGTTGCGATAGCCAAGGTCAGTAAGGGGGTGCTTTCCTGGAGTGGTCTGTCCAGATACTTCTTTAAAAGGTTTACATGATATACCTTCTCCTTCCCCTTTTTGTCAATTTTATAGTTTGTTCTAGACACCTTCTCTAGAACCGTATATGGACCTTGCCATCCAATTTGCAACTTATTCTGGCTGCCGGGTAGTAGAAGACGCACCTTCTCTCCCACAGCTAATTCTCTGTCCTTTGCTTTCCTATTAAAATACGCTGCATCTTTCTTCCTAGCTTGTCTCAAATTATCATTTGCCAGTTTCCATTCAGCTTTCAGACGAGTGGTCAGCTCGTTCACATATTGATATGATGAGGTAACAGTCTCTTCTGCTTTCTCATCTGTCCAGGTCCTTAATAATACTTCTAATGGACCTTTTATTGGCCTCCCAAATAGCAGGGTTGCGGGAGCCATCCCGGTTGAACTATGTGGTACCTCCCGATATGCAAACAACGCGGCGGGAAGAAATTGATCCCACATATCCGGTTTTTCATGTGCCAGCTTCCTCAGGATAGAAATGAGAGTCCCATTAAACCTCTCTACCTGGCCGTTCCCTTGTGGATGGTACTGACTACAATGAAAGTGTCTGGCTTGAAATAGTTTAAAAACTTCTTCGTTAGTTTCCCCTTGAACTGTGAGCCATTATCAGTCAAGACTTGATGCGGGAATCCTAATCTTGTGAATATTGTAAGTAGTGCCTCTGCTACATGTTTCGAATCAATTGATGGCAGGGCTACCGCCTCTCCCCACATAGAACAAGTGTCCACCAGAGTAAGGATGTAACTGTTCCTCCTCTTGGTCCGAGTGAGAGGTCCCACAATATCCACTGCAACCCTCTCAAAAGGTGTTCCCACTATGGGCATTTCCCTTAGAGTTGCAGGAGCAGTCCAATGCTTTGGAGCTACCCTTTGACATTCTGGACATGATTTGACATATCTTTTTATATCCTCCGTTATCCCTGGCCAGAAGTAATGACAAGCTATACGCTGTCCTGTGGCGTTGATCCCCATGTGACCACTGAAGGGAATCGCATGCCCTATTTCCATCACTTTATCCCTATATGAAGTGGGAAGAACCAGCTGGTTGTGACCATTTGTTCCAGTTCCGGCCTTCCTGTATATCAATTTGTTCTTCATAAAGTACTCTCCCTTGCTTGGAGGTGGGTGGCATTTGGGCAATTTCTTAAAACATGGCTTGAGTGTCCTATCCTCAGCCTGCGCCTTCCTCATCTCTTCTGGATGAGCATTTATAGGTTCACCTTCTTCCTCCTTTTTCTGTGACCTGGTCTGCACTGTCGCCATGATCACAGGTCTCTCGGGATTCCCCAAGAAGACGTATCTCCACCCCAATATCAGAGGGTAGATTGGTTCATCTATCACTGCTGCTCTGATTTCTCCTTCCACATAGCGAGTTTTCACCGTTATCCTTGCGATGGGAAGTGTCATGAGTGGTATGTCCTTAGTCGCCTCTTGTATTTCCACTGTTTCTGTGGTATACTGACTTGGGTCCACTAGGCTAGACTTCACAACTGAATCATAATCCAAACCTGTATCATATAGGCACCTTATGGTGACCCCATTACAAATAACATCCTCACAAACTGGGGGGTGATAAGGTTCCTGCTGTCCATTAGGATTAACCTTTAATCTCTGTTTCCCCGATTTCATTGCAGCAATGTTTGAAGGTTTCCTTTTACAAAATTCGGTGTTATGGTTGTCTTTCTTACACCATTTGCACCATCTCTTTCCTTGGTTAAACGGTTTTCTTTCATTATATTTTTGGTCATTGAACTGTGAGTTTTTATCACGATAATCATTTCGTGGCCTACCAAAATTTGTCCTGCCTTTATTACCTTGTTCTCTGGTATCAAATTTACTAAATTGCTGTGGAGCTTTAAAATTTTCTATGTGCTTCTTTTTAGTGCCACTTACCTCTGCCTGGGCTGCCTGATACCTCTCAGCGACATTTAAAACCTCCCCCAACCTCTCTGCACCGTGTTCCATGAGAAATTTTCTCAAGTCTGGAGCCATGGATTCTCTTAATTGCTCTATCATGATCATCTCTTTGAGATCTTAGGTCTTCCCCAGAGCAGTCCATTTCTCCAAATAGGTTTCCAGTCTGGCAGAGAGTTGGTGGTATGTCTCCCCAGACAACAGTTTGGCATTTCTAAACGTCTTACGATAAAATTCACCATTCTTTTCATATCTCAATACCAAAGCCTGCTTTAGCATGTCATAATTGTCTTGGTCGTCTCTATGCATCTTAGCAAAGACTTCATAAGAAGTACCTCTAAGCCCTTGGGATAACTTAAGACTCCACCTCTCTCTCTCTCTAACCCATACGTAGTAGCTAATAGTTCGAATCTACTGAGGTACCCCTCGATGTCATCGTCCTACTCAACAAAATGGTCTAAATTAAACCCCATAGCTGAGGTTGAGGCTCCCTGACTAGGCGTGGCATCTGAGGGAAAGGGGCTGGCACCATTTTCAGGAGCATGGCCTTGTAATTCCAGCTCCCTTAGTCGTAATTCGAGCTCCCTTTGCAATCTTCTATCTTCTGCTTCCCTTTCGGCAGTCAATCTCTTTTCTTCTGCCTCCCTTTCGGCAGTCAATCCCTTTTCTTCTGCCTCCCTTTCGGCAGTCAATCTGTTTTCTTCTGCTTCCCTTTGCTGTCGTTTTTCTTCTGTCTCTTTTTGCTTTCGTTTTTCTTCTGCCTCTAATTGGAGCCTTTTAATCTCCCTATCTGCCTCCAATGCCTGAGCCTCTTTGTCAGCCTCAATCTGCAGCCTCTTAAGTTCTTTATCAGCCTCAATTTGTAACCTCTTCTCTTCAGCTAACCTCCTATCTTCCCTTTCAATATACTTGTCACATTCTGAAGTTACATACTGAATTAAAACTTGACCCTCCATGTTCATCTCCTTCGCCGTCAGCACAGCAGCCGATCTAAATTTTGCTAGATCTGCCATACTCTAACACACAAATTAACAATGACTAAGGTAAATTCCAAGTATATAATTACTAAGGTAATATATTAATTAATTAATTAATTACCACTGGCTGTGAAGATTCATCAACTTTTACTTTCCACTTTTTATTTCAGGGACAATTTTAAATTTATTCACTTATGCCCCCACTAGTTTAATTCCCGGACCAGGAGACCCTAATATCTTTGATAAACTTAATCCCCGGACAAGACCCCAATATTTGTAGTGATTTTTGATGTTATTGTATGGTTGTTATGTTACCTAGTGTACTGGATGAGGTCAGCTGTGAAGGCTCCTGAGATAAAAGTTTATTTGAGTACAGAAGGCCTTTCTGCTACCACTTACGACCTCAAACAGACCTATTCTACTATAATGAATGTTAGCTACGTTAAAAGTCTAGGGTACTGAAATGTAATGTGTAGGTAATAAAATACACAGACACACACATGTAAATAATAAGTCTAATAATAATAATAATAAACTCTATGATAAACTGAACTAACACTGGCTGTTATAGTTTAAGTTTGAAAATTTTTTTAAATTTATTAGTCCTGAACCAATTGTCTCTTTTGGTCAGAACATATGAAATAATATGTATTTATCAATAAAATGCATAAATATATTGCATAATCAAATGAAATTTTTGTACATAGGTATATTATTACAATGGTTAATATTAATAATATCTACAATGTCTTGGGAAAAACTAGCACTGGATGTTTAGTTGGGGTGGCGTCATCATGCTCAATCTATGGTTACAAAGTTCAGTTTCCTTGACATATGGACTGATGTTAATGTTTATATAACAAGATTTTATTTCTTTATTGATGGTGGACACAGTTGATGAATCTACAGCAGGCCAGGTTTGCACTTAACTGGCCTGTGACGATGTAGTACAGAATTTTTGTGGCCCACTCCTCTCAGTAGCTGGAGTAAAATGTTAGGCTGCACAGACATCCGCTCTTGTACTTCTACAAAAGCATCTGGCACAATCGTAGTGCCAGATCAGAAACTCTGAAACCCAAATTTGTGCCATGTGTCAACACTCTGTTTACTGCGCCACTCTTACACACAACACAGCAAAACAACATTACACAGATTGGGTCAGATCTCTCTGACCAACTTAGCACATCTCACCCAGTTGTTATCAAATAGTGCCAGTTTCCCAAGACTGCATTGCATCCGAAATATGTTCAATAGTTTCCTCTTCCATTCAATAAGGTGGGTGATATGTTCCCACTGATCTCAAGTATAGATCCGCCTTCCATAGTCTTAGATAGGTTTTCATATATTATTTGGTTGTCTCTAGGCCCTGGACTGCTGCTGGGGACCTAGAGCAAGCACTCACTTGTCGTAATCATTTTTCATGATATGGCAGTATCAATCACTCAAAATATTAAAATAAGCAAGATAAATGCTTTTTCCCTTACCACAATTCAGAATTGAGAACACAGTTACTTAGTACTAGCAAAACTCAGCTGAGCTGCTGGCTAGATTAGGGCGTCCCACTGATTTTTATTTAATAATTCCTGGAAATCACCTCTAGCATTAACGTACTGTGTCAATGGACAGTCTTCTATACAATGGCACAAGCGTGCGTCTCTCATTCAATAATATAAATGCTTTTGTCCAATCAGCGGACTTCCCCTCTAACCTTTTCAAATATTCAAACTAAAAGTCAAATTTCAGTCCAGTCTCAGTCTAGTATGTAGTATTTTTCCCAAAATTACACTTGTTTTTTGGACTAACTACATGAAAAAACTACATAAAATTTTGCTCTCCCCTACTTCTAAGATCCTATGCTAAGTTATTTTTAGCTACTATCCTCCGACTTTGCCCCTAGTTCATTGCAGTTTGATTTTTGCATTTTTAGGCTCAAGGACGCCAAAATGTAACTTTAGTGAAAATATGCATAAAAAACTGTTCGCTAGTCTGTATTGAACAATACAGTCTTTCGTCAATATCTTCCGTGTTATCTGTCCATCTGTGTAATTAAAAGTATATTATTTCTCTGCTCAAGATGGGCTATCAAATTAGCTAGGTTTTATTTTCATAACTTTATTATTAAAGAAAACCCTACTTTTCTCAAGGTTAGTTTTTGAAATTTGTTTTTGAACCTTCGTCCACGCGTTTGCCGCTGTATTCAAATTAAAGCGACCAATTACGGTAAAACGTCTAAGATACGACTGTTTCTAATAAGAGCTAAGGTCTTTTTTTGTCCATTTCCTTACATTGTGTCAACTAGTGGCGTAATTTTTCCTTTAAACTACAAATTGCGTCTTTTTGCCTTTTAGATTCAAACACGTGTTCCGACCGTCATAATTTTTTTTCTTTTATCTCCGTTTCCCTCCCGTCTAAAAGGGTAAACCGTTTAGTCTGCATGTTCCAACTAGTTAGTTTCAATGGCGGTAGAAAGCGCTGGCGTAGGTGAAGAAGCCTCTGCATATCTTGCCTATGTTTTTTATCCCTATGTGTTATTTTACCCGTTATCTTTATAATTGGAGATATTTTAACGTTGTATCACGGTAATTTCACCACAGTGACTAGTGTGAAAAATCGTTATGATTTTGACCATTGAAGTGAGGTGATTCTCCCAGTATCCTGATAATCTGTTTGCTCTTAATTTTAAGGATGATGATGATGGATTTTAACAACCGACTCTTTGCCAGAGTGCCGGTCCTGCACAGTGTATCGACTAGGTACTCCACATGAATACAACTGTCAGGTGTCTGGGACAAAATGATGATATCAGGTCTATGATGCTGTGGGCTGTTAAAAATAATATCCTGGATTTGGTAAGTCCAATCGTTATAATTTACAGTCAGAAAATATCATCAGGCTAGTAGCCTTATAGATTTGTGACGATGCGAAGACGTTGTGTGAAGGAGAATAAGGATTTGTGTGTAATGTTGTCGTCACTCTCTCTGGCCTACTTTCACACACGTTCCGCAGTCACTGAAAAACTCTCTTGATGACAGGGGTCCCACTTTTATTAATGAAACCTTATCTGGTAGCACAAGAATCATACAGAAACAATGTTGTCCGCAAGATTACTTTGAAGACAATTCCTAAGCAACACCATATAACCAAGCTATTTAGGTAACACCATCTAATAACCCAGCACAGACTGCTGGACTCTCTATGTCGTTAGTTCTCTTAGCACAGACGCAACTATGCAAAAACCCAAACCTCAGTTGGATATCGTACGACGGCGCATTTTGCACAAGAACGATCTTGCTACTTCTCAGCTCTCTCCTTGAAGCCTCTCACTGTTTCAGTTTTTATCTGCATCTCCAACCATGTACCACATGATAGCTACGTCAAAATGTCAGGGAAAGCTCCACCCATCTCTCTAGGGAGCAAATCAGGAGTCCTATGCTCAGTATGGATGATATGAGATCACATCTAAGTCAAGTATTTCTTCCTAATCTACACAACTCAAGGTCCGCCCACTAATGATTACATTCCCATGATATCCCTTGCCTGGAGTCACACCTCGCGGTTTTAGTGCTCAACAAGATGTGTTATCAGACCGCGCCAGGATGTCTAACAACCGATGTCTGTCTCCTGTTACATCTGCGTCTCACACGTTTGTCTACTTCACGGATGGCAAAGGTGTGTTTCGTTTAAATCGCCCATTCCCGTGTGAGAATGCCAACATGAGCACAAATATACACCGTAGACAAGATCGACAACTATTACTCAGTCAAAAAATTACACCTTTCTGGCCACACGGTCACATGTTCCGCCCCTAAATTTTCTGTGATCCCCACAAACGTACTCTGCTCCATTGTCAGTTCCACGTTTATGTCTGATTGCTTGTCGTGGTCTGGGAGAATTGTCCGCTCGTACAGCGTCGCTACTCGGTTGAGAGTTCAGCGAGTTAGTGCCTGCAGTTTTCGGCCTTGGCGGGGGATTGCCTCTAACGTGTTTTACGTTTGTGTTCAGTCGATATCGGAGTGCATTCCCCCCAATCTGATTTAGATTTTTGTCCTCTCCGGAGCGTCGGCGTATATTCCCTCCTATCTGTTTAAGATGAGTTCCCTCTTCTGAATGTTGACCGCGTCTCTTGGCGCCCTTAGGGTAACAGTTGTCACGGCCATCTCTTGGCCTGCACCCTGAAGACAACCTAGATATGTCGGTACGTTTAGAGAGGATGCTCTTTGAGGGACAAACCGATATCAAATGCTCTAGGGACTTACACTGAAAACATCGCTTCGGAAGCGGGCCTTGAGGGCACTTGGCTGCCATGTGGTCTGAAAAGTCTCCACAATTGTAGCATCTTATTTTTCTAGGCTTCCTCTGTGCCATGGGTCGCCTCCTACTGCCCTTACATTCCTGGCTGCCAATGCCGCATACAAAGACCGCTTCAATGCCCTGAAAAGATGGTTTGCTGTCAAATTCTACTCTCTCATTTCTCTCCAGACTACGGAATCCCTTTCTGAAAATTTTAGTCTGATGTACAAAAACATCAACACCTCCATCATCTGGTGCAATAAATCCCCATCCTTTGTCGACACTATACCACTTACAAGATCAGTGCCGCCTTGTTGGTGCATCTGTGTTTTTACTAACCTCTAAACCACTGCATGCACTATCAACTGCCTGACTCTCACCTACATGAAGGTCCAGTTTTGGTTCCAATTGATCCACACCTTGGTTCTGCTCTAGGTTTTCACGCGGTTGGCACTGTTTCCTGTTTCTTCTCGTCTCCTTTTGTGCTGGCGAACTGGTCTGTGATAGCTGTGCTATCTGGGACTTTAGGCGAGCTACTTCAGCTTCGAGTTCGTCCTTTTCAGTGTGGGCTTCTACACTGGCTACCTGCACTGGTGCATCATGCTTTTTGCCTTCCCAGAAAAGGGCATAGTCCCTAACTTCCCTAAATGAAACACCAGGATTCTTTAGCACATGTTCCTTCACAAATGTCCTGCTCAGATCATTACTAAGCTGGGCAACAAAATGATCTCTGAGCATGGATTGGTCTGTGGGAGCCAAGCCTTTCTTCACGCGCGTTGCATTCAATCTCAGAAATAATTCATGCAACATGTGAGAGAATTCCATTACTGATAAGCTAGGCCCCTGTCTCATGGCATAGAAACCCCTAGTCATCTCATTGACTAGTTGTCGTTCACTGTAGGCTTCTTCCACTATTTCGAGTAACTTCTCAGGGCTGGCCTTGGCTCCGCCACTTATCCGTAATTCCCTAGAGACCACTGGTGTAACATTAGTCCACACAATGTCTAACTTATCTTCTACAGTTAAGGGCCCTACCTTCCATGCAGCTTTTACCTCCTTCACAAACTCTTGCCAAGTGGGGCCTGCCTTTTCACCAAATATTCTTACCTCTGGCACTGTTATGTAGATCACCTTCACCTGCGCATTGCTCTGGCTCTTTCCTGGTGTGAGGATTTCTTCATGGGAGCCACCTTCAGCTGTCGAGGCGCTCCCAGGCTCTGACCGGCATGTTGCGTCTGCGCATTGAGTTGACATCACTGCTCTAGCCCTAACCTAGGGAAAATGCAATGCAAAAACAGATGGAAAGAAAACACTTATTATAATATTACAATAAATAATAGAAAGTGTCTCTTATTTTTTTGCTTGCTCTTGTCTTCTCTTCGCTGTTGTGGCCTGTAGCAGTTTCAGGTGCTGCCTGGTGATACAATTGAGTCCCTGGCTGAATGTCAATCGTGGTAGGTCGGCCACTGGTTTGGCATAATAACACTGGCGTAGCAATAGTGTTCCTGTTTGTTATGATGGAGTATCATTAGCAAGGATAGTATTGCAGGAAAATTGATATAACTGCAAATGGCTGGTCCCTGGCTTGATAAGATATTTAATGGATGTACGGTGGTATGATTCTTCTCTGGGCCTGCGATGGTACAACTCTTCGCCTGGCCTACATTGGTGCGACTCTTCAATGGGCCGATGGTGCTTCAATTCTTTATGCAGTGGTGCGATTCTTTGCTGGGCCTATGGTGGTGCGAATCTTCACTGGGGAGACGTACTAGGCAGATGTGCTGCTCCGTCTGTGCTGGGTGTTGTAATACTCTTGGAAGGTTTAGCTCAGGTATCCTTGGTGCTCACTGGTTGCAGTGCTCTCTTGCAACACTGAACATTCCGTGTATGACTCTTTACTACACTGTCTGTCAGCATCCTGTCGACGACGCAATTTGTGACGGTGCGAAGACGATGTGTGAAGGAGAATAAGGATTTGTGTGTAATGTTGTCGTCACTCTCTCTGGCCTACTTTCACACACGTTCCGCAGTCACAGAAAAACTCTCTTGATGACAGGGGTCCCACTTTTATTAATGAAACCCTATCAGGTAGCACAAGAATCATACAGAAACAATATGTGACCACCTGTGATATAATAAAAATTCAACCAAACTCAGTATCAACTATATTGAATGAATAAAGCTGGTGAATACAATTTATATCCTCTTTATTTACATCTATCTAATTGTGGTGATTGGGTGTGACTGGTGATACAACAGTTATATTTATACAAAACCAAATTGGCGAATTCAATTACAGTTTTTGCAAGTTAAACTAAAATGTCATTTCTTTAGACTCTTCCAATTAGTTGGGTAATAGACTTCTTCACTGTCTTATTCACTTTATAACTTTCACTAGTTTATCACGCAAATTGTCATCACAAAACTCTGCTTGACAATTATCACTTCTTGGTTGCACGATTGTCACAAATATCACTCATCTGTTAGGTTAATCAGTGTTCATATGAGATGTACAGCTTCAGTAGGTCTTGCTTCTACCAATCCAGACACTGCCGGGGCGATTAGCCTTGATCATCGAGCAATTCTTGATCATTGACCTCTGGCTTTTGGTTGACAAGTATGAACCTGCAGATAATTGTAGGATATGTGGCTATTTGTGGATAACAATTACCACATTCCTATTGTAGGTGAGATGAATTTGTTTTCAGATGTATGCGTGAAAATGCATGATTATGGATCAGTGACAAGACAGGTGTCTACTGTGGAACATTTTATAAAATCAAATAATACAAAATAATATGTACACACATATATGGTATGAGGTTATAGTATCTCCCTGCCTGACACGTTAGCTCTGTAAAGTGCAGTAACTTGATGACAGAATGAATAAGCCCTGATAATGATTGTGCTAGCCCTGATACGGACTCAGTCATGGTGGTTATATTTCGGGTTCCAATCTTCAACAATCATATCAAGTAATAAATTAATATACATGATACTTTCATAACATATAGATTAAACAAATCCTGAAATAAAGTTGTAATTACTGTATTATTTTACATAGTAACTTTACATACCCTCGCAGGATCTAATTAAGATCAGTAAAGACTGGCTTTAGTGGAGTAACAGAACTGCCTGGCTGCAAATAACAAGATATTGGCCGTGACACGTTTCTCTCTCTCCAGCCGTTGTCCTTCTGTCTTGCCTCGCTGTACAAGTGAATTTGAAATCATTTACGTCCGCCCTTATATATGCAGCTACCGGACGTACAGGAAACAAGGCTCGCAACTCCAGCAAACTTCCCAAAAAAGTTGTAACTTCGGGGGGTTTGTGCTAGAGGTGTTTCAAACCTTGGTCTCGTGCATTTCACCTTTCCCAGTTCAAGCCTTTGGAGTTATATATTTCCGTTCTCCATGAGTTGACCTTTATATCCATATGTTGTTTTCCTATATCTGTCGTGTTAACGATTTTATATTGAATTATAAATAGGAAAAACACAGGATTTCTCAATGCACGGACACTACTCTTGCGAAATTCTTCACAACTACTTACTCCCTTCTGATTTCCTTGTACCTATACATAAATGAAGATATTCCCGTCAAAAGGAGACCATTCTCATCCTTATCTATCATTCCGTTCTCCTTCCCGATCGCTAATTCTAACCATGTTTCGGACGATTATTCTTCCTTATACAATCGCCGAAGTCGTTCTATCTGACCGTGGGAAACCCCTTCTCTGATTGGCTGCCCTAGATACACACAGGAAAATACCCCTGCATTCCTTTGTACAGGCCAGCACACTGGTGTCCCACTTTTCGGTCTTCAAACATTTAACTAGGCAATGCGTAACATGCGACAGAGCCTCCCTCTCTTTTAAGCTGTAGATTTCTACAGCTAACAACTGTAAGCTTTGCCGTAGTTAATGTTCTTCTTACTCTCGTTCTATCTCAGTTGGGTGTCGACTAAGAAAATCTGCTCTTACATTTTGTTTTCCTGGATATAGATTCATCCTTTGCTATCTCTCTTTTCCCAGTTCGGCTTTTCATCCAGGCCCTTACCGCTGGTGAAATGGGGTCGGTAGGTTTCCCTTGAAGTTTACCGCCCTCTTTTCGTTGATAGTTGGTTGCGGTTTTTCCTCGCAAATTCGTAGGTGTTTGATTTTGGTTACGTGATTTGTTCTTTTTGTCCAGCGCATGGGTTTCAGACTGCAATTTAACCTGTGTGGGATATTTCCTTTCCCCTCCAGTGCAAATCTCGGGAGTACCCATGATGGCTGGTTTGCTTGTAGACTTTTGAAGACTCTTCCGTCGACTTTCTAAATCTACATGGGTGCACTCTGGACAGGAATTTACATACCGATTGATGTCTTCCGTAATACCTGGCCAGTAGTACTGGGTGGCTATTCTTTGTTTTGTGGCACCATTACCCAGGTGTTCACTCAAAGTTATGTGCCCCCAGCCTATAACCTTATTTCTATAGGTGGATGGTACAACAATTTGACCATGACTGTTCGTCCCTCTGCCAGCTTTCCTGTGCAAGAGTCCATGTTCCATATAGAAATGTCCTTTGATTGGATTGTTATGTGTTTTTGACAGTTTGCCAAAAACAAGGCTTCAATGTGCTGTCTGCTACTTGAGCCTTTTTCATCTCAATCGAATCAAATTTTAATTTGGTGTCCCTCTCTATGTTCCTGGAGTCAGACCTGGTCTGGATTTCTGCCATAACCACAGGTTTTACCGGGTTTCCCAAGAAAACATATCTACGCCCCAACATCAGGGGGTAAAAGGGATCATCTAACACTGCTGCATTTATCTCCCCTTCCACATAGCGACAACTGACATGAATCTTTGCTATGGGTAAAGTGAGGGGTAATGCTCCTTTTAGTGGCCCTTGAATATCTACTGTTTCTGTGGTGATTTGTTCAGGGCGCACCAGAGATGCACACACGACTGCGTCATAGGACAAACCTGTGTCATACATTCCTGTGACTTGTTTGCCATTCACAGTCACTATCTCCTGTGTAGGTGGGTGATGGAGGCTATTCTGACTCACTGTCAGTTCCTTCCTATCCGAAGTCCTCACCTGTAGACATGCAGAATGATGAAGAGGTTTTTTCCTTCCACAATTATCAGTGTTGTGGTTGTTCATTTTGCAGAACTTACACCATTTTTCTTCCCTTCGTGAGGGTTTATTGTTATATCCTGGAGGGTTCTTGTCTTTGTAGTTATATCTTTGGTTGTTCTTGGTTGTATTGTCCTTTTGTTCAAACTCGTTTTGGTTTTGTGGTGACTTGAAACTATCTCCCTGCTTCCTCTTATTTCCTTGAGTCAGGGGGGTGAGCCAGTTTGTGACTTTCTGCATAGATGATTATTTCATCTAATCTCTCTCTTTTATGTTCTACCAGGAATGTCTTCGTCTCAGGAGACATGGACTCCAGGAGTTGTTCTATCAACATCATCTCCTTGATCCCTTCAAAATCCTGATTGAAGTTTCCTAACTGACACCACCTCAGCAAGTAACTTTCCAACCTTGCTGAGAACTGCTGATATGTTTCTCCTGTCTGGAGCATAGCAGTTCTAAATCGCCTTCTATAAGCTTCTGCGTTTTGTTCGTAACGCAACAACAATGCTTGTTTCAAGGCTTCATAGTTTTCCTGATCTTCTTTTTGCATCTTCAAGTAGACATTATAAGATACTCCTCTCAATCCCTGTGACAACTTCAAATTCCACTTTTCTTTTTCTAGGCCATAAGTAGTGGCCAATCGTTCATATCTGTCAAGGTAATCCTCTATTCCCTCTTCTTTCTCCACAAATTGGTCCAAGTGGAAGTTCATAGCTCCATTGGAGGTGCTTTGGCTGGCGCTGGTATCCGAATGAGATGACCTACTACCATTAGTAGTAGCCACTGCCTGTATTTCAAGCTCTTTTAATCTCAGTTCATGGTCTCTATCAGCTTGTAGCTTCCTTTCCTCAGCTGTTAATCTTCTTTCTTCAGCCTCCAATTTCTTGGCTTGAGCCTCAACTTCCAACAGCAGCCTCTTTTCTTCAGCTTCCATTCTTTTGGCTTCTCTCTCAGCTTCTAGTCTTTTGGCTTCTCTCTCAGCTTCTGCTTGCAGCTTCCTTTCCTCTCTATCCATATGTTTGTCCACTTCAGTTGTGACATACTGGACGAGAGCATCACCTGTCAAGTCCAGCTCTTTTCCCATTTGCATGATCGCAGTTCTGAACTTCACTAAGTCAGCCATTATATTAAGTTAAGTAGGGTATGAAAAACTTACCTAAACTTACTTAAAATAATTATCAAATGGACAACACAATTAATCGTGCAACCTTGTGATAGTCAATATTTACTAAGTACTCTAAGGTACTGTTACTGAGAAAAAAATCTTGTTCTAGAATTTCCCAAAAAAAATTTTTTTTTTTTTTTTTTTTTTTTTTGGTGGCCCAAGATAGACTAAAGATAGATGTATTAGATAGAGGATGGCTCAGGATATACGAGAATATCCCGGACGAGCCCCCACTGTAGCGGAAGGTTTTATATGTGTGAGATGATAGTGCTAGAGTAGAAATAGTATTCTCTCCAGAATGTGTGAGGTCCCAGTGACAGAGAAGTACACTGGTATCACTCGATAGTCACGGCTGTGAAAGTATCTGGACTGAAAATATTCAGAGAACAGTCAGACCTTACTGCGCCACCTCCGCTATGTGACCACCTGTGATATAATAAAAATTCAACCAAACTCAGTATCAACTATATTGAATGAATAAAGCTGGTGAATACAATTTATATCCTCTTTATTTACATCTATCTAATTGTGGTGATTGGGTGTGACTGGTGATACAACAGTTATATTTATACAAAACCAAATTGGCGAATTCAATTACAGTTTTTGCAAGTTAAACTAAAATGTCATTTCTTTAGACTCTTCCAATTAGTTGGGTAATAGACTTCTTCACTGTCTTATTCACTTTATAACTTTCACTAGTTTATCACGCAAATTGTCATCACAAAACTCTGCTTGACAATTATCACTTCTTGGTTGCACGATTGTCACAAATATCACTCATCTGTTAGGTTAATCAGTGTTCATATGAGATGTACAGCTTCAGTAGGTCTTGCTTCTACCAATCCAGACACTGCCGGGGCGATTAGCCTTGATCATCGAGCAATTCTTGATCATTGACCTCTGGCTTTTGGTTGACAAGTATGAACCTGCAGATAATTGTAGGATATGTGGCTATTTGTGGATAACAATTACCACATTCCTATTGTAGGTGAGATGAATTTGTTTTCAGATGTATGCGTGAAAATGCATGATTATGGATCAGTGACAAGACAGGTGTCTACTGTGGAACATTTTATAAAATCAAATAATACAAAATAATATGTACACACATATATGGTATGAGGTTATAGTATCTCCCTGCCTGACACGTTAGCTCTGTAAAGTGCAGTAACTTGATGACAGAATGAATAAGCCCTGATAATGATTGTGCTAGCCCTGATACGGACTCAGTCATGGTGGTTATATTTCGGGTTCCAATCTTCAACAATCATATCAAGTAATAAATTAATATACATGATACTTTCATAACATATAGATTAAACAAATCCTGAAATAAAGTTGTAATTACTGTATTATTTTACATAGTAACTTTACATACCCTCGCAGGATCTAATTAAGATCAGTAAAGACTGGCTTTAGTGGAGTAACAGAACTGCCTGGCTGCAAATAACAAGATATTGGCCGTGACACGTTTCTCTCTCTCCAGCCGTTGTCCTTCTGTCTTGCCTCGCTGTACAAGTGAATTTGAAATCATTTACGTCCGCCCTTATATATGCAGCTACCGGACGTACAGGAAACAAGGCTCGCAACTCCAGCAAACTTCCCAAAAAAGTTGTAACTTCGGGGGGTTTGTGCTAGAGGTGTTTCAAACCTTGGTCTCGTGCATTTCACCTTTCCCAGTTCAAGCCTTTGGAGTTATATATTTCCGTTCTCCATGAGTTGACCTTTATATCCATATGTTGTTTTCCTATATCTGTCGTGTTAACGATTTTATATTGAATTATAAATAGGAAAAACACAGGATTTCTCAATGCACGGACACTACTCTTGCGAAATTCTTCACAACTACTTACTCCCTTCTGATTTCCTTGTACCTATACATAAATGAAGATATTCCCGTCAAAAGGAGACCATTCTCATCCTTATCTATCATTCCGTTCTCCTTCCCGATCGCTAATTCTAACCATGTTTCGGACGATTATTCTTCCTTATACAATCGCCGAAGTCGTTCTATCTGACCGTGGGAAACCCCTTCTCTGATTGGCTGCCCTAGATACACACAGGAAAATACCCCTGCATTCCTTTGTACAGGCCAGCACACTGGTGTCCCACTTTTCGGTCTTCAAACATTTAACTAGGCAATGCGTAACATGCGACAGTTGTCTGCAAGTTTACTTTGAAGACAATTCCTAAGCAACACCATATATCCAAGCTATTTAGGTAACACCATCTAATAACCCAGCACAGACTGCTGGACTCTCTATGTCGTTAGTTCTCTTAGCACAGACGCAACTATGCAAAAACCCAAACCTCAGTTGGATATGGAACGACGGCGCATTTTGCACAAGAACGATCTTGCTACTTCTCAGCTCTCTCCTTGAAGCCTCTCACTGTTTCAGTTTTTATCTGCATCTCCAACCATGTACCACATGATAGCTACGTCAAAATGTCAGGGAAAGCTCCACCCATCTCTCTAGGGAGCAAATCAGGAGTCCTATGCTCAGTATGGATGACATGAGATCACATCTAAGTCAAGTATTTCTTCCTAATCGACACAACTCAAGGTCCGCCCACTAATGATTACATTCCCACGATATCACTTGCCTGGAGTCACACCTCACGGTTTTAGTGCTCAACAAGATGTGTTATCAGACCGCGCCAGGATGTCTAACAACCGATGTCTGTCTCCTGTTACATCTGCGTCTCACACGTTTGTCTTCTTCACGGATGGCAAAGGTGTGTTTCGTTTAAATCGCCCATTCCCGTGTGAGAATGCCAACATGAGCACAAATATACACCGTAGACAAGATCGACAACTATTACTCAGTCAAAAATTACACCTTTCTGGCCACACGGTCACATGGGGCAGACAGCGACGCGGCACCGGTGAGCGAGTCTTCAAGGCCACAGCGGCTGACAGCCCGAAAACGTACAACTGGAGACATGACGACCAAGAGTGTCCCCAGCCGGGTTGTACCGAATACAGAATCTGAGCCCAAAACATCGCCGCTGAGAAATAATCAGGCGCAGCACCAACGATTTGAGAGATTTCGACTGAAGCGCCAGAGGTAGTGATGTTGTCGGGACGACAACAAAATCAGGAGGGAGATATGTGATAGGGCCGGAAAAACACCCGGCTTACCCCTTCACGGGAAGACACCCCAGCTTCCCCTTCATTGTGAGTGGCACCTTTATCGCCCATATTTTTGATGTGCGTGAAGCATGCTGGGACGTAAATTCTTCAAGATTGATGAAAAGACCATCATAACGCCTAAAAATTAGTTTTGGTGCATAGTTGTGTGTTATATTTGAAGTGGTGTTTTTGCTCTAGAAATAGTTGTGAATATCTGTTTTTTCATGCCTGGTAGAGCAAATATCGCGAGTGTTGTTTGAGTGGCGCAATTACTGCGCACGCGGACTGGGTTGAGTGTTTATGCTTAGTGGTCTATATAAAGCGCGTGATGGCCAGCAGCGGCCTTTTCAGTATCAGTCCGGACGAGAGAGAAACGAAGTTAGGCTAGCCCTGTGTCGGTAGAAGAGGATCAAAGACATGACACGTGAGTTAATTTTCTCCTTCACACATCGTCTTCGCACCGTCACAAATAAACTCTCTTGATGACAGGGGTCCCACTTTTATTAATGAAACCCTATCAGGTAGCACAAGAATCATACAGAAACAATGTTGTCCGCAAGTTTACTATGAAGACAATTCCTAAGCAACACCATATAACCAAGCTATTTAGGTAACACCATCTAATAACCAGGCACAGACTGCTGGACTCTATATGTCATTAGTTCTCTTAGCACAGACGCAACTATGCAAAAACCCAAACCTCAGTTGGATATCGTACGACGGCGCATTTTGCACAAGAACGATATTGCTACTTCTCAGCTTTCTCCTTGAAGCCTCTCACTGTTTCAGTTTTTATCTGCATCTCCAACCATGTACCACATGATAGTTACGTCAAAATGTCAGGGAAAGCTCCACCCATCTCTCTAGGGAGCAAATCAGGAGTCTTATGCTCAGTATGGATGACATGAGATCACATCTAAGTCAAGTATTTCTTCCTAATCGACACAACTCAAGGTCCGCCCACTAATGATTACATTCCCACAATATCACTTGCCTGGAGTCACACCTCACGGTTTTAGTGCTCAACAAGATGTGTTATCAGACCGCGCCAGGATGTTTAACAACCGATGTCTGTCTCCTGTTACATCTGCGTCTCACACGTTTGTCTACTTCACGGATGGCAAAGGTGTGTTTCGTTTAAATCGCCCATTCCCGTGTGAGAATGCCAACATGAGCACAAATATACACCGTAGACAAGATCGACAACTATTACTCAGTCAAAAATTACACCTTTCTGGCCACACGGTCACAGATCCTACACGATTGTTTATAGATAATTTATATGTACTGATGTACAAGTACACACAATATAAAATAAAGACCGCAGGTCGTCCACTTGGGAATCAGGTCAGTATCCAGAATGAAATATTCACGAAATCACGTATCCACAGTATTCCATAAAGAAATTGGTTTTAGGCCTACGCGCTAGACTCTTCAAATTCTGACTGACGACTGATGGCTTTTTTTTAAACAGCAGTATATATATATATATATATATATATATATATATATATATATATATATATATATATATATATATATATATATATATATATATATATATATATATATATATATATATATATATATATATATATATATATATCATAGACTTGGGTTTGATTCCTAATGGCGTTATTTCCGTGGGTGAACTTCAAAGTTTCTGTTCCGTTTCTCTTACGTGCTGTCTAGCTGTCCAGTGGTCAAGTATTATATGATTGACAGCTGAGTTCGCGTGAGTGGAAAGAAGTATAACCATAGCTGGATTTATTTCCTGCTATGACTGACAAGTCAAAGAAGATTGTAGACACCGCATTTGACAGTGTTTCAAGAAATGGGGGCAATGACAAAATGGTGAGCAGCAGAAAGACAGGACAGGTAGTTTTAAATGCAAGTTTGAGCTAGCAAATCAGACAGTAGCTATTAGATTACAATTGGCTTTTCGATTACTGTAGACTCTTTTCCATTACACGTCACAAATACTGACATAAATTTTAGATTACTGAAAGTGTATTGTTAGTAATTAGTTTAGTTAGATCTGCTCATACGTCTTGCAATAAATACATAAATAAGGTGATATATTTTAAGAGTAAAATAATAATTCATAAAATCAAAACCTCTCTAAAAATGTATGGAAGAGGAAAACACTGTCCATTGCTGAAGCCTTATTTCTGTTGTTGGTGTTGTGTATTAGATACTTTTAGTTAACTAGTATTTTGACATGAGAGCGGGTAATTTTATTTTAGTTAGTAGCAACTGCATTTTTCGTCTCGCCTGTAAACAATCTCCTTGCACAGCATGGCCGAATCACAAAACCTCGTTTCTTTTATCTGAATATTGGTAGGGAACTTGACATGACAGGCCAAACTATCATAGATGTTGTGCTGAGTTCCATTAAACGGGAGGTGAGGGGGGGGGGGGGGGCATTTTAAATCAAAATAGCAGAAAAATGAATATTGGGATTAGTCTAAACTAGTATAATTTATATTTTCCTGAATCTAAATCAGTGAAAATTATTTGTCAGAACACATTCTAAGTAGGTATATTTTAATTTTTAAACCGTATTTTCTTCAGAAATGGTGCTTTTCCTATTAAACATTCTTGGATTTTCTCAGAACCGTGAAAGGGACATAACTTTCTGACTATAACATCACCTTAAATCTCCGTGAAGAAAAAATTTGATTCCAATATAAAAGTCACCAGCATTTTATTTCTTTTAAACCGTTAATACTAATTGATTATTAAATTTGTTACATTTATTTTGAAACTAAACAAACATAGTGGTTTCCATTATAAAATTCACCAGCAGTTTATTAATTTTAAACTGTGAATACTAATTGATTATTAAATTTGTTACATGTTATTTTAAAACTAAACAAACATAGTTGATTCAGTCTTGTGGCGCCAGGCTGGATGTAAGACCCGCATGTTTAACAGGTCGCTTGCTGTTACCATGTATGTGACCATTTCTGGTATGTCCTGCTGCTTTGCCTACTTTAATTCTCTGAAGTGTTGCCTTCAGTTCTTCCATCTTGATGCCATCTTTATAAACTTTCGATTCAATGGCTTTTTTTTTACCAGGCTGTCTGAATGTGAAGATAAAGTGCTGAGTACTTCGGTTTGCTCAGAAACGACTGGACCTTATCCATTGGTGGTTCAGCCAGGCGTCGGAGTCTCTGCTACATTATTCTAGAGTAGATTTTACCAGGGACAGCAAGAAGGGATATGCCTCTAAGATTTCCACACTGCCGGTTGTCACTCTTTTTGAATATGGGTGTTATGATGGCAATCTCCAAATATTTTGATACAGTCTTGTGGCGCCAGGCTGTCGGTAGGACCCTCAGGATTAACAGGTCAATTGCTGTTACCATGTACTTGACCATTTATGGTGTTATACCATCATGTCTTGCTGCTTTGCCTACCTTATTTTTCTCCAGTGCTGCCTTCAGTTCTTCCTTCTTGATGCCATCTTTATCGCTATTGGTTTGCTCTTCTGTGCTAGTGGTTATCATTTCTAAGGCTTGACCTTGCTCACAGTCAAAGAGCTCTGAGAAATATTATTTCCATCATTCCATCACTTCCAGTAACCAGTTTGTCTTGCTTGTCCTTTATAAATTTAAAATATCACTGTTTTTCCTTCCTCGTATTCATTAGGGTTTTATAGAACAATTTCTGGCTTTCTTGAGCATCTTTTCTGAAAATTCTTCCCAGGATTTCTATTTTGCTGCAAGCACCTTGTTCTTTGCTTCCGTTCTGAGTTTCACATTTTCTCTACATTATGTTTTTCCTTCTGTGTTTGAGCTTCTAAGTATTGTATCCATGGCTTTTTCTTTACGCTTATTTTCTCTTTAACTTCCTCTGTCCACCAAGGTGTCCTCTTTTCCTTCTTCCCAAGGTGAACCACCACATACTCCCGCAGAAGCTGTTTTTATGATGTCCTTAAATGTAAGACTTAGAGTTTCTTTGTTATCTGATCGTTCTTCTAGGCGTCTCACTGCTGTTACAATAAGCCCCTGTTTTTCAATCCTGTTAATTACTTTTTTCATTTAAAATTGTCAGTAACGTCTGTGTGTAATTCTGGTCGTTGTTACGGTAATGTTGTCTTAATTTCGAATATATTGCAGAAGGAACGCGGAACTAACTCAAGAAGCGATGTATTTTTTTTTCGCAGACAGAAACATTCAGTTGGTATCATCTTGAATAGTTTAAAGGATACACCCAGAATATTACTCTATATTCCTCAAGCAAGACTTCACTCAGAGAATAATTTGTCTGCTAAATTTTTTTAAGTGTCGTTTTGTCGACCGACATTTTGAAGAACATTCTGAATCAGAAAGAATACGGCGTCCAAGTGTCACAGTGGGATTTGGTGGTGATCTCTTTAGTACTTCGCGTTGATTTTACTTCATTGGCCGTAGAGAAGCTGATGACTTATCAACTTCTACGTGTCGGTGTGTATAGTGGTGAGTAATCCCAGTGACAACACAGGGTGTGGTCAGGACCAATTTAGGGACAGTTAACCCTGTAGCCGGCATGTATAATATAACTCAAAGGTCTTAGTTAGTCTGGGCATTGGTTTAATTTGACTCTACTGGCATACAGGTTAGCGGTCATATTCGTAGCAATATTTAACAACACCGTAGGGAATATCTCTAAGGGGTATGTTACTTTATAAAAGTACGTGGTACAAATAGAATCTCACTGTTGAGTTCTAGCGTCAACTAATTTCTCTAGTGGTTCAGTTATGTTAAATACCAAGAAGACAGTTACGACGGATGATCCATCTTTTGCTCATCTCTAACTTCCGTTTCCTAAGCTAACGGATCACCCTTGAAACGTTCCTTCATTATTATTCCCAAATATCTCATTACACGATTCTTCATTATCTATTTCCTTTATAACACAATGATATTCAACAAAATTGCAGCCAACCCAAGGTCATCTACCAACCTGAATTAAAGGAAATACGACTCCCTTCGTAAACCTTCATCCCTTGTAGGTTAGTTGTTATAATGTCGACTTTGATAAACATTTTTCTGGTCTTGATATTATTCTGGTATTTCTACTCGAGTCAGAGTACGCTTCCCGCTTCCTTAACCCTTGATTTCTGGTTGAATTCGTTTAGCTATTTCTTCTCAATGGCAGTTTGTCTTCAGGTCTAATTACTTTTGATTTTTCTCTTCATCTGTCTCCTGGACTCGTTGATGAAAGGGGTCATGTCTCCTGGACTCGTTGGTGAAAGGGGTCATGTCTCCTGGACTCGTTGGTGAAAGGGGTCCTGTCTCCATCTTGGCTTAATAGCGTCTCTCTTGTTTTCGTCATCGTTGTTCTGTGACGTCGTACCCACTTTTCATTTCTCTCCCCTGTAACCAGCTCTGAGAGTATTGCTTTCCTTCTTATAGCCAACCTATTTTTCTTTATTTTACGTCATGCCGGACCGTATGTCATTACTCCCGTGACACAAGCATTCAATGTAAAACTGTAACAGATCACGACTATTGTACTATATTGTTCGTCAAGTTTTCTTAATATTAGAAATGTTCCTTCATGTTTTCCTCCCCCTCAGATTGTTTTTATTCGATCATTATAATAATTCATCAGAGTCTTCTTATTAGTTTTCATCATATTAGAATTGTGACTACAGAATAATAAATGTTGTATAAATCACGCATCAAACATACGTTCTCGATGATTGAGCTGATTATCTCCACTTCCTTAACGAATATACATAATTTTAATTGTTTCCCTTTGTACTTGATGAGATACAGCGCTAAAAACGTCAGTACCAGCATTCTTTGAGGACGTAAGGGGGGAGGGGGGGGGGGGGGGCAGGGGGGGGGGGGGGGGTGGGGTGTTGAGAGTTTGAAATGTGAATAATGATGACGACCAGTATTCTAAGGTTTATTCATGTAAATACTGTATTCTTAGGTTCATTCACGTAAATACTGTACTCAAACATGTAAATATTGTATTATCAGGTTTATTCACAGACATACTGTATTCTCAGGTTTATTCACAGACATACTGTATTCTCAGGATCATCATCGTAAATACTGTATTCTCAGATTCCTTCATGGAATTACTGTATTCTCACTTTAATGCGCGTAATTACTGTATTGTCATGTTGATGCACGTAAATATTGTATTATCAGGTTGATGCCCGTAAATGTTGTATTCTCAGCTTGATGCACGTAAATGTTGGATTCTCAGGTTGATACTCGTAACCATTGTATTATCAGGTTTATGCATGTAAATATTCCATTCTAAGGTTGATGCACGTAAAAAGTGTATTCTCAGGTTGATGAACGTACATATTGTATTCACAGGTTGAAGCACGAAAATATTGTATCCTTAGGTTGTTGCACCTATATACTGTATTCTCATGTGGATGCACGTAAATGTTGTATTTTCATGTTGATGCACGTAAATACTGTATTCTCATGTTGATGCACGTAAATATTGTATTATCAGGCTGATGCACGTAAATACTATATTCTCATGTTCAAACACTTAAGATCAGAAGCTAACGTGACGTTTTATTGACACGAAATAATTGAGGGTTTTAAATGCACAGGCATAATTTACAACAATAATATTTATGTGTAATAAAGAATTTTAATGCCCTGTGTTATTGGTTGTCATGGAAATGGACGCCTGTATTGTTACATTTCAATTTTAGTTATGAGCACCAAATCTGAAAAAGCCAAACTTTACTCTTGTAAACATTCAAAAATTGTAAACATTTCACGTCATGAGAATATGACAAGACATGTTCACATTTATGTGTAAACCACAACAGATGTCCGTCTCGCTGTTAGTGTCATACCTGGGTGCGAATAGTGACATAGTGAATGACATAAAGGGAGTGAAGTAGACATACAAAGACCTAGAGCTGATGACGTCATACAGGAAGATTTGGTGTAAGTTTGTTGTAGGCTTATACTCCTTTGTGAACTGTAGGTCAATGACCTAATGAATCGATGAATATGACGGTAATCAAATGTCAACGCTAATTTAGGCCATCCACGTTACGTCTTTAATCGATTTTTGAAGCTATATTGGGAAGTCCTATATGTTAGTTAGATAATGTTTGTGTGTAACTTGAGACAACAACCAAAAAGCTACAGACTTTCATAAATGGGTGCTCCATATCCGAACCCCAATTATCCGAACACCCAATTATCCGAACACGTTTTCCAGGAAAAAAAAATCAGGCGCCACCAGTCACGTTAGACTACATTTCTGAATATTTTGATGCGGCAAGCTTCAAATGTGTGCGAACAATTTGTAGAGGATGGGATGGGCTAATGGTCGGTCGCTTACGTACAGGAAGGCAGTTAGATCATAAAGTCAGTTAATATCTGGTTTACCAATCCAGTGTAGTTGTGCGTTCTAGGCAGAACACTGACTAAACAGACAGTTCAACTTAAAATAATTTTGTCTGCTACTACAGCAGAATAATTTTGGTGTACAAGTATTTCTCTGTGCGATATGGCATCTTCCAGTAGGCCTAAAGCATATAAAAGGAACCGCAATGTTTTGCCAATTGAAACGAAAACAGAAATTATCAAGAGACTAGGAAAATGTGAAACTGTGTCTTCACTTGCGAGGATTTTCAATGTTGGGAAAGCTACCGTCTCTGACATCAAAAGTAACAAGGATAAAATTATGAGTTTTGCATCGAAATTAGATAGTGAAAATGGGTCGAAGAAACGTAAAACCATGAGAAATGCGAAAGATTTGAAATTGGAAGAGGCTTTGTATACATGGTTTGTGCAAAGAAGAAGCAAAGGGGAACCTATCTTTGGCTCTCTATTGTGTGAAAAGGCACTTCAGTTCAACAATCAACTTGACGGTCCTCCTGACCTCAAGGCTAGCCAGGGATGGTAAAGAAACTTTAAATCTCGTCATGGCATACGAGAATTGGAGATTCAAGGGGAATCTTTATCCAGCGATGCAACTACCGCTGAAAATTTTAATGAAACATTCTTGGCTTTTTTTTGGAAGAAGAAAGTTATTCACTCGATGATGTGTATAATGCCGATGAGACTGGATTATACTGGAAATCATTGCCTCAAAAATCACTTGCATCTCAGCGCGAAGCACCTGCCCCTTGGTTTAAAAAGTGCAAAGAGACAGTAACAATTTTGGTAGCCATGAATTGCAGTGAAAGTCATCGTTTACCGGTGCTAATGATCGGCAAAGCCAAAAAGAAGATGAAGAAACTGTGGTGGCGTTTTCCAAAAAGCTTAATCTCAAAGACTGCTGCTATATGTTAGCAGATGCTTGGACCACCCTGTCACAAGATAATCTCAACAAGGCTTGGGAAAAAAGGAGGCAATGAAACTACTGCAGTGGACACAAATGATGATTGTATAAAATGAAGTTGTGGAACTGTTTCAAGCAATGCCCGGATTTTCGGACTGTGACAAAGATGATGCACACTTGTGGCTAGAAGATGATAATGATTCTGGTTTTCAGTTTTTTAATGACGAAGAAATGTTGTCTTTTGTGCAAGAAGAAAACCAAATGCATGTAGTGACCGATGATGAAGACTCCTCAGAAGTACATGATGTACTTGTAAATTATGAAGAAAACCCAAAACGTCGACCAAGTCCTGAAGAGGCCTTTATAGCACTAGAAACAGCGATGGTTTGGTACGAGCAAGAAGATGACAGCTGTCCTACACAGCTTCTGCTGTTGAAGAGAATGCGGGACTTAGCAGCCAAAAGGAGACTATCCAGTTTGGTGCAAAAGAGGATTCCTCATTATTTTAAATAGTGGGCTACATCTGTGCAAGTACATGTATACGTAAGTTGTGCCTGGTTTTGAATCGTTTGTAATGTTATTTTGAAAATATTTCTCTTTTTTTTTTTTTAAATAAATAATACTGTACAAGTAGTACATGCACTGCAGTGTAATGAAAGATTTTGGTGATAAAGTGATCTAATACAGTGTGGGTATTATTGTTACAGTACAAGAAAATATGTTTTATAGTGTATTTTCCTTGTGATGGTTAATTATTTTTAGAAATATGTGTACATGTACTCGATACATAATGTAATCCAATTATCCGAACATTTGATTATCCGAACGATGCTCGGTCCCATGGGGTTCGGATAAATGGAGTTCTACTGTATTTTGAAACTTTATTCATGAAACATCCGGTCACCTGATAAGGGTGGATTTAGGGCTTGCTCCTCTTTGGTAAAGTCATAAATAGGCAAAACTGCTCTTGACGTTTTCATCATTTATTTTCGACGCCACAAGCACAGGTACGTTACATCCAGTTCACAATAGAGCAAAGTCATGACATTCACAAATATCAGCGTACATAGTTCATCAATGCATTTAGCATATTCTCAAAATGATGATATGGCGCCAAGGGATTATATTGTTGGCTCCAAATAAAAAAGTACATCAAAATCCTCCTACTGTTCAGATGTGCTAAATGAGTCAAATCATAAGTCGCACGAGGATGACATTCCAGGAGTGCAGGTCGAACTGACCTTTACAGGCATTCCTAAGTCTAACCTTGACGTAGGCGTAATCGCTGACACACAGCGACGTTCATAGAACATAGAGCTGTTCTACGGGCTGAGTATGACCCGTGTACATATAGATCTCAGGTATGAAGATACCTGGGGCGTGACTTCTAATAAAAGCACCTCCCTTTCTGTAAAGCATACGTGAGCAGAGATCGACCATTGTCAAACATAAAGTTAAGTTACAGATTGGATGTAAATGAGGCATTACCTTCGTTCGAAAATCCACACCGCAGAAAACATACGCCTCCAGGCGTTTTTGAATACTCAAGGGAAGGACCTTGTAAGCTAACTATCTCACAATAAGGCTCCTTATTCCCTAACAAAATCACAGAGACGCCGAAACGCGTCTTCTCTGCTTCACAACTTTCCATCGACTCCCAAACAAAAGAAACTTCCCAGACGCCTCGCGTCCGGACATGCGCAGAACGCATCCACTTGAATAGCAATCAAACAAGACGATCTAGGAACATTCCAGATAAAGATTTATACTAGATAGAGCCTTATATGGACATAACAGAGACCTCAACACTGGTTTCAGACATTCCAACAACAGTTGACCGATACTACCAAATAAGGAGAATGATCACACTTCGTTCCAAAAATATGGACCGAACGTGTCTCGTCTCAAGAGGAGGTAACATCATATCAAATGATAATCTCAATTATCCAGAGTTATGTAGCTTTGACCGAAACAAATTAAAGTGTACATTTCAGTCAATCTAATTATACAATGTCTTTAGCAAAAAATGATCATACAATGTCTTGAGAAAAAATGATCATACAATGACTTTAGAAAAAATGATCTGTGCGTAACATCACCCTGATATAATCACCATACCAGGAAAGAGGCAAGGGATGTCCCTTAGCGAGTCCTTCTGCCTGTTGCCGCCTTGCTCGCCCTCCAGAAATCCAATCTTAACGGTTGCTCACCCAGCAACCATTCAGTCCCTCGGAACATTTAAAAAAACCTTGGACTTGGAGTCATTCTTTATGACTACGATGTTAAAGCGTACTTTAAACGTTTTTATGCCTGCTTCAGACGTGGTGACTTAACCAGTGACGTTACGAACACCTCAAGAAGGCACCGGAAATAATTGTGCCCGCGTCAGGTAAATGTTCAAGTAGTTATATTGATTGTTATTTAGTCAGAGTTAATCCTTCATATGTTGTGGTGGTTCAAGTGATAACTGGCCTTCCGCCAGAGATGGTGATACTTGACTTTTTGTTAATTTATTTCAACCTAGGAATGTTCTTCCCTTTGAGTTTGGTGACAAGCAAAACAGTTTCAGCACAACAACTTATATCCGAAAGAAATTACTGTAAATTTCCACAAACAGCAAATGTAGAAAATTATATTAGAGTTTATTGATGACATTAGACAAACACTGTAAATTTCACAAAATGATGGTTGTTTATCCAAAATGAACAATCTAGAATCCAACTGAATAATATACACACTTGTCTACTAAAGAAAAAAACTTGTCTCGATATCCTCAAAGACGAAGTTCTCCTAACGCTATTTGTAAAAATCCTCTAGTCTAAAATCATGGTATCCTTGGGATCATAAGTCCTAAAATCCCTCTATCGCCCACAACTCTTCTATTTATACTATTTCTTCTTTTTTCCCGCCTTTTTCCACACGACCCGTCCTTTTTTCACACGACACAATAATTAACATTTGCACTCCTCTCCTCAGCTTTTCGACCTTTTTGCACACGACATTCTGTTATTTCGACTTTATTTTCACATGTGTGATCTTTTCCAACTTAACAGTAGGATAAAAAAAAAACCAGATCACACAAACATTCATTTCCCACTTTCGCGCTTATAAAACCCATTCATTATTATCTGGGACTGACCTACGTTTGCCCTGTCAGAGCAGTAACGGCAACTGAACTTTGAATGAATGCTGCGTTTTGTGTAAAAACGTCTTATTTGCATTTAAGGTCTGTTATTCTTACATGTATCATCTTCTAGCACATATAAACGCTTAGCGTTAAAGTAGGAGGGACAAAGCTAGCGTGAAAGACCAAGCGGTCACATAATCTCATCGCGAATTTCCGTTAGCAACATACTTTTACCATGCTCCACAGCTTTCGTGATGAAGTAGAAATGTATCCACTTACTACTTAGATGACGTAGATCCAAGAAAGGCAACACCGAACAGCTAAAAGTGCCACAAACGTCAAAACATTCCTTCAAAAACGGTAACGATTAAAATGTGTCCGCCACACTGAAACAGGAACCGGAAACATACCCGGAAATACTGTATTCTCAGATTCATGCACGTAAATACTGTATTCTCAGATTCATTCGCGTAACTACTGTATTCTTAGGTTCATACCCGGAAATACTGTATTCTCAGATTCATTCACGGAAATACTGTATTTTCTCAGATTCATTCATGCAAATACTGTGTTCTCAGGTTCTTAGACATAAATACTGTATTCTCAAGTTCATAGACATAAATACTGTATTCTCAGATTCATTCACGATATTACTGTATTATCACGGTGATGCACGAAATACTGTTTCTCATGTTGATGGACGCAAATATTATATTCTCTGGTTGATGCACGTAAATATTGAATTCTCAGGTCAATGCACGTAAATTTATTCTTAGGTTGATGCGCGTAAATGTTGAATTCTCAGATGGATGCAGTAAATGTTGTATTCTCAGGTTGAAGAACGTACATGTTGTATTCTCCTGTTGATGTACGTAAAAACTGTATTCTCAGGTTGATGAACGTAAATGTTGTATTCTCAGGTTAATGAACGTAAGTATTGTATTCTCAGGTTGTTGCCCATAAATGTTGTTTTCTCATGTTGATGCACGTAAATACTGTATTCTCAGGTGGATGCATGTAAGATTTGTATGTTCCTGTTGATGCACGCAAATACTGTATTCTCACGTTGTTGCACGTAAATGCTGTATTCTCAGGTGTATGCACGTAAATGTTGTGTTTTTATGTTGATGCACGTTTTCAAGTAATTTAGGGCTGATCTCTCCTTCACTACGGCAGTAATTAGTTACATTTGTTGCACGTACTGATTACCTTTAATTTCCGGGAGATCGGCAAATTGAATTATCTCTTATCAACAGATATTTGGTATTTAAATCTATTCGACCCTCCCTTTTGGTTATAATGCATCACATTTGCTTGGCACTTCACAGCTTTGCGGAGATGAACGCAAGTAAAACCCATATGGGCCTGGTCAGTTTGCGCATAGAATTTTTTTGCTTAAGCCGTGCCAGGCGATAAGATTACTCTCCCGCAGACGGAGGCATACATGTATTCGGCGGAACGAACGACATAATCGTTTCTTGTCCGACCTTTACGAACAGATTACTTTAGATAAAAGTAAAATGTTGTATTTGTATACCTTGCAGAGAAGGCAATCGGATGTGTTATTGCCATATGAGGGAGAAGTGACCTTTTGCATCACGCACATAATTTTTCATGTTGGAATAATTTTGAATTATCTCACCTAAATATGCACTCTTGAAACGATTAGCGGGAGTTCGAAATAGATGACCCACCGAGTTGCTTATTGTACCCTGCCCAAAACGTAACAAAAAACTGCGGGAAACGCAAAGGACCATATAAACTGATCATTTCGCCAGATTAGATCACTGTGAGAATTGCTTGCCAAGACGACAACCAGACTGCCAGAGTTAAGACTAGAATCAGCTCCATTAATCAGATCGGACCTTTGTTTGAGCATCTTGCGGACTTAGAACCCAGGAGAACTCTACTATTTTAACAAGTAAACCAGAATCTGAGGAAACTGAAAACACAGAGCCAGATTGGGAATTTATTGTTAAAGTAGCGACCCCCAAGGACACGTGTAAAAGGCATCTCCAAATGCCTTAAACTACTTCCCTGAGCAAACCGTCTGTGAGCCAAGATTGGCGTAAGTTGTACATTTTAGATTATATTTTTCATTACATGTGAACTTATATGTATATATTGCCTTGTGAATATTAATATGTGAAAATTGCTTGTGGATGTCCAAGTCATTTGAGGCTCGCAATCTCCGCATATAGAATGATTTGTTCATGAACCATCACTGCAAGGGCTGGTGACTGCTTTATTGCTACTTTCTTACAGATAACTAAAATGCATAGGTAGTCCCAAGTTCCATATGGAGCAGGGAGGGAGAGATAAAAGAAATGATGTACATTCTAATTATAATATTACATTTTCAAACCAGTGTAAATGTCTTTGTAAACATATTCACTTAAAAAAAAAATGAAAGCATATTCAATCTATATTGTGAACATGTGTCAACCAGTGTAGATGTAAATAAAAACATTTTCTATCTATACTTCTAACCTTTTTTCACCTGAATGTAAAGTAAATATAAAGCTATCCAATTTAATTGTAAAGTAAGTTTTCTCTCAAGCGATTAAGCTTAATTCTCATCGAGGGTAAAGTCTGAGGTAGATGGGATGGTGAAATAGGAAGATTGGGAAACACACGCATGTGTCGGGACACTCAATACTCAGAGTGTATTTGTTTCTTTTTTTTTTGCCATACTAGTTGGTGGTATCAATTGAGGGTACTGTCTCTGGAACACGAAAGATACAAGTGGCCTGTAGTCAAAGCTAGCATACGTTTGCTGAATGTTTATGTTACTTGAGAGCTGAAGTGATGATGATGGTGGTGACACACCTAGTTTCAGTGTAAGTATCTGACAGACCAAACGAACTAACCAAGGAATATTTTAATCACTATGATAACTTAAGCATTACCGTCTATTTACAAAACAGCGATGAAAGAAACGGCAAGGTAGAAGAAAATACTTAAATGCGACTTACTTGGACAAAGGGCAAAGAAAACATTACGTCCGCATTGTCATCCATAGGGACAACCGAGCAGAAAAAGTAGAAAAAAAAGAACATATAAACATGAGACGACCCGTCAGCGGAAATAGACCTGGAAGTAGACATAAAAAGGGCGAAGAAGACATGTAAAAAAACCTTGTCACGAGACAAGAAGACTTGGCAAATATTTGTTAAAGACCTTTATTCCTTGGTTAGCAGAAGAGTGATATTAATGTAAATATCCGATATCGCTGTCATATATTTCAGTCTGAACAAAAGGACTACTCGAAAAGATCCAGGAAAGGGACAAGGTCCTTAACTTATCTCTCCCTGTCTGTCTCTTCTTTTTTTCTTTTCTTTGCCCCTGATGAAGGTTTTCTGGTCGTCGCGTAGGTCTTTTATTTGCCATTTGACCCAGTATAGACACATTATCTATTTTAGTTTACCCATCAGATTATCATCGTATTACCACAGTCCCCTTCATGTTTTTAAGGCTAAGAGTGTTGTTAGTCAATGAATACTTTTTATATAACATGCTTATTTGTTAGTTAATCACAAATTTTCGTGTAACTTGATTATTTGTTAGCCAATAAAAATTTTTTATATAACTTGCTTATTTGTTAGTCAATCACAAATTTTTATATAACTTGCTTATTTGTTAGATAATCAAAAATTTTCATATAACTTGCTTATTTGTTAATCAATCAAAAATTTTCATATAACTTGCTTATTTGTTAGTCAATCACAAATTTTCATATAGCTTGCTTGATTGTTAGCCACTCCAAAATTTTCGTGTAACTTGCTTATTTGTTAGTCAATCACAAATTTTCAAATAGCTTGCTTATTTGTTAGCCAATCACAAATTTTCATATAGCTTACTTATTTGTTAGCCAATCAAAAATTTTCATATAACTTGCTTATCTGTTAGTCAATCACAAATTTTCATATAGCTTGCTTATTTGTTAGCCAATCACAAATTTTCATAACTTGCTTATTTGTTAGTCAATCACAAATTTTCATATAACATGCTTATTTGTTAGTCAATCACAAATGTTCATATAACTTGCCGGGCGCTGTTTCGTGGTTTCGAAACAGTGGGATTCTTTGTCCGTTTTGATAGATATAACTAGAAAACTAGCCACTTCGTTCGATTTCTAAATAATCTCTGTTAATAGAGATGGCCTTTAGTTTGGTCGAAGTGGTTTAAGTTCTTAGTATTCTGTGTTTGAGGTAAATATCATATTATTATCTAGCATTTTGCGAAGTGGTTAAGGTGTTTAAAGTGTTAATCGCTCATTTCATTCTAACTAGTTTCTTGTGAACAGAGTGCATAATTTATAAGTCTGTATGATTTTCTAGTGACGCATACAGTGGAAAGCAGAATAAATAATATTTCTAAGCTTAACAAACAGGTAGCTATAATGAATTAAATTTAACTGCTAACTACTCAGTCGAGTATATTTTTCTAAAACTAACTTGTAAACGCTAGATGCGACATCAGTGAATATTGACGGAATACGCACCATATTCCTAATTCCTGATGATCGATATTATATAACTTACTTCACAGGAAAGTTTAAATAATAAGTCAAGCTGTAGGCTTGCTGTTTCAAATGTAAGTTATATTGAGTACATAATATGTAAATGATTTATATGTGCTTTTCCTTTTATACAGTGAAATACTGGGGTGACCCGAACTTTACCAGCATTTAATAAGAGTTCAATATTTGTGAAGAAATAGACAGTCCTTATTTTGAACCACGTGGGTTTCTCAAGTAACACTGATCTGACAGTGCATTTGCAAACAGAGTTAGACAGAAATACTATATCCCACTAACGGGTTTTCAAAGACTGTAATGATCAATACTGGGCCTGTGAACCAGATCTTAATTTCTTCCATAAACTCTACGTAAATTTTCTGCCTGGCGGCGAGAATAATTACAGTCAAGAACATTAACTTTTCGACATTGTAGACAAGTGAGTGGGGAACCAAGATTTTCTGTTTTGAGAGAAGTTGTCCACCGGTCATCTTCCTAATTAAGGGAGACTTCGTGTTCTGACATTTTGTGCTCGGTTAAGCCTAATTCTTACCACGTGAGTCAAGTGACATTAACTTTAGTCTGAAATAACTATCGCCTGAAGCAGACGCTCCCCAGATCCATTTTAATGAGACCAACAAACACATCTGCAGAGCTGGGATCTGTTTCATTAAACGACAGTAACAGATAAAAAGTGTGAGTGTCCAAAATTTGCGCCAGCCGGCGAAACCACAACACGATTGTAAGTATATCAGGGCCCTGATGAAAGAACCGAGTGAAAGTGACGGAAGGATGTTCGTTGTATAATACACTCACTTGTTATATTTGCTTTTTCCTTAGGCGAGATTGGCTGCTTAAGTAACGTGTTCCTTTAGAATATATACTGCTGTCAAAGTCAGTCTATACCTTCAAAGGGGAACAATATTAGACCCTAACCACATGCATCTATAACTCTTTGGGCCATCATCTGTCATCCTAACGGGGCTGTAGGCTAAACCTAGAGTTAAGATCATCACGGGGCTATCATCCTAGTAGCATTTTTTCTTGAATTCTATGACTATTTGTATATGTTTTTCCTTGATGAAATTTTTTGGTGTTGTGAGAAGATTTTTTTTAAATGATAATAATAAAAATCTCTCTTGAACTAAATCAGTGCGTTGGTCAGCTCGTTCAAATATATATATATAATCATTTGTTATAGATTCCCACGTCTGTTTTGTTTAACTGTCGTCACGTGTATGTGCGTGCCCGTGAGTAGATAGAAATATAGGTAATAGATATATCTGTGTGTGGACTGTCTGACGCTGTAAAGTGGTCGTAGAAGATAGGTGAGAGGGAGAAGATTCTTTTTTTCCGCTTTCAGAGACAGCCTCTATATCACATTCTATCATCTCGCTCGTGGAATCTATTTCTATTACTATCTCACACTGTGACGATCACTTATTCTAACCTATTCAGAAGGGACCAAACCCAAGTCTTAATTCTCCTATCCAAATTCTACGACATCAATCAAAAATTTTCATGTAACTTGCTTATTTGTTAGTCAATCACAAATTTTCATATAACTTGCTTATTTGTTAATCAATCACAAATTTTCATGTAAATTGCTAATTTGTTAGTCAAACACAAATTTTCATATAACTTGCTTATTTCTTAGCCAATCAAAAATTTTCATATAACATGCTTATTTGTTAGTCAATCACAGATTTTCGTATAACTTGCTTATTTGTTAGTCAATCAACAATTGTCTTATAACTTGCTTATTTGTTAGTTAATCACAAATTTTCAAATAACTTGCTTATTTGTTATTGAATCACAAATTTTAATATTTGCTTATTTGTTAGTCAATCACAAATTTTAATATAACTTGCTTGATTATTAGCCAATCAACAATTTTCATGTAACTAGCTTATTTGTTAGTTAATCCCACATTTTCATATAACTTGCTTATTTGTTAGTCAATCACAAATTTTCATATAACTTGCTTATTTGTTAGTCAATCACAAATTTTCATATAACTTGCTTATTTGTTAGCTAATCACAAATTTTCATATAACTTGCTTATTTGTTAGTCAATCAAAAATTTTCATATAACTTGCTTATTTGTTAGTCAATCACAAATTTTCATATAACTTGCTTATTTGTTAGTCAATCAACAATTTTCATATAACTTGCTTATTTGTTAGTCAATCAAAAATTTTCCTATAACTTGCTTATTGGTTAGTCAATCAACAATTTTCACATAGCTTGCTTATTTGTTAGTCATTAAAAAAAATTTCATATAACTTGCTTATTTGTTAGTCAATCAAACGTAAGACCAACAAGGATGGACGTATGAGAGGGCGCATCCGCCGTGTATACAACCAGTGCGCAACAGGAATAATTAGCATTCATACCCATCGACATTTGCTGAGGGAGACTGATCACCTATGGGTTTGCCCGTAGTGCAATGACGTCAATTCTGATTAACATTAACATGAACCCTGTGTGAAAATGGGTTTTATGTTGGTAATCTCTCAATCGTTTGGAACGGTCACACTGTCTGTAGGATCCTTATGGGTAATAGGCCACCTGCTGCTCCCATGTACGTAACCATTTCTGGTGTTAAACCATCATGACCTGCTGCCTTACCCACTTTGAATTTCTCCAGTGCAGACTTCAGTTCTTCCATCTTGATACCATCGTCATCACCATTAGTTTCCTCTTCTGTGGTAGTGGTTCTCATTTCTGAGGCTTGAATTTGCTCAAGTCAAGGAGATCTGAGAAATATTCTTTCCATCTTTCCATCACTTCCTTTGGGTAGTAAGCAATCTGTTTTCTTTATCTTCTGTAAATTAAAGAGGGCCCCTTCATGTTCTTTAGGGTCATTTAGAACCATTTATTTATTATTTGTTGTTGTTGCGTACACCCGCTATTACTCGAGGCAAAATCTCAGGTCAGTATGTCTAGCCTGAGACTGATTTTTACGTGAGTATCCCTTTTTTTCTTGTACAGAGACAGGTGTCTCTAGCCAATCAAGGCAGATACTCGCCGATTTCGGAGGTACCCATTAGAGCTGGGTCGCTCAGGAGCCACCAGTCCCTGGTCGACGACACTCTTTCAAATGTGCTCGCCCAGGGCTCGAGTTAATCCTGTCCAAATCCCGGTCAACGAAAACTTAAAATGTTCTCGCCCGGATCTGATCCTGGGTCACCCGGTCGCCAGCGCAATTTGGCAACCACTACACCAGCGCGGCTCCCAGAGCAATTTCTGGTTTTATTGAGCATCTTTTTCTAGCTTTTCTCCAAATGTTTTTTTTTAGAATTTCTGCTTTGCTGCTAGCACCTTATTCTTTGCATCTGTTCTGAGTGTCACATATTCCCTATATTTCCAAGTTTTTCCTGCTGTGTTATTAGCTTCATCATCACCAGCACTGAGGTATTGCTTTCATGCCTTTTTTCTTTTCTCTTTGACGTCTTCTGTCAAACTGATCTTTGAAACATATTCTGTTGATGCAATTAGGAAAAATATCTCCAGGGAGGTAAGCAGCATTACTAATACAAAGTCTTCAGTGAAGTACACATTAGTTCCCCTTTTTCAGTGGACTGCTCAATGGACAATTGTATCTACCATGGACGGGATTGGCTGACGTGCTTCTTCCTATACCTTCACGTGTGACAAACCTAACATTTTATAACAGTCTTTAGCTAGAGCTAACGTAGCATGGTCGCTTCTTACGTTCACACATTTACCAATGTATTAGGTGGACTTGAGTATATTGCAAAATTCAATATTAATTTTTACAATATAAAGCTTTTGATAGTAATGAAAAGTAGGATGCAATCTCTTGCCTACGAGCTGAGAGAAGTTCCCAATGACCTATTTTAACCATCATGTCTGAGATTCACCTTCCATCCCATAATTTTAACGTTAATATTTATTTGGAGATTTAAAAACAAGTAAATGTAGTCCTATAGCAGATACGGCCGTAGGGGATTGAAATATTAGAGACTTCTTTATACTAGGTCTAGCATCGAGAGCTGGAGGTGACTAGTTCCTCTCCTTGCTGCCGTTTTCTTCCCTAACTCAAGAGCAAAGTCAGGTACCCATTTACAGCTGGGTAGAATAGAGCGTGTTGACACTGTCAATTGAAACCTGGGACCTTTGCTGCACGAAACCAGCGCTCTAACCACTATGTCAATCGGACGCACTTTGGAGATTAGAGGACCGAAACACTTAGTAGACGGGTGGACTTCTGATGATCAGATAGTCTACTGTTGTATTGCTGTGTACAAAGTTTCCTATCATCTTGAATCTATTGACCTCTGTTCATAATGTGTTCTTGTATCGAACTAAAACATCGAAAACACATACCCAAAACAAATAGACAAAATAAAATTCTTTGGAGTGGTCTTTCAGAAAATAATTTGAAACGACTTTTTAACAGAAAGAATGAGGATATCTTGACAAATGTCAGCGTTTACATTCAAATACAGCAACGATCTGGAAACAAATAATATTTATTAACTTAAAAGTAAATTTGCGTAGATCAGGGATTGATAGTCCAGGGGCTGTAATGATCTACTTTAAAAACATTAAGCTTTCTAAAGATTTACCATGATCAAATCATGTATGTTGTCAGGTTTCAGAGAGTCTAGAATTTAGAATAAATTCAACCTATATGTATGTTTTAACTCTGCAACATGATCTGTTGCCAGCAGTCTCATCATGAAAGCGGTGACAAATTTAAACTAAATATTTGACCGATTGATTTCTATCTTATACAGTTCACGAATATAATGATTTTCAGTAAGCTAACATGCGGGTTTGTTTTCACTGGAATGCGATAACATACATTTAAAACATGGGAACACCGCGCTATTAAGTTCCGTCGGGATAGTTCAAAATCTACCTATGTCAAACATCCCCCCTCCCCCCCCCCTTTTTTTTTACGTCACCTAGAGATCTACCAAATGAGACCTTGGGATATATCGGTGGTCAAGATCGTCCGGTTGCCAACCCGCGTAGACAAATCAAACTCGATGGGTACATTTTTAAAAAAAAAATAAAAAAAAAATAAATAAAAAAAAATTGGCCTCGATTTGGCGAGGCGCATGCCGTTCAACTTAAGCGGTTATATTAGGGCGCATGTCCAAATACAAAAGATTTTCAGGTCTTGAAACAGGTTGACTCATATGGATACATTAAACTATGCATTAAAATTAATATTATTTCAGATCCATAAGAAGCCTTGAAAAAAAAAATTGTGCTGAAAAAAAAAAAAAATCAATAACTTAAACCCCCCACCGAAAAAAAATCAAAAAAAAAATCGTTGAGCATATGAACTTAAACATGTTTGGCAGCATATAAAAAAAAAAACTACAAAAGTATTAAAAGTGTTCAAACAATATTGAAATTTGCTTCTAAAGTTTTATTTGTTTTCCAGCAAGAATTATTTCCCATACCTACAATATAAACCATTTATTAATTCCCCGGATATAATTCATCGTCCGCGATCATTTACTACATTTGCTATCTATCTATCTATCTATCTATCTATCTATCTATCTATCTATCTATCTATCTATCTATCTATCTATCTATCTATCTATCTATCTATCTATCTATCTATCTATCTATCTATCTATCTATCTATCTATCTATCTATCTATCTATCTATCTATCTATCTATCTCTGTCTGTCTGTCTGTCCGTCTGTCTCTCTGTCTGTCTGTCTGTCTATCTATCTATCTATCTGTCTTTCTTCTGTCTGTTGTCTGGCTGTATTGCTGTGGCTCCGTCTGCATGAAGCAGACGTTCTGTCCCTTTCATTTCAGTGGACAGCTAGTGGACCATTGTATCTGACATGAACGAGTTGCTAACATACCTCGCAGTCTGGCATAAACCCATTTGTTTACATTGTTGAGCAGAGCAAACATTGGATGGTTTATCCTGCCACAAAACTGCACCCACTGTAAGAATGGTTCTCAAGCAATAGCAGAAGTATTTATAAGTCTAGTGTAAGGGAAATAACCACGTCAGTGTTATTCATCATCTTTTTCCCTGTCTCCAGTTATCTTCTCCTTGTTTTCATCACCCTGCCTCTATCTCTCATAACCTGAGGATTCCAGTACAAGAACTGCTTTGTAATGTTATCAACAAGTTTCAAAGCTCATCTTGAAACACTAGCGAGACTAATAAAAAACCTTCTCGAAGCTCTGCCAGATACCTAATGTCCGCGATTATAGTTTCTTAATACAACTCTGTACATCTTCACTCAAGCGCGCACTAAAACAGCTTGACATGTTGAGCCCAACTCACCCGTATCTCTCCCCCAACTACTACTAAGAACATTTGAACATTCTCTTTATGTTTAGAAAACTAACACATACTCTGTTGAGCTATGTTCAAGCACCAAAATAAAAAATCATCTAATAACTTTAAAAGTGCTTACTGCGTGTCTATAAAAATCAGACCCTACGTAAGAATGCCAAACACTTAACTCCCCACTCGAAAACATGACTTAACAGAGTACCTCTAGTGTTCGGTAATTACTTGGTCCGTCTTTGGTTATTTCTTTTTTTTGCTTCTTTCTCTTCCTTGATTTGCTTTTTTGTTACGATATCCTCGATGATCCTTCTCTCTGTTTCAATTCTCGTTTGAGTGAACTCCGTCTTCTCGTTCTCCTCCTTTAGCTCTGCGAGTTGGTGATGTCGACTTATCTATTTGGTGCTGAATGGATTTCATGTCCTGTAACAATGTCTGGGCGCTCTATAAGGCTCCTATTGTTTCTTCTCTTATGGTTTCTGTGTCTTCGTTGTGCTGCCTGTTCTTGTCAACTTTAAATTTTTGTTATATTTCTTGCACATCTGTGGTAAGTTTTATTGGTTGGGCTCTTGTGTGCTGTTCCTGTTTAGCAGTGCCACCAGAAGCGTCTCAGTGTCTTGCTTCTCTGAAGAAGACGTTTTTGTTTACATATTTCTTCAATATGGCTGTGGAGAAGTTTGCGCAGTTCCTTGAGATAGTTTGCGAGGTTCTGTTGGGACTTTGCCGCACACTTTCAGAGTTTGGTATCGGCCTTTTCACCGCGTATAGGACATTAATTGTAAGAGTGACTTCTCGCTGTCTTGCAGGTTTCTTAGTGTGCGAAAATTGCTGGGCAGTTTGAGCACTGCATAAACTGGAGGGATGTGCTTCTACTGTTTTTCCACATCTATCGTCCTAGGTTTAGTTGACTTGGTCTTGAAGTTCCTTCAATAGTTAGGATAACTAGGTTTGTGGTCTTCTTGTCACATGTCTTCATTCTTTCAACCTGTGTTATTTTGACATTCTAGTTTTCTGTTTGCAGACGGCTGCGGACATCTTGTGTAGACCAATTGTTGTCGACCCCTCTTACAACTATCATTTTGGTTTTCTTGTAGATCTTTACAGTAACTGTAATCTGGTGGGGCAGCTGGACTTCTTTGTATGCGGACTCTAGTTCGCCCATCAGTTTGTTTGTCTTCTCGGTGTTATTTAGAGCTATTATAACTCATTTTTCGTGTCTTGTAACTCTAATTATACCCCCTCCTGCTCGTTATTGCCTCGAGGATACCGATCACTTTAATCGTCTGGTAGGGTCCTGAGCGAGGCCTTACCTCCAGAACATCTGAGTGATTTTAATGACCCTCTCCTATTGTGCCTCATGAGAAAACGGCATTTCTTGCTTGTGAAGTTGGCACGCTCCGATTTCCGGCTCAGTTTGAGCGTGTGGTCGGTAGGACAAAGATTCTCCTGATCACCGTGGGGACACTTAGTTGTTCTCTGTTGATTCCCAGGTATCTCTATGTCTGCTATTGGTACGTCAGGGTAGGTACTTCTAATACTGCTTCTTGTAATTGTGGAGAATGACTAAGACACTCGTCCTCTGTATTTACGAATTCTGCGTAGTGCATCGATAATGATATCTTCTGGGTCTAACTCATTAAGTTCTGATGTTATTGTCCTCTCATCCACAGCAAAGCTGGGAGGTGATGTCTGGCTGTTTCTGCCCCTCTGTCTTACTCCTGTGCATAGTACCTGTCTGTGTTGTATAAGCTGTTTCTTCTAACCTCCTTAGTATTTGAAGATGGGGTCCCGCTTTTCTCTATGGGTGGCTGTTTCTGGTTTGTTATACTCATGGTTGTTGTTCAGGACGCTGGTGGACTGGTGTACATTTTCCTCTTTCTTCTTCGCGCGACTATGGTTTGGATCGCGTCATGTGTACTATACTGCGATGTGTCACTACGATATGTTCGCGAAATATCAGGTTGGTTACGTTGAGAGTGAGAGCATTGGTATAATTTTAAAAACCCGTTTGGTCAGCTGAACTGGAAGGGATGTGGAAACAAATTTAGGCGCAAAAGGGCACAGTCTAGTTCTGGGGGGCTACGTCTAAATAGTGCCCTGACAACTGTAAATTGTTGTCTTCAGTAGTATATAGAGTATTTTGAAAAGCTAGTGCTGTTTCGAAAAGGCCGTAGTGCCTATATTTTCTTTTAGATAGAGCTAAATCTATTATGCACGCAGAGTGTTAGATGGTTATAGCCCGCAGTGTGTTGGGCGCCTTCATATTTTTACTTACTAAGTCACGGTAAAGTGAGTTACTTTTCGGTTGTCTGTGTTTTTGTCCGTCAGCAGGCAGTAGTGAAATGCGGGCGGTCAAGTGTGACGAGTTTAAAACACGTTAACCTAGTTTTTTCTTCTTCTCAGGTCACAGTGTAAGGTTGTCGTTGCCAGTTCAGATGATATTTATACATTGTTATTGTGTTTTGTGACAGTGTGTTTAAAAGCTGGTTGCAAGTGCATTGTGGTGCTACGGTGGCAGTTTGCCTAGAAGCATTTTTTTTATGTCAAAGGTTTAGATTTAAGTTTTACAGCTGCATCTGGTGGGTCAGTTTTATGAGGTACTGCAAGGTTGTGTCGTGTGGCGTAAGTGATAGTGATCCAGGTGGAACAGCAGAGTTTTTGAGGGTCGAGACCATCTAGTTTAGATTGTCCCAGGCGGCAATTGGGTGCCAGATGGGATAGTTTGGTCAAGCTTCGTATAAGGTGGAAGGAAGTTGTTGATAGAAAGTGGTAGATGGTAAGAGGTCAATAGGATGATACGTATCTCTGGATATCTGGTTGGACATCTTGTTTGTCTGGACATTACTTCCCTGAGGGGCCCTGCCAGGGGGTGCCTTCCAACGCCTCTGACGTGACCTTACTACATTGATGTGCCCGGCCAGGGGGTGAAGATTAACGCCTCTGACGTGACCTTACTGCACTGATGTGCACGGCCAGGAGATGAAGATCAACGCCTCTGACGTGTCTTTACTTCGTTGATGCGCCTGCCTAAGTGGAACGGTTAAGCGTACTTTGTGAGGAAACTGACAGATCATAGTGCCAAGGGACATACATATAATCCTCTGGCTCTTAGACGCGTGTAATCGTTGGATACCTGACATTATAGCTCTAGCGTGGACTGTCCTCTCATAGCTCCGTGCAGGGCAGTGTATTCGCTGGATTTTGGTTGCAGTACTGTGCCAAAGGACATTAGGATGTATGCTGACACACAGACTTACGTAGGAATCGGGAGTTTTCTGTACCCTAGTTACATTAGTCTGGATTTTTTTGAGAACTGTGTGTGTACTGTTCGTTTTGTTCTCATATTCATCCACCAGTGCTGAGGAAGCTTCTTGGTCAAGCGTCCGTTT
>JAMPIV010007914.1:0-185896 GCA_024509875.1 Oreohelix idahoensis | reverse complement strand
AGTTTTATGACACCAAAAAAAGGCGCGGTTCCTGAGGGCTGTTGCGTCAAGGTAATTCACGACCATAATATTGTTCGTTGGCCTTAACCCTCAGAGGGAGTAGTATCCGGGCGGGCAGCAAGTGGATTTTAAGTTACATGCAGCTACATTTCGATGTAAAAAAGTACCTAAGTTCTAATTAGCCCAAGTCATCATAAAACTGGCAAATATCTCGTGGGCGGAGAGGAGATAGTGTGTCAAACATCCTTCCGAATGCTTTAGAGAGCGAGGGAGACAGAAAGGTTTAGAGGCGGATTAGTCAGAACAGGAAACAGCTAAGGAAGGGACAGAATTTAAGATGGTAGTTAGTCTCGAGCAAGTGGTCAGCCTCTGAGGTTGCACTGAAGAAGTCCTTAGTGGGATTAGTGGTGCGCGTTTTGGATTTGTTGTCCAGTGTAGGTCTTTATGTATATGTTCTTTTAAGTTTTTGTAGACCACTTAGTTTCGTCTTCTGTCAGGGGACATGTAGGATGTTTGAGGTTTTTTTTATTTTTATTATTAAGTTAGTTTGGTCGCGGGGGGCTCGGTCTTTTGTGATCCAAATCACTTTGGACAGTGGTGGGTTGAAGTTTGAGAGGGGGATTTGATGGGGGTTGGTGGGCGGGGTCTATGGGTTTGGTATGGGGTGGTGTCGTGATGGAATTGGGTTGGGAAGGGGAGGGATTGGCGGATGTTTGGGGGGAGTTCATAACATCAGGTTTGTGGGGGTGTTGGTAAGGGTTGTCGGTGGGGTGGGGGGTATGTTTCGTGTTTATCTGGGGTGTTGGGTGATGGGAGCCTGTTTTAGTGTACGGGTAGGTTTGTGCAGTGTGTGGGGAGGGTTTGTTGTGTACCTGGGCAACCTGGTGTGTTAATTCACAATTTATCTCCTTCTACTTGGCAATGGTCAGAGGTGGTGTGTCTTGAGACTCTTGTTTATTTGTCACGATAGCACGTGGGCGGTGTCGTCTTTCAGACGAGGGAGCTCATGAGTTGAGTGTTTGGAGCTGCATGGGAATATGGCATCGGGAGGGGAGATGCATTTATTGATAATAATTCTCAGTCTTTATCGTATCTCCAGTGTCTTGTCTTCCACTCAGGACCTCAAACTCTAAAAACTTAAATCCCATCTTCGTGGACAGGTGCGCAAGACTAATCCTTTCGGCGGTCTTCCCCTGGACATGGGGTTTACACTTTTCTAGGGCCCAGTGGCTACTTCATTGGATTGTCTATTGTGTCTCCTGCGGACGTCTAGGGGTTGGGCCCGGGCGGGTCGGGAGTCCATGGGCCGATGGGGGGGACTTGGTGGTCGTCAGATGGGGCTGGGTAGCCGATCTCCTCCCTTTGCAGTCTTGTCACAAATCAATTTTTGGTGGGTCCCTGTGATATTGGGTATGCAGGTGGGAAGGTGGGATATTTTATGGCCTTGTCGTTTCGTTGGTTGCACGGTCATTGGCCGAGGAGGGGGTAGGATTCCACATTCTCAGATACCTTATTTCTGAGGTTTGGATCTGGCTTTTGGTGCGTTCTTGTAGTCATTGCCCCATGACTCGCATAACTTTTGTCAAGATGGGACCTTCGGTGGTGCGGTTATACATGCCATCTTCGTTTTATTAACAAACCTTCTCTCTTGCTGCAGGTAAATACTAGATTTATGGCCTGTTTAAGTCTACACGCTGCTGCTTTTCGAGTGGGGGCTTTAGGGAGTGCGGTTGCTACCGGGGAGGGAGTGTTAGCCCAGTACGCTAGGGCATGTTTTGACGAGTCACACGGGTTAGCGTATTTTCACACGGTGCGCGGGTTGGAGTTTGCCTTGGGGGGTCACTGTTGTGGTGTCGTTGCATTGAGACAGGGCAGGGGGGGTGTTTATAGGTGGGGTGTGGGGGGATAGGTAGGTTTGGGGTCTTTGGCAGGTGAATTTTGTTGCAATTGTTTGTTTGAATTAACAAAAAAAAGGTAATTGTTCTAACTTGTGAGGTATTGCATCCCCTTGCATCTGCAGTAGTGGTCCAATCAGTGACAAATTATCAATGAGTATCTATTTAGGCTTCAATGGAGTCATTCTTTGTAACTCATGACTGTCGACTGGGCCTGAAAGGTATTTTGTTGTGGTGTGATAGCTGAGTGCATACCTTTGGGTGACGTGTCTTCTCTTAGTTTTGATGTAGAGGTTTGACGTTTGGTTTATTCAATGGCTGGATGGCGTTTTTGCTGTATTAGGCCCACGGGTCACCTCTGGTGGTGGATGTTTTTTGTTTTGCTTGGATTTTTCTGTAGTGGTTAGACCACACTATAACCAAATGTGGTTATCAGGGGGGTTGGCGCGGTTGACATTTTGGTGTGCGGGAAAGGGGTTGTTGAGGGGTGTAGGTTTGGGTGGTTGGTTTCGGTGTATTTTTCTAGGAAATATGGTTTAGGGTTTTGTGATTTTGAGTTTTGGGTTGGGGGGTTATTTATTTGTTTTAAATTTTGGTTTGTATCATTGGTGGGGGGGGGGGGGGGGGGGGTGGGGTGGGGGGGGGGGGGGGGGGGGGGGGGGAGGGGGGGGGGGGGGGGGGGGGGGGGGCTGGGGGGGGGGGGGGGGGGGGGGGGGGGCGGGGCCGAGGGGGGGGGGGTGGGGGGGGGAGGGGGGGGGGGGGGGGGGGGGGGGGGGGGGGGGGGGGGGGGAGGGGGGGGTGGGGGGGTAGGGGGGGGGGGGGGGGGGGGGGGGGGGGTGGGGGGGGGGGGGGGGGGGGGGGGGCGCGGGGGGGGGGGGGGGGGGGGGGGGGGGGGGGGGAGGGGGGGGGGGGGGGGGGGGGGGGGGGGGGGGGGGGGGGGGGGGGGGGGGGGGGGTGGGGGGTTGTGGGGGGGGTGGGGGACGGGGGGCGTGGAGCGGGGGGGGGGGGGGGGGGGGGTTGGTGGGGGGGGGGGGGGGGGGGAGGGGGGGGGTGGGGGGGGGGGGGGGGGGGGGGGGGGGGGGGGGGGGGGTCATGAAGGTGTGTTTCAGGGGGGGGGGGGGGGGGGCGGGGGGGGGGGGGGGGGGGGGGGGGTGGGGGGGGGGGGGGGGGGGGGGGGGGGGTGGGGGGGGGGGGGGGGGGGGGGGGGGGGGGGGGGGGGGGGGGGGGTGGGGGGGGGGGGGGTGGGGGGGGGGGGGGGGGGGGTGTTTTGGTGTGGGTTGTGGTTGTGTGTGTGTGGGGGGGTGGGGGGGTAGGGGGGGGGGGGGGGGGTGGGGGTAGGGGGGGGGGGGGGGGGTGGGGGGGGGGGTGGGGGGGTGGGGGGGGGGGGGGGGGGGGGGGGGGGGGGGGGGGAGGGGGGGGGGGGGGGGGGGGGGGGGGGGGGGGGGGGGGGGGTGGGGGGGGTACGAGGCGGGGTGGGCGGGGGGGGGGGCTTACGCGGGGGGACGCGGGGGGGGGGGGGAGTCAGGGGGAGGGGCGGGGGGGGGGTGACTATGTTTATAGGGACATTTACACTGCTTTGAAAATGTAAGTCTTATGCTTAGAATGAACATCATTTCTTTTCATCTTTCCCTCCCTGCTCCACAGGGAACCTGGAACTACTTTATGCTTTTAGTTCTCTTTACGAAACTATCGATAAAGCAATCATCAGCCCGTGCAGCGGTGGTTCATGAATCATCATTCAATTCGCTAAAGTTGCCAGCCTCAACTGACTTTGACATCCAATAGCGAGTTTCACATAATAAAATTCACAATGTTAGTAATAAAATATGAAATGTAAATCCAACTTACGCCAATCCTGGCTACAGACTTGTCGCACAGATGAATAAAAGCGATGAATCTTCTCTGACACGGGTCTGGGATTTCTTTGAATTTTACAATAGATTGCCCTTTCTGACTCCGTGTTTTTTTTTTCAGTTTTCCTAGTTCCGTTGTGTCTTATTAAATGTAGAGATTTCCTGTGCTTAAAAGTCTTATCTGGTTCTCCAATAAAAGGTCCGGATAACAATTAGGAATTATGAATCTAGTTTTCACTCTGGCGAAGGTCTGGTGTCTTGGCGAGCGTAGAAATCACAGAGAAATAAAACTGTGAAATTGTCAGCCTATATTCCCTCCAGTGATGTTTTGAATCTAAGCAGAAAGATCCAATCATTTCAAATCATTGTCGCGAGAGGGTAGATGGTTATAGAATTTAATAAGATATCCTGGACATAAAGGTGTATCAGATTGATACCAGGATAGTGCCAGATATAGAGTCTATTCTTATTTGTAATACCCTTTCTCTGAAAAGAGAAAGGGTGTATAGACAACAAAGGTGGGGTCAAGCTGTATAAGTTCCCAGAGAAGATGGTAATGTATATAGTACTCGGAGTCCTTATTTGCTACCTCTCAAGATCCTCCTCTGTTAATATGGTAGTTATTATTGTTATTAGCTCTGCTAGGGGTAATTATTTAATTAAATTCACCAACAATGACTGTAATTTAACTTAAAGAATTTAACTAAGTCTGCTGGTAAATATTTACAATTTATTTGTACATTTACTCTTTTCTGTTTGAAAAGTTTTTTTAAGAAAAGAAATCATATTATAACATTAAATAAATAATAAAATGTTCAACAAAGTCTTTCATTGAATTAAAATGTCTATCACTATGGAGAAAGTCGTGCTTGGTTGGTCTCTCTGAATAAATAATATTTGTAATTTCACAGTTCTGATTGAAAATCTACACTGCTATAATCATCATAAAATGTTTCATTTTATGTTTGGTGAACTGGGATATGCTTTACAGTTGCCTTTGTGGGCAACGTATCTGAGTCACTGAAGATGGCTCCCTCTGATATTGGATAGAAATATTTGCTGAAATTCTTCCAAGTGGTATACACGAGATGTCTGGCCCTCTTACACTGACCGGCACTGCCTCCGTCGTAACCTCAGTAAGAGATGCCTCTTGTATCTTGGTTTGGTTTACAGGATAAAACCTGACACGAATTTAAAGTCAAGCCCTGTACTTTTCTATAAATAACCCTCTATGGACACAAATGGGGATGATAGACAGTTTCAGACAGAGTGCTAGCAGATGCACAGGATATAATATAGTAGCAACAATCAATTCATTTCACGGTGATCATACATTTCTTCTACATCCTTATTTATAATCCTTTTCCCATGATCCACCTCCCTACAATAATTTGGTTGTGAATAAAACTACTAAGTAATATATCAACTATACAGTAATCCAATTTACTTTCATCCTTCCTTGTGTTCCTGGTATGTGTGTCATTCCATTAAGAAATTCTTCTTTAAATACATTTCCAAAACTTACAGACACACTTTGGCGATCATTCTCAATTATTTTGAATATTTCCCAAGGCTGGCTTTGCCTCCAGAATTACACACAAGCCTGTAAAGTCACCAGCAACACACTGTAATTTTCTAACACATTCTACACACTTCCTATCGTACATGTGGATTAATCACTACACATACACACATATATATATATGGGATATATATATATATATATATATATATATATATAATATATATTATACTCTATATATATATATATATATATATATATATATATATAATATATATATATATATTCGTGCTTACCCTCAGGCATACCTACAGTCGAGCTGTTAATGGTTGTTTTAAGTCTGCTTACAAGTACAGATGGCAAAATCGCTTCCACTAACACAATGCTTTCTTTTGCCGCTCGCTGTAGATTCAAATATTGTGACTGACCTAGTTTACTGTTAGGCACGCACTATTTAAGTAGTGTGACCTCGAGCGTCCGAGGTGGTTTCCCCAAATAATTGTGTTTTGAGTTCCGAAAATATTGGTAAATTTTTTGCCTATTGTGTAAATCAGGAAAAACTAAGATTTTTTTATCTACGTTATTTCTGGAGCGATTTTATTCATCTAAAGTTTAAAATACGCCCTGTATTATTCTACGTATTTCTAATAAACACCTCCTTTTCATTCCTAATGCCTTTTATTATATGTGTACGTTACACAGCTAATAATGGACTAACCTGAGGCTTCGATGGCATTCAACCAGAGATCTCTCCTGTCCTATATCAGTATTTGTAAAAGATTAGTACTTACGGGTAGAGCAACATCCCTAATATTGTGTTGGTAGCCTCTTCCCAGTGGTACTTCTTTCCTAATGCTGTAGTTAATTGTCCTCCGATACTTGTTTGCACATATTTGGACTTCCATTTTATTTATCCAAGGCTGTAATAAACACGGCATAACGGAGCGTTCTGATTGGTCTGTGTATCTTGCAGTTCTTACAATGTATGGCACGCAGTGTGGTCAGAGTTACTTAGAATTCGTGTTGTGATACAGACGTCACTTCACAACAATCATGCAGGATAGGCTGTGATATTTCAAAATAGTCCACGTGAAATAAGGTGCGTGTCTGCAAAAGTGGTCACATTCATTCATTCATTCATAACCCTTCTCCTGGGGGGCAAAGGAGCATAGGCCTTCAACAAACACATGCCAAGTCCTCCTGTCACGTGCCATCATCTCAAGTTCTTTCCATGTTCTCCTCATCATTTTTCACCTCTGTTTCCAACTCTCTTCTCCATGTACTTCTTGGTCTTCCTCTGCCTCTCTTGCCCTGGGGGTTCCAGAACAAGGACTGCCTTGTAATGCTATCAACAGGTTTCCTCAGTGTGTGTCCTATCCATCGCCATCGTCTTCTTCTCATCTCTTGTTCCACTGGCACTTGTCCAGTTCTTGTCATCAGTTCCACATTGGTAACCTTGTCATACCATTTTAATCCCTCTATTCTACGCAAGCACCCATTTATGAAAGTCTGTAGCTTTTTGGTTGTTGTCTTTGTTGTTCTCATGTCTCCGAGCCATACAATAGGACTGACTTCACATTTGAGTTGAAGATTCTTATTTTCGTGTTGGATCCGATTTCTCTTGATCTCCATATATTTCCAATGCAATGAAAGCTCCTCTTGCTTTTTGTATTCTTATTTTGATATCGCTGTCTGTCCCTCCAACTTTGTCTATATTACTGCCAAGATATGTGTATGATTCTACATCTTGTATTGGCGTTTCTTCAAGTTCAACCCTGTTTTCATTACCTGCATTTATTCGCATTATTTTTGTCTTTTCCCTGTGTATTTTCAGACCCAATTGCTGTGACTCTCATCGAGTGTTTTCAATTTGTCCTGCATCTGATTACGGTTATGGGACAGGAGAGCAAATCATCAGCAAAATCCAGATCATCCAACTGCTTAGTCAGAGTCCACTGGATTCCATTTCTGTTGTGTGTTGTCGATGATCTCATAACCCAATCTATTGCCAGCAAGAAAAGAAATGGAGACAAGAGGCATCCCTGTCGCACTCCTGTTCTTAACCCAAATGGTTCTGTGAGGTGTCCTTCATGAAGAACTCTGCACGTCATGTCTTCATAGGTTTTCTTTATTAAATTAATGATCTTTAGGGGAACTCCATAATGCCTCATCAATTTCCAAAGTGATTCTCTGTCCACACTGTCAAATGCTTTTTCGTAGTCCACAAATCCGATGTATAGTGGTGAATTCCATTCCAGACTTTGTTCAACTATTATTCTCAAAGTGGCTATCTGGTCTGTACATGATCTGTTTTGTCGAAAACCTGCTTGTTCATCTCTCAATTTCTTGTCTATGGACTCCTTTAATCTCTCAAGGATAATCCTGTTCAATACCTTTCCTGGCACTGATCGTAACATTATTCCTCTATAATTTGTGCACTCTTTTAGATTCCCTTCTTGTTTCCATCTACATAGAAGCTTAACCATAACCATTTCCTTCCATATCTTAATTCTTGTTATCTCTTCTTTTTCCCAGACTTTACCAAGTAATTTATATAACATCTCTGTAGCCGTGTCGATATCTGCTTTGATGGCCTCTGCTGGAATGCCATCAGGTCCAGACGCTTTTCCATCTCTTAGAAGCTTTATGGCTTCTTTATTTCTTCCTTCGTTGGTCTTTCACCGTTAATTTGTAGCTCTTCTTCTGCTGGCTGGATGTCCGGCGGGTATTGTGGAGCTGGTCTGGTGATATCCATGTTGCCTTGTGTATTCTCTTATGTGGAAACATGCTTCCTCCTATAGCCAGTTGATTTGAAGCACAGAAGTTTGCGTATAGTTCTCCATTTTCATTCATTACTCCTAGCCCATGTTTTCCCATGACTTCTTCAAATCCAGTATTGACTGTACCTATCTTTGCATTCATGTCACCCATCAAAATTGGCATGATGATGTTATTTATCCATAATTTCTTTTAGGTGTTATTAATGCTTTATCCATACATTTCCTGTAGTTTAGTATAAAATGCTTCTTTCACAGACTCTTCTTTGTCATTAGTTGGTGCATAACATTGGATGACATTGACATGAATTTTCTTTTTTAGCTGTTTTGAAAATAGCTGTTATTATTCTGGGTCCCACAGCTCCCCATTCAATGAGTGCTTTCTGTGCTTCTTTAGATAACATAAGAGCTACCCCTTCACTGTGGTGTGAACTTTCGTCTTCGTGTCCTGAGGACAGCACCAATTCACCTGTGATGAGTTTCTTCCTGTCTACCCCCTTCCACTTTGTTTTTTACATTCCCAGCGCCTCGCGTGTGTATTCCCTCATTTCTGCTGCTACTTGTGCCACTTTCCCTTGTTCGTTCAATGTCCGAACATTCCAGGTGCCAAATCTGGAAGTTCTCCTAGAAGAAAGAAGGTTAGTCAGCAACACAGACTCCTTTCGGCTTTCTCTGTGTTGCATCATACGCCTCCCCGCGAGAGGGCCTTCCCCTGTCTTGGATGGCTGTGTTTTATTTTCTTTTTTTGACTTGTCCATATTTGTTGAAGTTTTTTGTGGTTTAAATTTTTTTTTACAGGATGGGGTAACCGGCCCCATGCCCAACCCTCCTTAGTCGCCTTCTACGACATGCTTGGCAGGGGACAGTGTTACTATTCTTTGCTCCCCTTTCGGGCCCCGGTAACACATGGGTGTGCAAAGGTCACGTATTACCATATATGGACATCTGGTGCCTTGTATACACTCTTACAAACATATTTATAGACTCATATTGTCTAAAATGTAATAAATCCATGATTACTTTATTTAAACAAGTGAGCGGAAGCGATTACATCACAATTGTCTGCCCACATGTGAATACACCTGTACAGACAGTAATCTCGTTATCTGTTCGTATGAGTGAGCAAACCCCGGGTCTTATCGGTGAATTAACCGATAGCGTTAGACCGATGTAAGTTTTAGTCGGCCGCGCCTATAACCACACATCTGGGTAGCACTCCTTGCAAATGTGACATTTATCACCTACAGTGCGATTTGATAAAAAATCAGATATCTGCTACTTAGCAGAAAAAAAAATTCCAACAACAACATGAGCTCACAGCAGCTAATGCGATACACTTGGCTCAAGTACGCAAACTTACAGCTCCCCACGACACTTGTCGGCAAATGTGGACTGAAAAATGAAAGTAAGTAAGTAGCAATGGAACAGTTACAAAACGTGGTAGCAGCCGATACAATTGGTAGAGAAAAAAAGGAAACGACAAGGAGAGAAGTTGTTAGATAATTTTAACAACACGATATCGAAACGCGTCAACAAGAGAAATTATAAACATCTCTAAAAGCCGGAAGTTAAACGACACATGATCTCCCACGTCAGTCGGCTAGGATGTGAAGAAGATGAATAAGCAAATGAAGAACTGTTTCAGTTTGACTGTGATGTTTTAAACATTATTTTAATAAATAATAAGCATCCTAATGTTTTTTCCTTCGTCATGGCAAAGTGTTTCATGTTTCAGTTATTGAACAAACTAGCCAAGGTAAGCTAGACTTCATGTAGTCACTACAAAATAAAAACTGTACTGGTACTCGTTAGCAGAACTGTATTCATCAGCGGTTCTCTGCGTTGATTATAGGAAGGTGTCAGCTGCTTTGTTGTTGTTTTGAAAAGGTGATGGGTGGAGAGCGGGCACTTAACAGCTGACCATTATTGCCTCTTCTCGTTCCATCTTGGTCTACCCTGTTCAACCTGAAAATTGGTTATAATTGGGGTATTTAGTGTCATTTTATTTACTAATTTTGTATTAAATTTAAATAATTATTGTCGTTTGCAGTTGCTGGTCTTTATTTATATTAGTATTTGTCATTTTATTTTCGGTTTACTATTGTATATAGATAACTATTGTCGTAAATTTATTTTGAGAGAAAAGAGTCGTAGAAATAGTGGTCCGGTTTAGAGTGGAAAATGATGATGGAAAGCTCAGTGATAGAAAATGTAGATATTAAATAGTTGCTTCACAGCGTGCTGGAGGAGAGTAAAGACAGACTTATTTACGACAAATCGCTTCTCTCAATCTTCTCTTCCGCTCTCCTGGTCAAACAATTATTTGCCAGTTTTCCAGACACGCTTCTGCGCGCACACCGATTTGGTGTTTTTCACACACACAGACGATGTAGATACAAACTATATTAAACGAATAGGGGAAATGTTGGGCTGTGGGTATATCCAACACACAGAACTAAATGAGTTTATGTGATTTTATTCACTTTAAACATCAATCACTAACAAATATCAGGTATTACATAAATTATCATAAGTACACAAATGCAAATAACAAATTTGGGAGGGGTGAAGAAGATTGGTATCGACTAAGCCCTTCCCGCTTATTAGACAAAGACAAACCCAGTCCAGAGATAGATAATATCAGGAACATAGGTACGTTAACCTAACAGTGAAGTTAATTACTCTGAAAGAGGTGTTACAAAGTTAGGTATAGGTGATAGAAAAAAAAAACCTGTTCTTCCCAGCTGTTCTTCCCTTTACTAAGCAAATGGAAAGGAGGGGGTTTTTAAACAGAGTTAACCAATTAGCAACTCCCCCTTAAAGGAACAATGCAGGGAATACAGAAAAATTATATTACTAGGCAAGAAAGTTAACAACAGGTTTACAAAAGAAAACGATTAAATTCCCTGTCATTCATACACACGCGTGAGGATCCACACTCATATACTCACACACTTACCGAATGCAGCCTCAGACGATCCATAAAAAGTATATAAAAACAGCAAGTACTCTTCCGACATATGAACTGTCTAGTCCTTTGATGTCCCGCCCCAGATGTTTGCGAGGGTTTGTTGGTAACAAATATTCTCACTTATCGCAAGACTTGAAGACTAAGAGTTCTCGTGTTTTTATTATATATATATATAAGGAGTCTATGTGATGGCACTAACACAGTTCGGCACAGGGGTGAAAATGAAGTGGTCTCTTTTAATCCTCCGCTATGGTAAAATTCCTTCAATGCGTGATGATAGTTTTATTAAATCCAATTGAGGAAAAAAAAAACTAGGCTGTCACAGTCAGGAAAATATGTACTCTCTCACAGTAAACAGTAAATATGATATCGCTACTGCTGATGAGTACCTTCCAGTTTATCTTACAGGTTTGTAAGGGTAATTTGATGATTATTCTTTAAAATGTTCTTGGGTGGGCTTTATTTCATTTAATTCTGACAGCTAGGTCGCAAGGACCGCCACAAGATTATATTTTAAAAGAAATGTTTCTTCAATATGACTGGAAGTTTATAGGATGATTTCTTTATTTCTTTCTTTATTTAGCTGGGACCGCAGGTACGATCACTCGCTTTGCACAGAATAGAAAACACTGCAAATTTATATATAAAATCCAGGGGAAAATCTATAACAAGATTTCAATAAAGCTAGTGCTTCTGTAAAGGTCTGGCCAGCGAGTGATAACGTGTCTAGTCTTCATGGTCTATTTAGCTAAAATGGAATGTAAGTTGAGTGGGACATGATAAACTTGACAGCTTATTTGATCTCACGAACTTTTGGGGATCTGACCGCCAAATCAAGAGAAGAAACCGCACCCTGGTCTTCGTATCTCCGTTCGCTGCTGCCCGTTTCGGTTTCCCCGTTCGCTAGGTTCTACGATTGACACCGAGACGCGAAATTAGCGGCAAGCAACTGCGTCTCGTATCAGGGACCACTACTGTCTTTGATAACGCCGATAGTCTCCCCTAAAATCCCTCAGTTCGTCTCTTTGATCTTGGTCGCTGTGCCTGTTTGATTCTGGCGACGCCCCCCACTGGCCAAGTTAATTAAAATAACTGCCTATGATTGTTCAAGAGATGTTAGTGGGCGTGATTTAATCTCTCCTTAAATCAATGCGATGACCAGAATCAACGATAGGTAAACTTTCCGCATATCAATCAGCAAACGTGTTTGCCCTCTGTGGAACAGTTTCATAGCTAATGAATCCACGTGAAAGAATAAACGTTTTAACAAGAAGTTACAACAAAGTTCAGGGTCAGCCGAGTTCGTCCATCACAATCGTCCCCTCTTTTGAGACGTGAAAACGTGTTTTCATGTTTGATTTATGACGATGAAACTGCCCTGATCGGTAACTTTTGGATGATTGGTATCTTCACCTTCCTCCTCTTCCTCTGTAGTCCAGTTTCTACTCAGGAAATCAGCCCCGACATTCTGTCTTCCCGGAATATATTCCACTTTGAAAGAATAAACGCTTAAAAGAAGCGCCCAACGCATGATCCTTGCGTTAAATTCTTTATTGGCACCAAGAAATGCTAACGGAGCGTGGTCTGTTTGCACCGTGAAAGATGTACCATAAAGAAACTCATGATGGCGTCTGATACCGTCAATCAGAGCAAGACATTCCCTTTCAACTACGCTGTAGTTCCGTTCCGCTTTATTTAATTTCCGACTGCCATAGGCAACTGGAAATAGCATGTTCAGGTCACTGTCATCGGCTTGAAGCAGTGTTGACCCGATGCCCTGACCTGACGCGTCGACTCTCAGTACAAAAGGTTTCTTGAGGTCAGGCAACCTCAAAATGGGGTATGCAGACAACTGTCCTTTCAAAGTGCTATACGCGTGTTCGCACTTTTGATCCCATATGACCTTATCAGGACAACCTTTCTTCGTGAGGTCAGTCAGAGGTGCCGTCAGTCCGTTGAAGTTCTGGATGTACTTCTGATAGTATGCACATAGCGATATGAAGGAACGTACGTCTTTCTTCGTTCGGGGTCTTTTTGCTGCCATTATTTTCTCCACGTTCTTCTTAATAGGCCAACTGCATCCGTGAGAAATAGTGTGCCCCAGGAAGTCTAACTGTTCAAACCCGATGAGACATTTGCTAGGTCTGGCTGTGAGACCCGTTTCCTGTAGTCTCCTGAGGAGCATATCAACCGTAGCAATATGTTCTTCATAGGTTTCCGATGCAATTAAGATGTCATCCATGAAATTATGGATATGGGGACTTTGCAAAGGTTGTAGAAGCTTCCTCATCATCCTGGTGAACACTCCTGGTGCATTATGCAAACCGAACGGCATCACGTTAAATGTGTAATGTCCTTCACTAGTGCTGAAAGCTAACAAAGGTTTAATTTCCTCCTTGATTGGTATTTGATAATAACCTTTGCTGAGGTCAATCTTGGAGAAGATCTTTGCTTTGCTGAGCTTGGTGAACAACTCAGAAACAGTTTGGAGAGGTTCGGGCTGGAATTCCGTTACCGTGTTTAGCAACCTGTAATCAATGCACAGCCGAACTTCCTTATTGGGCTTCTGCAACAGCACTACACTCGAGCTGTAAGGAGATGTAGACTCACTGATAATTCCTGCCTGACGCAGCTTGTCTATTTCTCCGCGAAGTGCATCAGCTTTAGCGTACGGGATGGGGTAAACTCTGGTTTGAACAGGGGTCTCATTTGTTAATTTCATATCAAATTCAATGAGATTTGTTCGACCAGGTACATCCGTTAAGACTGCACTGTACTGTTTTAGTAGAGCCCTGGTTTCTGTTTGTTGTTCTGGTGAGAGATTGTCGCCGAACTTGACATCTTTAAAGGATTCTGTGGGTTGCAATGGATACTCCATGCAACCATCATCATCTTCCTCGTCTTCCGTTGCTATGGCGACAGCCAGGAGATGCTCGGAGGATGGCACCGGTCTTTCCAAATATTTCTTTAGCAGATTTATGTGGAAGACCTTCTCCTTTCCTTTGATGGAGATCTTGTAGTTGGTACGTGAGATCTTTTTAAGGACGGTAAACGGTCCTTGCCATCCGATGCGAAGTTTATTGCTTCCGGTTGGAAGTAGCAATAGGACTTTCTCCCCTGGTTGTAGTTCTCTCTCTTTTGCAGCTTTGTTGTATCTTTTAGTAATTTTAGCGCGGGCTTTCTTAAGGTTGGTAGTAGCTAGATCCCATCCTAGCTTTAGCCTTTCCTTAAGCTCAGATACATACTTGCTTGCAGAGACGACTGTCTCGTCAGCCTTCTGGTCTGTCAGGGACCGAAGTAAGGCTTCTAGTGGCCCCTTAATAGGTCTGCCAAATAAAAGTGTAGCTGGCGCAAAACCCGTAGACGCTTGGGGTACCTCTCGGTAGGCGAATAAGGCAGCCGATATATATTGGTCCCAGTCTTCCGGTTTCTCCTGACCCAGCTTACGTAACATCATGGTGAGGGTACCGTTAAAACGTTCCACGAGCCCATTTCCGGCCGGATGGTAGGGACTTGTGTGGATATGTTTGGCCCTCAAGATCTTAAAGATCTCCTCCATTAACAGGCTACGGAATTGGGATCCATTGTCCGTCAAAACTTGTTGAGGGAATCCCAACCGTGTAAAAATTTGCACAAGGGCTTCTGCGACATGCTTGGAATTAGTGCATGGTAGCGGTACGGCTTCGGCCCACATAGTGCAAGTGTCAACTATGGTCAGGATGAACCTGTTCCTTCTTTTGGTCTTTTCCAGAGGACCAATAATGTCGACAGCAACCCGTTCAAATGGAGTCCCTACTATTGGCATTTGCCCCATAGGTACTGGGGGTGTCAAGTGCTTGGGTGCTACCCGTTGGCACTGGGCGCAGGATTTCACATACCTGACAATGTCAGAGTTCATTCCTGGCCACCAATAGTGGTTTTTTTATTCGCTGAATAGTGGCGTTTTGTCCCATATGTCCGCTAAAGGGAAGAGAGTGCCCCATTTCTAAGATCTGGTTTCTGTACTGCGTCGGTACTAGGAGCTGGTTATTCCCCGTGTCCGGGTTGCCCGTTCTACGATACAATACACCATCCTTAGAAAAGATGTCTCCGTTGTGTCTGGGGTCCTTAGCCATGGGCAGTTTTTTAAAGCAGGGCGCCAGAGTAGGGTCCTTTTGTTGCGCCTCCTTCAGTTCATTCGTCAACAAGTTTGGCGCAGGCTCCCTCTCCTTCTTGGCTTGCCCTCTTGTGGTTACCGCTGCCACAATCGGCTCCTTAGGTCTCCCAATGAACACATATCTACATCCCATGATAACTGGGTAGATCGGATCATCCATTATGGCCGCTTTAATAACTCCTCTGACAAAGTCAGAGTGTATTTCTACCTGTGCGATAGGAAGCGTCCTGGGTGCATCACTCCTGAAAACTCCACTAAGTTTGACGGTTTCCTCTGTCTCCTGACCTGGTTTGACTAGGTGTCTAGCAACAATACAACTAAAACTTAATCCAGTGTCAAAGAGACAAGTAGTTGAGGTACCATTCAAAATTACAGTTCCTCGAGTTGAGGGTCGGTCCCCCTCAGGTTGAGAATCACTGACGTTGACTCTACCTTTCGAGGCTGTATGCAAACATCCAACGCGGTTTGAACCGGTTTGTTTGCCCTGATCAGACGTTCCTGGTGTAGGGGTCTTCCCTTTTCCTTGACCTTGGTGGCCGCGCTGCCACGTAGGCTTGGTGGGTTGATCAGAATTGTTGTTTGGGGGGTATCGGGTTTTGTAGAATTTCGATTTTTCCTGGGGAGGTTTCTGGGTATTGTTATCTCGTTGGTTATAATGTTGAGAGGAAGTGGAAGAATAGGATGCCTGCTCTAGATTCTGTTTTCGAGATGGCTCATCGGTGGGTTTACGTTTAGTGCTGGGAAGTTCGGCCATTGCATTGTGCTATAGCGTTCGGCTTTATTGAGTATGTCTTCAAGCCTGACTGCCCCCTGTTCAGCCAAAAATCTACGAGTTTCATTCGACAAAGTGGATTTTATCTGCTCCACAAGAACAAGTTCGAGGAGTCCCTCATATGAAAGAGGTAGGTCAGATAATTCAATGCACTTTGTCAGATAACCCGTGAGACGTGAAGAGAACTGGGGAAATGTTTCCGTGCTCTCTTTTCGGCTGTTTCTGAACAACTGCAGAAACTTTCGGGCAGTCATCTCAAACTGCTGTAGTAAGGCCTTCTTCAACAGGTCATAATCATGTTGATTCGGTCCCAGCTTTGTGTACACGTCATAAGCATTGCCTTTCAGTGACGTTGAAAGTTTGAGCGCCCAGCGGGTACTCTCTAACCCATAAAGATTCGCGAGTCTCTCGAATTTTTCTAGGTAGCTGTCAATTTTTTCGTTAGGGCTAGGAAAAGATTCTAAAGAAAACGACATAGCAGTTAATTGGAGAGATCCATTGTTTGAGACTGGGGCGAAGACGGCTCTCCATTATTTGAAGTAGAGGCACTCCGACTCTCTAAAGCCTTGAGCACTAATTCATGCTGTCTTTCCTTGTCTCTCTCTCTTTCCCTGCGGGCGTCCATCTCTGCCTCAATTTTCTTCTGCTCCAATTGACGATCGTCCGCTTCTTTCTTCCTAGCTTCTGCCCTCTCTTCCTCCGCGTCATACCTTTGAAGTTCCTGGTTGATAAACAGATTCGCAGCTTCTGTGTCTAGTCCTGAGTCCTTGGCCTCTTGCCTCAAAATGGATCTTATCCTAATTCTCTCTGCCATTGTCAAAGAACTGGATGCTTCTAAGACTAGAGAATAGTAAGATGGAACAAGAAGGGGAAAACTCAAAGCCGCTACGAAAAAAACCAAAGTAAAAAAAAATTACTAGAGTTACCTCCTACCTGTACTGTGCAAACTTATCGCTGCTATTATCTGGCAATTAAGGCTCTAAACGCAAGCGACTATGCCACTAAATGGTAAGTTACACTGGAAAAAAAAATCTACTTTTACTAACAGTAGAGAAAAATTTAAATTAAAACAATTTAAAAGGGAAAAAAAAAATTTTTTTTTTTTTCCCTAAATTTTAAATCTCTGACAACAAACTCCGTCCCTAAAGTCAATTATTGAGATGAGACGTTGTTAACTTAATTTTTAAAAATCAGAACAATCCGTCTTTAGCTAAGCTCAACTCTTTTTAACTTCAAAAACCTTAGTGACTGTAAAACAATCACGCAATCCCAGCAACTCTTATAAAGAAAGAAAATGAATTATCTCCGCCAGAGGATAATTAAAATAGCAAATATTTTTGTTTATCTGTACTTTCTACTGCTGTGGAGAGAAAACAACCTGTAAATATGCTGTGTGGACAACCCAAATACTTAAAGAACGTTTGTCTAGGGGTGTAATTATTTATTTATTTCCCTAATTCACAAGACAAATCATTCACACTCTACCTAGTTAGACCCAGACTAAATCAGACTCAAAATATATTTAACCCGGCTATACGATTGCCTCAAATGTAGCTCAAGATCCCAGAACCAGCCCACAAATATGTGTGCATCAAATGTATCTCAAAATAATCCCGGCGAGCCAGCCAAATATTGTCGTAAATTTATTTTGAGAGAAAAGAGTCGTAGAAATAGTGGTCCGGTTTAGAGTGGAAAATGATGATGGAAAGCTCAGTGATAGAAAATGTAGATATTAAATAGTTGCTTCACAGCGTGCTGGAGGAGAGTAAAGACAGACTTATTTACGACAAATCGCTTCTCTCAATCTTCTCTTCCGCTTGTAGTGAAATTGACAGAGATACAACGGTAAAATACCTCCAAAGATAACATGTAAGGATAAAAACATAATGCGTAGGCTGCTGATAGTACATGATCGCCCAGACCGCGGGTCATCACCCTCCATAAAAATTGACTTGCTAGACAGGAGGGGAACGGCGGATAAAAAGGAAAAAATATGACTGGAAAGATTGCGTGAGACTAGAAAGGCTAAGGAGACGCAATTGGGGGGGGATGGAGGAAAGTAAAAATTTACGTCCCCAAATTGACACGAGGTACGGAAATGGACGCTTTTGCGATACCAAGCCCTTGATTTGAATTCAGCGGCTAAACGCGGATGTTTGGAATATTACAAAAATTTAAAAAGTAATTTTTTCTTAATATTAATGTTAGGAATATAAAAATTAGCTGGCCGGATGGCCCATTCTGAGCAGTGAACTAATATGTTCTTAATTTTACAAACGGATAGATAATATTGAAGATAATGACAAAAGACAGTGTTGTTCACATCATCGACAGACTGTATTGAATCTAAAAGTGTCGCTATTTGCACAAAAAAACACGACCTCGAGACGCAGGTGTTCAAATCTACTTAGTATGGAAGAGAAGGGATTTTGTGGTGGCTGTGTCTAAAAATAACTTTTAACGACAAAATTTTGGAGGGGAGAGAAAGGTTGGTTCAAAAATCAAGTACATTTTGTAGAAACACAAGTAGAGACGGACAGACTAACAGATAACCATCCATACTTGACTGAAGCATGACTGAAATGACTTTAGGGTAGGAAATTTGAATTTAAAATAAACCTAGGCAGTGATTGGCCACAGACAATCATATTATTAGCGCTCAGACGCGAAAGTGGGGCCATTCTTCAATAGTTGTTCAGTGATAGACACAGATTTTAAAGTGTGGTGATTTCCATATGAAAGAAAGTGAAAGAAGTTTAGGGACGCCATACTATAGCCAGCAGCTCAGCTGAGTTTTGCTAGCAATTCTGTGTTATTTATTCATAATCTGGTAAGATTGAAATTATTTCTTTATATGTTTTGAATATTGTTTAATGTTCGAGTGATTTGATACTGCCATATCAAAATCTAGCCTTACAAACAAGTAGGGATTTGCTCTAGACCCCCCGCCCTAGTCAGGGTCTAGGGACCAACAATGTACATAAACTCCAGCAAGGGTTAGGCAAGACAGATCAAGTGTTGAGAATAATGAAACATATTACCTATCCTCTTTTAGGGCAGAAAACTAATAAATATTTTTCAGAATCTATAGTCTGGGAGGATCTATCTGATGTAAAACCACCATGGTAAATGTGCTGTTTGGTCAGAGAGATCTGACCTGTCTGTATGATGTGGTTGTTGTGTCAGTGTTGTGTCCAGACGTGGGTAGAGAATAGATTTTGACACATGGCCCATACTTTGATTGCAGAGCTGTGAGTTTCTGTTGTCAACAAAGCAGTGTCTATTCAGTTGGTGACTTTACTCGAGTGTATCTGTGCAGTACTTGTGACAGAGACCACCATTATTGCCCGCCAGCACGGAGAGGTGGGACCACCAGATTTCAGCACCAGAGCTACAACTACAAGATGAGTGAGCCTCTGGTCTGCTGGACATTCACCAACGCTTTGTAGTTACTAATACCCCCATAGAAATTCCCACCATTTTCTGGACACTGTGTAGTCAATATAGACAGGTGTGATGAGGCCACCCCAACAGCACAAACATTAACTATCCTCCCAAGTAGATGACTACTAGAACATTTTAATAAAACTAACTAGTATAGTACATATATATGTACACTATTGCATTTATGATATAATATTCCATGCATTTCTTTCATAATCTCTAAATCCTTTTAAGTTCTGGTCAATCTAAAAAATTGACCCAGAACAAAATAAATGTAATATAATTCTATCAAAAAATTTTACACACGTGAGTTAGTTCAGTGTATTTTAACATTTATTAATATTATTAGTCTTGTTAAATATCTGTGGGTATATCTATAACCTATTACACCACACTACATATCATAACCCTAGACACTTTACGTAGCTACATTCATTAAAAAAAAAAAAAAATAGTGTGAGGTCGTAGTGGTAGCAAGAAAGGCCTTCTGACAATTCACAACTACATCTTATCTCAGGAGCCTTCACAGCTGGCCTCATACAATTACATTTAGTAATATCACCATCATACAATACCATCAAACACCACTACATATATTGGGGTCTTGTCCAGGGATAATTAGCCCAACAGTAATATTAGGATCTCCTGGTGGGAGAAATAAAAGTAGGGAAATAAATTGTAAAATTCCCTTTAACATTAAAAGTGTCCCTACAGATAAAAGTTGGTGAATCTTCACAGCCAGTAATAATTAATTAGTTAACTGGTTAGTTAGAATTAGTTAGACTATAGTCATATAGTAATTAGAAGTACTTAGTGTATTTACTGGTTAGAGATTTAGCTTGTATATTATTATATTGTCTAAAAAGTATGGCGGAGTTGGCAAAATTTAGATCAGCTGCTGTGCTCACCGCGAAGGAGATGGGAATGGATGGTCAAATTTTAATTCAATATGTAACGGCTGAATGTGATAAATATATTGAACGGGAAGAAAGGAGATTAGAAAAAGAGGCTGAAAGAAAATTAGAGGCTGAAAGGTTAGCTGAAGAGAAGAGGTTACAAATTGAGGCTGATAGAGACATTAAGAGGCTGCAGATTGAGGCAGAAGAAAAACGACAGCAAAGGGAGGCAGAAGAAAAAAGGTTGACTGCCGAAAGGGAGGCAGAAGAAAAAAGGTTGACTGCCGAAAGGGAGGCAGAAGAAAAAAAGGCCGAAAGGGAAGCAGAAGATAGAAGGTTGCAAAGGGAGCACGAATTACGACTAAGGGAGCTGGAATTACAAGGCCCGGCCCCTGAAAATGGTGCCAGCCCTTTTGCCTCAGATGCTACGCCCAGTCTGGGAGCCTCAAACTCAGCTATGGGGTTTCATTTAGACCATTTTGTTGAAAAAGACGATGACATAGAGGGGTACCTAGGACGTTTTGAGTTATTAGCTACTACATATGGGTTAGAGAGAGAGAGAGGTGGAGTTTAAAGCTATCACAGGGATTGAGAGGTACTTCTTATGAAGTATTTGCCAAAATGAACAGGGAAGACCAAGACAATTATGACATGTTAAAGCAGGCTTTGTTATTAAGGTACGAGAAGAATGGTGAATTTTATCGTAAGAAATTTAGAAATGCCAAACTGTTGTCTGGGGAGACATACCACCAATTCTCTGCCAGACTAGAAACCTATTTGGAGAAATGGACGGCTCTGGGGAAGACCCAAGATCTTAAAGAAATGATCATGATTGAGCAATTGAGAGAGTCCATGGCTCCAGACATGAGAAAATTTCTCATGGAACAAGGTGCAGAGAAGTTGGGGGAAGTTTTAAATGTTGCTGAGAGGTATCAGGCAGCCCAGGCAGAGGTAAGTGGTGCTAAGAAGAAGCACATAGACAATTTTAAAGCTCCACAGCAATTTAATAAATTTGATAATAGAGAGCAGGGAAATAAAGGTAGGACAAACTTTGAGCGGCCAAGAAATGACTATCGCGACAGAAACTCACAGTTCAATGACCAAAAGTTCAATGAAAGAAAACCGTTGAACCAAGGAAAAAGATGGTGTAAATGGTGCAAGAAGGATAACCATAACACCGAATTTTGTAGAAGGAAACCTTCAAACATTGCTGCAATGAAATCGGGGACGCAAAGATTAAAGGTTAATCCTAATGGACAACAGGAACCTTATCACCCCCCAGTTTGTGAGGATGTTATTTGTAATGGGGTCACCATAAGGTGCCTTTATGATACAGGTTTGGATTATGATTCAGTTGTGAAGTCTAGCCTAGTGGACCCAAGTCAGTATACCACAGAAACAGTGGAAATACAAGGGGCGACTAAGGACATACCACTCATGACACTTCCCATCGCAAGGATAACGGTGAAAACTCGCTATGTGGAAGGAGAAATCAGAGCAGCAGTGATAGATGAACCAATCTACCCTCTGATATTGGGGTGTAGATACGTCTTCTTGGGGAATCCCGAGAAACCGGTGATCATGGCGACAGTGCAGACCAGGTCACAGAAGAAGGAGGAAGAAGGTGAACCTATAAATGCTCATCCAGAGGAGATGAGGAAGGCGCAGGCTGAGGATAGGACACTCAAGCCCTGTTTTAAAAAATTGCCCAAATGCCACACACCTCCGAGCAAGGGGGAATATTTCATGAAGAACAAACTCTTATACAGGAAGGCCGGAACTGGAACAAATGGTCACAACCAGCTGGTTCTTCCCATTTCATATAGAGATAAAGTGATGGAACTCGGGCATGCGATTCCCTTCAGTGGTCACATGGGGATCAGCGCCACAGGACAGCGTATAGCTTGTCATTACTTCTGGCCAGGGATAACGGAGGATATAAAAAGATATGTCAAATCCTGCCCAGAATGTCAAAGGGTAGCTCCAAAGCACTGGACTGCTCCTGCAACTCTAGGGGAAATGCCCATAGTGGGAACACCTTTTGAGAGGGTTGCAGTGGATATTGTAGGACCTCTCACTCGGACCAAGAGGAGGAACAGTTACATCCTTACTCTGGTGGACACTTGCTCTATGTGGGGAGAGGCGGTAGCCCTGCCATCAATTGATTCAAAACATGTAGCAGAGGCACTACTTACAATATTTACCCGATTAGGATTCCCGCATCAAATCTTGACGGATAATGGTTCTCAGTTCAAGGGGAAACTAACGGAAGAAGTTTTTAAGCTATTTCAAGCCAGGCACTTTCATTGTAGTCCGTACCATCCACAAGGGAACGGCCAGGTAGAGAGGTTCAATGGGACTCTCATTTCTATCCTGAGAAAGCTGGCACACGAAAAAACCGGATCTGTGGGATCAATTCCTGCCCGCCGCATTGTTTGCGTACCGGGAGGTACCACATAGTTCAACCGGGATGGCTCCCGCAACTCTGCTATTTGGGAGGCCAATAAAAGGTCCTTTAGAAGCTTTATTAAGGACCTGGACAGATGAGAAGGCGGAAGAGACTGTTACCTCATCGTATCAATATGTGAACGAACTGACCACTCGTTTGAAAGCTGGATGGAAACTGGCAAATGATAATTTGAAACAAGCCAGGAAGAAACATGCAGCATATTTTAATAGGAAGGCAAAGGACAGGGAACTGGCAGTCGGAGAGAAGGTGCTGCTTCTACTACCCGGAAGCCAGAATAAATTACAAATTGGTTGGCAAGGTCCATATACGGTTCTAGAGAAGGTGTCTAGAACAAACTATAAAATTGACAAAAAGGGGAAGGAGAAAGTTTATCATGTAAACCTGTTAAAGAAGTATCTGGACAGACCACTCCAGGAAAGCACCCCCTTATTGACCTTGGCTATTGCAACCCAGATGCAAAAAGAACCACTCACCTCACATGAATACCCATTACATCCTTGTGAAACAGCAGCACAGGTAAAAGTCAGTAAGCACCTGACTAAAAACCAGAGGGAGAGAGTTCAACAGGTTCTGGAGGAACATACAGATGTATTAACAGATAAACCAGGCCATACAAATTTGTTACAGTATGACATGAAACTGGTAGACTCAAACCCAATCTGTATGAGAGCCTATTCTATTCCGTTCGCGAAGGAGAAGGCATTGAAGGAAGAAATAGAGTATTTGTTGAAGGAGGGGATTATTTCGCACAGTGAATCATCTTTTAGTTCTAGTGTCGTTTTGTTGAGGAAACCGTCTGGGGAACACAGACTGTGCATAGATTACAGGAAACTGAATGCTGTCACAGAAGGACAAGTGGATCCATTACCAGACACAAAACAGTTATTTGCCAGACTGAACAAGGCAAAATACTTTTCAAAGGTGGATCTTAGTAAAGGCTATTACCAGATCCCAGTGAAGCCTGAAGTGAGACCTTATTTGGCTTTTAGCACTTCGGATGGACATTATGAATTCAATATGCTACCATTCGGACTGAAAAATGCTCCGAGTGTGTTTTCAAGGATGATGCGAAAATTGTTGGATCCCCTGAATAACCCATGTATCACGAATTTCATGGATGATATTCTCGTCGCCACAGAGACATTTGAAGAACACATTGAAGCTCTGGAGATGTTGTTTGATAGACTTCGGGAGGCGAACTTAACTGCTAGGCCAACAAAATGTTGTATTGGATGCAAAGAGTTGGAATTCTTGGGACACACTGTATATCAGGGTAATATGACCCCTGATCCTAAGAACTTGGAAAAACTGCAGAGAGCACCTAGGCCACAAACAAAAAAGGACGTGCGATCATTCGTGTCGTTATGCGGATTTTATCAGAAATACATCAAAAATTTTAACGCTATTTGTGCTCCTCTGACTGATCTGACTCGCAAGGGACTTCCAGATAAAATTATTTGGACTGCACAATGTGAACTAGCGTTCCAAGAGTTAAAGGAAAAACTCACTAGCAAGCCTATTCTCAAACTGCCTGATTTGACACAGGACTTTGTCTTAAGAACCGATGCAAGTAATGTAGGACTAGGAGGGGCTTTGTTGCAAAGATCATCTTCACCTGATGGGGAACTGAAACCAGTCGCTTATGCAAGCCGTAAATTGAATAAGGCGGAACAAGGATACTCCACAAGCGAAAAAGAATGTTTAGCGTTAATCTGGGCAATAAAGAAGTTTCAAATCTATCTGTATGGTAGGACATTTGTGGTGGAGACGGACCATCAGCCTCTCGTATTCTTATCTCAGGCTAAGCATGAAAACGCAAGATTGCTGAGGTGGTCTTTATTGCTTCAACCTTATCAGTTCAGTATCCAATATATCCCAGGCAAATTGAATGTCGGTGCAGATTTCCTCAGTCGGCACCCCTGTGATCAAAATTAGAGTAGTGGCAGACGTGAGGAGTAATTTTACCTATGTGTATCGCTGGTTTTGGAACTTGCCATAGGCATGTTTTCAAGTGGGGAGATGTGTAGTGAAATTGACAGAGATACAACGGTAAAATACCTCCAAAGATAACATGTAAGGATAAAAACATAATGCGTAGGCTGCTGATAGTACATGATCGCCCAGACCGCGGGTCATCACCCTCCATAAAAATTGACTTGCTAGACAGGAGGGGAACGGCGGATAAAAAGGAAAAAAAATATGACTGGAAAGATTGCGTGAGACTAGAAAGGCTAAGGAGACGCAATTGGGGGGGATGGAGGAAAGTAAAAATTTACGTCCCCAAATTGACACGAGGTACGGAAATGGACGCTTTTGCGATACCAAGCCCTTGATTTGAATTCAGCGGCTAAACGCGGATGTTTGGAATATTACAAAAATTTAAAAAGTAATTTTTTCTTAATATTAATGTTAGGAATATAAAAATTAGCTGGCCGGATGGCCCATTCTGAGCAGTGAACTAATATGTTCTTAATTTTACAAACGGATAGATAATATTGAAGATAATGACAAAAGACAGTGTTGTTCACATCATCGACAGACTGTATTGAATCTAAAAGTGTCGCTATTTGCACAAAAAAACACGACCTCGAGACGCAGGTGTTCAAATCTACTTAGTATGGAAGAGAAGGGATTTTGTGGTGGCTGTGTCTAAAAATAACTTTTAACGACAAAATTTTGGAGGGGAGAGAAAGGTTGGTTCAAAAATCAAGTACATTTTGTAGAAACACAAGTAGAGACGGACAGACTAACAGATAACCATCCATACTTGACTGAAGCATGACTGAAATGACTTTAGGGTAGGAAATTTGAATTTAAAATAAACCTAGGCAGTGATTGGCCACAGACAATCATATTATTAGCGCTCAGACGCGAAAGTGGGGCCATTCTTCAATAGTTGTTCAGTGATAGACACAGATTTTAAAGTGTGGTGATTTCCATATGAAAGAAAGTGAAAGAAGTTTAGGGACGCCATACTATAGCCAGCAGCTCAGCTGAGTTTTGCTAGCAATTCTGTGTTATTTATTCATAATCTGGTAAGATTGAAATTATTTCTTTATATGTTTTGAATATTGTTTAATGTTCGAGTGATTTGATACTGCCATATCAAAATCTAGCCTTACAAACAAGTAGGGATTTGCTCTAGACCCCCCGCCCTAGTCAGGGTCTAGGGACCAACAATGTACATAAACTCCAGCAAGGGTTAGGCAAGACAGATCAAGTGTTGAGAATAATGAAACATATTACCTATCCTCTTTTAGGGCAGAAAACTAATAAATATTTTTCAGAATCTATAGTCTGGGAGGATCTATCTGATGTAAAACCACCATGGTAAATGTGCTGTTTGGTCAGAGAGATCTGACCTGTCTGTATGATGTGGTTGTTGTGTCAGTGTTGTGTCCAGACGTGGGTAGAGAATAGATTTTGACACATGGCCCATACTTTGATTGCAGAGCTGTGAGTTTCTGTTGTCAACAAAGCAGTGTCTATTCAGTTGGTGACTTTACTCGAGTGTATCTGTGCAGTACTTGTGACAGAGACCACCATTATTGCCCGCCAGCACGGAGAGGTGGGACCACCAGATTTCAGCACCAGAGCTACAACTACAAGATGAGTGAGCCTCTGGTCTGCTGGACATTCACCAACGCTTTGTAGTTACTAATACCCCCATAAAAATTCCCACCATTTTCTGGACACTGTGTAGTCAATATAGACAGGTGTGATGAGGCCACCCCAACAGCACAAACATTAACTATCCTCCCAAGTAGATGACTACTAGAACATTTTAATAAAACTAACTAGTATAGTACATATATATGTACACTATTGCATTTATGATATAATATTCCATGCATTTCTTTCATAATCTCTAAATCCTTTTAAGTTCTGGTCAATCTAAAAAATTGACCCAGAACAAAATAAATGTAATATAATTCTATCAAAAAATTTTACACACGTGAGTTAGTTCAGTGTATTTTAACATTTATTAATATTATTAGTCTTGTTAAATATCTGTGGGTATATCTATAACCTATTACACCACACTACATATCATAACCCTAGACACTTTACGTAGCTACATTCATTAAAAAAAAAAAAAATAGTGTGAGGTCGTAGTGGTAGCAAGAAAGGCCTTCTGACAATTCACAACTACATCTTATCTCAGGAGCCTTCACAGCTGGCCTCATACAATTACATTTAGTAATATCACCATCATACAATACCATCAAACACCACTACACCGCTCTCCTGGTCAAACAATTATTTGCCAGTTTTCCAGACACGCTTCTGCGCGCACACCGATTTGGTGTTTTTCACACACACAGACGATGTAGATACAAACTATATTAAACGAATAGGGGAAATGTTGGGCTGTGGGTATATCCAACACACAGAACTAAATGAGTTTATGTGATTTTATTCACTTTAAACATCAATCACTAACAAATATCAGGTATTACATAAATTATCATAAGTACACAAATGCAAATAACAAATTTGGGAGGGGTGAAGAAGATTGGTATCGACTAAGCCCTTCCCGCTTATTAGACAAAGACAAACCCAGTCCAGAGATAGATAATATCAGGAACATAGGTACGTTAACCTAACAGTGAAGTTAATTACTCTGAAAGAGGTGTTACAAAGTTAGGTATAGGTGATAGAAAAAAAAACATGTTCTTCCCAGCTGTTCTTCCCTTTACTAAGCAAATGGAAAGGAGGGGGTTTTTAAACAGAGTTAACCAATTAGCAACTCCCCCTTAAAGGAACAATGCAGGGAATACAGAAAAATTATATTACTAGGCAAGAAAGTTAACAACAGGTTTACAAAAGAAAACGATTAAATTCCCTGTCATTCATACACACGCGTGAGGATCCACACTCATATACTCACACACTTACCGAATGCAGCCTCAGACGATCCATAAAAAGTATATAAAAACAGCAAGTACTCTTCCGACATATGAACTGTCTAGTCCTTCGATGTCCCGCCCCAGATGTTTGCGAGGGTTTGTTGGTAACAAATATTCTCACTTATCGCAAGACTTGAAGACTAAGAGTTCTCGTGTTTTTATTATATATATATAAGGAGTCTATGTGATGGCACTAACACAGTTCGGCACAGGGGTGAAAATGAAGTGGTCTCTTTTAATCCTCCGCTATGGTAAAATTCCTTCAATGCGTGATGATAGTTTTATTAAATCCAATTGAGGAAAAAAAAACTAGGCTGTCACAGTCAGGAAAATATGTACTCTCTCACAGTAAACAGTAAATATGATATCGCTACTGCTGATGAGTACCTTCCAGTTTATCTTACAATTTTGTAAGGGTAATTTGATGATTATTCTTTAAAATGTTCTTGGGTGGGCTTTATTTCATTTAATTCTGACAGCTAGGTCGCAAGGACCGCCACAAGATTATATTTTAAAAGAAATGTTTCTTCAATATGACTGGAAGTTTATAGGATGATTTCTTTATTTCTTTCTTTATTTAGCTGGGACCGCAGGTACGATCACTCGCTTTGCACAGAATAGAAAACACTGCAAATTTATATATAAAATCCAGGGGAAAATCTATAACAAGATTTCAATAAAGCTAGTGCTTCTGTAAAGGTCTGGCCAGCGAGTGATAACGTGTCTAGTCTTCATGGTCTATTTAGCTAAAATGGAATGTAAGTTGAGTGGGACATGATAAACTTGACAGCTTATTTGATCTCACGAACTTTTGGGGATCTGACCGCCAAATCAAGAGAAGAAACCGCACCCTGGTCTTCGTATCTCCGTTCGCTGCTGCCCGTTTCGGTTTCCCCGTTCGCTCGGTTCTACGATTGACACCGAGACGCGAAATTAGCGGCAAGCAACTGCGTCTCGTATCAGGGACCACTACTGTCTTTGATAACGCCGATAGTCTCCCCTAAAATCCCTCAGTTCGTCTCTTTGATCTTGGTCGCTGTGCCTGTTTGATTCTGGCGACGCCCCCCACTGGCCAAGTTAATTAAAATAACTGCCTATGATTGTTCAAGAGATGTTAGTGGTCGTGATTTAATCTCTCCTTAAATCAATGCGGTGACCAGAATCAACGATAGGTAAACTTTCCGCATATCAATCAGCAAACGTGTTTGCCCTCTGTGGAACAGTTTCATAGCTAATGAATCCACGTGAAAGAATAAACGTTTTAACAAGAAGTTACAACAAAGTTCAGGGTCAGCCGAGTTCGTCCATCACAACTATTGACCTTTGCACTTGGTTTTAATATGTACGTATTAGTAGTTATTCTTTTTGAGTTGCTGTTTTTTTTTAAACCTCGTTGTCTTTCGTTGTTCTATGAGTAGTTAATAAGTTTGGTAATTTTTCTGTTTTGTTGTTGTTGTTTTTTTTTTTTTACTTAATGATTTGTTATTTTTTGTTGCTTACTTTCTATTTGGTTGAATGTCTTTTCTTAAGTATTATTTTTATTATTACCAATATTGTCACTGTTATTAATGTCAGCTGCGTTCTGTCGACGGACTTAAATAGTCAGTGAGTTTAATGACATATCCGCTTGAGGGGAGCAAAGTACGGTTTCAATTTCCGGCTCAGCGGACCTGGTTTTCTATCATTTCAGGCTTTTCTGGCCTGTTTCATCATTGTCACTAACTTCCGGGCTGTAACAGCCAATAGCGAGACAGCAACTTCTAATCCACTAGAGCTGAAACTGGGTAGCAGAGTGGTTAGAGTGATTGCTTTCAGAAGCAAGATGCGGACAATCTTGTTGGAACATTAACAGGAAAAAAAATTGTACACAGTTACGAAGTACCGTTGTAGAGTTGAGACTCTGAATATTGCCTGTAACTAATGCTCCCAAGACTGTAAAATTTGATACTCCTTTCACTGAATGCGGCTATCTTCACCGAAGAAATGGTGACAATCACTTGAGCAATTCAAGCACTAAAATGTGTACATCACTGTAACATACTTTGTCTATAGACAAAGTTGGAGGGACAGACAGTGATATCAAAATAAGAATACAAACAGCAAGACGAGCTTTCATTGCATTGGGAAATATATGGAGATCAAGAGAAATCGGATACAACACGAAAATAAGAATCTTCAACTCAAATGTGAAGTCAGTCCTATTGTATGGCTCTGAGACATGGAGAACAACAAAGACAACAACCAAAAAGCTACAGACTTTCATAAATGGGTGCTTGCGCAGAATAGAGGGATTAAAATGGTATGATAAGGTTACCAACGTGGAACTGATGAAAAGAACTAGACAAGTGCCAGTGGAACAAGAGATGAGAAGACGACGATGGCGATGGATAGGACATACGCTGAGGAAACCTGTTGATAGCATTACAAGGCAGTCCTTGTTCTGGAATCCACAGGGCAAGAGAGGCAGAGGTAGACCAAGAAGCACATGGAGAAGGGAGCTGGAAACAGAGGTGAAAATGATGAGGAGAACGTGGAAAGAACTTGAGATGATGGCACGTGACAGGAGGATATGGCATGTGTTTGTTGAAGGCATATGCTCCTTTGGGAGTGGAGGGTTATGAATGAATGAATGTAACATAAATAACTTGACAAAGCAGACCAAAATATTGCAACCTAATACATACCTAAATAATAGAGGTCGATCGGTAATATTAGCATGAATACCTTCGCATAGAAGGAAATATTGTAGCAGACATAGAAGAAAAAAAAAAAGGAAGCAACAGCCCAAACTACATAAACATAAGATTGGGCGCATCGAGATCAAAAGCAGAATAAAAAATATTATAACAAAGGACTAGGCAGAAGATTCGAAACAAAGCATAAAAGGCAGACACGCCCATAAGCTGCCGAAAGACCCAATATGAACATTTCAAATCTATAGAGCCAAAAATACCCTGCAGAAAAATAGCATAGCACACTATCTGCTAGTAAGTAAGAAATATGAACAGCAAAGAAAACCATTCATAGAATATTTGAAACTCAAAACTCACCACCATTAGCGTTAGAAACGGTGCTAAAAACTTGATCTACAACAGAGAACTACACAACATTGTAACATTTTATATTACTAAAACGAGAATCAACATATAACAACTACCAGAGCAGATGAGAACAATTCATTATAATTTTCCTTTGTGCTCCTTACAGAGCATAGAGCCCTATCAGGAAGCCTGCACCAAGCATTCACGTGCTGTTGTGGCGGTGGTTTCTGTGGCAATTAGTTTTACATGATGAAGTTGCCACCCCAAGCCCAAACTCATATTAGTCACCCTATACGACATGCCTGAGGGTGCAGTTGTCATATTCTTACTTTGCCTCTTCAGAGACCCCCAGGAACAACGCGGAACGATGATAACAATCAAGGATGAACAAAATCTTTTGTAAAATAACATACACCACAGAGATGTGATTTTACAGTAGAATGTTAAAAATATAATGGACAGCCATTGGCCTCCAATGTACAATGGAAACTTATTTCACAAGTTAGAAAGAAGCAATCCACATTTTGGGCATGTTATGAGAAGAAGAAAGCTGGAATATATCGTAACAACAGGTAAAGATTGAAGGAAAAAGAGATAGGGGAAGACAAAGAGAGCAAATACTGGACAGTTTAACATCGTGGTATGGAAAGAAGTCAACAGCAGAATTGATAAATTGTTTTGGAGACAAGAAGTTTTGGAGAGACATGATCTCCTACGCCACTAGGCATGGTACTTGAAGAAGATACCATACAATTTTAATACTTCTTCTTCCTTCTTCCTCGTTCGCCCTGAAAAGGACGGTGGTTGCGTTGTGTCTGTTTACGCCTAAGCTGTGATATCTGCACCTTTCGGTCGACACATCCGACTTCAGCACGGCATTTTTTAGGGACCGGGTTTGCCTCCCCATTTCGATCCGTACTCGCTCAGCCAGACTGCACTGCTGCAGACTGTTTCCTGGACCACCACGTAGAGGTGGAGTACGGTCTTGACCAGCTCTGGTTCGCTGAACCTGATGCAAGCAGTCAAGCTATGGGTTGCTGACTGCATTCACTATTGCTGCATCTTGGGGTCCCAAAATTTTAATACGAGAAGATATATTAGTAAAACAATAACCTTTAAAAAAACTCCATCAAATGTAAAACAGAGATATTTGAGATGGTTTTAGAAAAGAATGAAAAAGATACCGTAAACCAACGTCTACAAACCCCTCAGATGCAACAGGTTAAAGACAGACATAGTGATGAAAATGAAAGGGGTTAAACCACATTCACTACTGTGTGTGAAACAGCACAACTACGCACAGAGAACTTGCAGCCTGGAAGAACCAACATAAGAATAACTAATGTATTATAATAATAATAATAGCCCCTTCAGTCATAACTGACTATGGGAATGCGCCCCTGAGGTGGCAGCCCTCAGCTGCATGTTTTCCTGGTGCTCCTTTCGACGTTTTCTCCTCACCTCTGCTTCTTGTGTGAGCCTCTCTTCGCCCAATCTGAGGTGGTGCCGTAAATAGCATCGCCACTTAGTGCGATCGGCAGCTTCATCCTCCCATGTTGCTGGATCCATGTCCAGTGCCCTCATATCTCTCTTGCACACATCTTTGAACCTCAGCTGTGGTCGCCCAACTGTTCTCTTGCCATCTGCTAATTGTCCGTAGAAGATATCTTTTGGGATGCGACCATCTTCCATGCGGCGAACATGGCCAAGCCAGCGAAGTCTGCGCTGTCTAAGCAGCGTATAATGTATTATACTTTACAGAATAAAGAACACTATATACCCACATTATAAACATAAATAACACATAAGGAAGGGAAACCCGAGGCCTGTAAACAGTAAATTAATATTAGACAAACATAAAGGTATGTTTTCAGGCACTCGCAAGAAATAAAGAAGTAGAACACTTGGACAACAGAAAAACAACAGACGTGAGTGGCTTACCCAGGGTTCGAACCCCGTACCTTCCGTACGACAACTCCGTCTGGCTATCAAGTGTTGTCCAAGTGTTCTACTTCTTTATTTCTTGCGAGTGCCTGAAAACATACCTTTATGTTTGTCTAATATTAACCCACATTATAACCCTCATGGTGTTGGACCGTCGTCAGTACCAGCCCAGGCAACACTCTATGGAGATGTCAGCAACTGAGGTTGACCACCACTTTCTTCAAGCATGTTCAAGTTCACGTCTGGTTGTAGAAGAAATACTTGGAAACACTAATAACATCAAACTAAAGATGCAGCTGAGACATAAACAACAGACCAGCCCAAGTGAAACTCGGCATTTCGAATAATGAAAATCATCGTCTGCAACATGTTGTTGTCAATGGAAGTAAGATAGAAAAGTCGTCGATGTTACAAAGAGTCCATCCTATCACGTGGGAAATAATCATGATACAGTGCAGACCTGATAAGGAGAACTCACCAGGGACCCAAGAAATAGTTCTTCTTATCAGAAATTCCTCTTATCCAGATAAGAGTTCAAGCATATGGTAATGCATTTACAACGTACAATACAATAATGAATTAGCGTTGAATATGACAGATGTATGACACAGAAAATATGTAAATCACCAAAAGTGTTAATGTACAAAGCTGGCACAAATATCTAGAGAATAGCAGCACTTTTTACACTTTGAAATGAAAAAGCTGCAATTTTCCTCTGTATCTTACTTAGTACCTGTACTTGAGTTAATAAAAATGTCTTTCCATGACATCCTTAAATTCAAAGAAATGATAAATTAAATCATCTTGGCATCCAGCCTGCATTATATACATATTAGTTTTATCCATGCAATTTGAAACTTCCAACTGTGAAATAGTTTGTACCGTTAACCCACAGTCATCATTATCTTTAGAATTTGCACACTCTTAAATGATAAAGCACTCTTAAATGAAAAAGTATGTAATTTTCCTCTGTACTGCATCAATGTGACCTACAAGTTTGGACAACATTGCTGACCTATAATGAACCTTCAGATTTTGAATAATACCTTGGTCACAAGGCTGAAGTTTGGATGTCGCATTTGGTGGTAAAAATAAATGTTCTGTTGCTTTTAGATTTTGAACATTTATGTGGGCTGAACAGTTGTAAAGCACCAAAAGAACTTTGTGATGTTGACGTTCCATAGAATGATCAAATGCATATAGCCACTTGGTGAAAATGTACGAGGGGCATTCAGAAAGTAATGCACCACATCGTTTTTCTCAGCTAATAATGAAGATAGAAGCATGAAGTTTTGTACACTTCAAATATGGCATGTGCCAGTTGTGTGCACCAAATTGCACCGCAACCGGCCAAATAATACGGCTGCCTTAAACCATTGAAATGGAGCGTGTTAGCAACTTGCGTTATAAGCAGCGAATTGTGATTGAATTTCTCGTTGCAGAGAAGGAAACTGTTGTTAACATTCACAAGCGTCTATGTGATGTGTATGGAAGTTTTGCAGTCGACAGGAGTACAGTCAGTCGCTGGGTTCAGAGAATCAAAGAATCAGGAAGTGGAGATACGGAGCTGCTTGATCGGCCGCGCTGTGGACGTCCTGCCACAGCCACCAACGCAGAAATGTTGAAATGCGCTGAGGGCATTATTCTTACTGATAGGCGAATCACTACTCAACAATTGGCCTTACAGCTGTCAGTCAGCATTGGTAGCGCAAATGCAGTTATTAAAAACTCTCGGATTTTCTAAGGTTTGCGCAAGATGGGTTCCTCGAAGTCTCACAAATGACCACCGATTGCAAAGGAAAACAATTTCTTCTGAATTGTTGGAGCGTTTCAATGCTGATGGAGAGAACTTTTTGGCTAAGATCGTTACAGATGACGAAACCTGGGCACATCATTTTGAACCTGAGACAAAAAGACAGTCAATGGAGTGGCATCACCCGCAATCACCACGAAGAAAGAAATTCAAGACAATTCCTTCAGCTGGAAAGGTCATGATCACTGTCTTTTGGGACATTGAAGGTGTGATTCTTGTGGATATTATGCCAAGAGGAGAGACAATCAAATCGCAAGCTTACATTAAGACATTGAAAAAACTCAATCAACGTTTTCGCAGAGTTCGACCGCACAAGAATCCAACAGACCTGCTTCTCCTTCACGACAATGCGCGACCTCACACAAGTCTGGCAACACGGGAAGCAATCACCAAATTGGGTTGGACTGTACTACCCCATCCACCCTATAGTCCCGATTTGGCACCCTCTGATTTCATCTATTTGGTCCACTTAAAGATGCACTCCGTGGGACAAGGTTTGAAGATGATATAGGAGTGATTCATGCAGCGAAGAAATGGCTACATGATCAAGACAAAATCTGGTACGGGCTACGAATACATGCACTTGTTTCGCGCTGGTATAAAGCCGTACAAGTTGATGGAGATTATGTTGAATAATACCGATGTTTACTTGACATATCCATGTATATTGTATATAAATTTCATGCTTTTTGAATAAACAGTTCCTGAGAAAAACGATGTGGTGCATTACTTTCTGAACGTCCCTCGTATGATGTCATCCAGGCTATTGAATTAGCTGCATAATCAACACACAATTTTTTCCAACCTTTAAAACAGCGTGGATTTTTTAATTTACCGATTTCAAGTAATGGCAATTTATCTGAACCATCCATATTTGTACACACAACAATTGTGATTCTTTCTTTTCATTCCCCCTCCCCACTTTTCATTTCTGAAGGAAAAAGTCTTGTCAGGCAGCAATCTCCAAAACAATCCAGTTTCATCAGCATTAAACACATCAACGGAATTATACCTACTCATGGCTGGTTTTAGCACCTCCTCCGTCCATGACTCGGTAGTTGTTTCATTAACAGAATGCCTTTCCCCACACAAAAAAAAAAAAGGTAAAGGAACCCGTTACACGCTCATTGAGGCATATTGGGAATATGGTGTTAGGCCCATATTTTCTTGACCATCGGCACACTAGAGGTGATGTGGTCAGCATTACGCCGGCCGCCTTAACCTTCCCAGAACTTGCTCTGGTACCCAGTTTCGGCTGGGTCGACCCAGGAGCCGTTTGTAACCTAAAAAATTCCCACCTCATCTGGGGATCGAACCATAGACTACTGCGCTAGGAAGCCAGTGCACTAACCACTATGCTACCGCGGCTTTGTAAGTAATGTGCCGTTTTTTAAAACAACCCAACCAGCCAGGACTACATTTCCAGCCAGTCCGACCTTCCAGAAGTGCTAACTCTTTTGCCTTTGCAGTTAATATAGGTCCATTTACAGGCACATTTGCTGATCTCGCCATGGTGAACCATTTTAGGAGTGCCGTGTCAACCACATCACACGTCGCTTTTCGGTTCTTCATTCTGTGACAATCAACTTGTCCACCATAAAACATTTTTCTGTACAGATCCTTATTTTTTATGATTCCTGAAAGCGTTGATTTTGGAATGTCGAATTCCTTTGCTATTTCCATTTTCTTTTTGCCACTATTTTCCAATTCTTGTACTAGCTCAATCTTTCTTTTCAAAGATATGGATTTTAACTTTCCAGCCATTTTTACAGGGGAAATAACTCAAATTCTAACACTGACGAAGCGCGCAATTTCCGAAAATAGCCGAAAAGTTGTACAAATGTCCAGGTACTGTATTTGAAAATAAGTTCGCCTTCAGCAGATCAAATTATATAGTCGGGACACGTTTAATCGTTCGGCATATCCGAAAATTCGTGATAAACGGATTCCGCTTAACCGGACATTTTTTACAAAGACAAAGAAGAAAAATTGCCGGGGATAAACAAATTGTTCTTCACAAAAGAAATTCGCCACATCCGAGATCGCCTTAAGCGGTTTGCACTGTATGTAAATAAGATCCCAAGAAGTCATCAAGAATGCACTGTGACAACTGAAATTTTACTGAATAAGATAACAATCTCAGAGAAGATACTGGCCAGTTCAACATTGTATCATCGGGCAGATAAGCAGCACTAGAGCTAGGAAGCGGGCAAGAGAAATGATCACTTACGTCAGACGTACTGGCACTCAAAGGAAATGTAATAAAAACTGACTAAAACAATCCATAATTTTCATTTCTTCGTCTTGTTAGCATGTGCGGGCACTACTTTCCGGTGAACGGTGTATTATTGTTTGTCTTGTGCCAGCCTTTGTATTTCTGCAAAGATCTTTCACGTCTGCATGTGAATATTGCCTGCTCCACATGCATTTGGTATACCCTTTATGAGGGTTAACCAGATTAAAAATTGTGGAGTGTTTGACAATCACACTAATCTTGAAACAATGTCATACCATTCAAGTAGGCTAGGTTTTTACAATTGTTAGAAGATCTTCAGATGGTCAAGCAACCTTTAGTTTGCTGTTCCATGAATTGTCGTTTATGACATGTGATGTATATATGATATATATCAAGGATCTATCCGAAATATGTGGCGTTTAAAAATGTAAAGAATAATATTCAACAGCTGAATGCCACCTAGCGGAAAAGATCACGTGACTCAGTTGTCCATCCGCCATCTTGTATAGAACAAACACTTCCTGTGTTTCTGAAAAGATCCAATAATAGGATATCCCTCAATTTATCAGCAAATTGTAACCTCATGACTTAATGGTGAGCTTACGTTCAGTTTGCATGAGGTCCTTAGGGTGTCTAGATAGGTGAGTAAATGGCTTACAAAATATTTTCTGCATGCAGAAATTAATATTTTGATTTTATGGTACAGACATGATAAGAACCCGTAGGCCTAATTATTATTAGTCTGGGATTGGCCGAGTTTTACCATTTGAAATTTCTGTGGATCAACATAGCCTAGAATAGAATGGTAACCAGTTTTTTGTAGGTTAAGAAGAAAGCCATGTAGTTAATTCCTTGACTGTGGACTGCTAATTGGACAGTGTAGGTGGTGTGTATTATGTGGAGTTCATAAAATTTGTTAGGTCTACTGGTGGTACGAATTTACATTAGAATATTTATTGTTTGATGGTAGCCTAAACAATTTACAGTCAGTGGACTAGCCTACAGAATAAAGAAATTAATAGCGTTGTGAAACTTAATAAAGTAAGACGCATTATTAGGCCCTATTGTTTTGAGTAGGATATGTGGAAACATACAAGTCAACTTGAATCTGTTGAAATTAAAATTATGTGTATGATGAGGTTCAAAGATGTCATCCAAATAAGTCGCGTACGTTGTTAGGTTTTTGATTCCTAACCATTAGGCCTACTCCTTATTAGCCTACTGCGTCTGTGAATAATATTTTAAGGCCGTATAGAACACATGTCCCACTGTTCTTTATTTCAACCAACTGCTTCACATTAAACAAAGACTACAAGTGAATTTCGTTCCATTGACTTATTAAAAGTGTTGCCATGGGCTTGAGTATTGACTGATTGATAATAAACGAAAGACATTAGGCCTACACAAATGGTGTAAAAATCTAAAAGCAGTCATTATTAACACCTTGTAGAAGAAATATATTTCAGCCTAAAATAAGTCATTTGTAGTATAGCAGTGCAAATGAATGTGAGAAAAGCAGTATTGTATTGAAATATTGTGCCTTCACTGTGTAGGCCTATTCTTGCGTGTGGTTGGAAGTTGATGAAGACTGTTATTCACTGCTGTACTTAGCATCCTTCTCAGATTTACATGAAGATGTTTCTATGTACAGCATGCTTTAACTGGAATTCAAAATTCTTTCTTTTGTTGCCGCAACAGCAGTAGTCCAGTCAAAGGGTAACATGACAGAAATAAAATACACAACATGTTTAACAAAAATCTGCATTTTGTGGAAGCTGATATCTTTGTAAATTTATGTAGTTTAACCGAATTTCATACTTGATTAGTAGCATGAGTATTTTCATTGTAGATTTAAAATTATATGAGTATCACAAAATCAGATGTACCCCTGTCATTAGACACATTTTTCGGCACTTTCACCATGACACTTTGGGGCAGTGATGTGGTTTATAAAAGTGCCCTCTTTCTGTTGAAAGTTTTTTTGTGTGTGCTCGCCTTGTAAATTGAATCAGATTCACCTTAGTTGCAATTTCCATGTTAACCATTTACTACTGGTCTTATCCATTCTGCCAACATGAGGCACTTGAGAAAGTAAAATTATTATTGTATGTAAACTTACTGCTATGAATCCCATAGCCCACTGCAGTTGTACCACAACCAGCAAGATGCCTTGGCCACAGTTCTGCTAAGTTTTTGTAAGTGCCCTCGTTCTTTTCTGTCCCTTCAGACCAAATTATCTGAGCGGGTCATATACTGAGGCTGCCACTAGACTGCTTATACCTACTTCTGTGGTTATGACTTTTACTGTAAATGTCTTATGTCTCATTTCTGTGATGAATCATTATATTTGGTCAGGCATGCCACTAATCTAATCTGGATTCAGATAAACCAATATAATCTATTGCAATGATTGGGAATGCATCAGTGTATCTGGTCGCTTTGAAACTTTCTAATAACTTTGGTGCATGTTCCTTTCCCAGGTAGGTCTACTACCTTTTCTCTTGCACCATCAAAAGTATTTGATAAGCTAGTGTTTGTTAGTTTGGGATGTGTTCTGTTGGGTGTCCTTTTAGGATATATGTATATATTATAACGTGTATAGTTTTGCTGTTTGCCTTCAACCTTGCTAAATCTATTTTAGCGTTTATCTCATTTAGTAGTCTTTTATGTTGCCATGTCTGCCGCCCATGTCTTAGGTACCTCTTGCAAGCTAATAATACATGTTTGCTTCTCATGACATAGCAGGCATAGAGCAAACATCCTGGTTTGCTTGGCCGTATAAAGCCTGTCATGTTGTGAGGGATTAACCTTTGTGATCATCTTAATAAGCATTCCTCAGATAATTTTCAGTTCTTTTTCCAGTTTTAGTGTTGCCCAGATTGTTCAAACAGCTCTTAATCAAACCTGCATGGTTTTCTGAAGAATGCTGCGGTTTCCTAATTTTTTTTTTACACAACTGTTCTGTTCAACAGAGTGCGTTATGTTGGACTTTCAGGTCCTATAATGCCTGATTTGATCCATTATTTCCTGCAGCCCTTACTTTATTAAACAGTCTTTGGGTGTGATTTTGGTGTTTTCAAGTTTCTGTCTACAGTTTCCTTCATGTGTAAATATCTATGCAGGATGTTAATTGAATTTAAGCAAATGTTCCATAACAGTCAGTGTGAACATAAATTAAGCATAGTTTGTACTCGTGTGTTCGTGATTTTATCAGTCCACTAAAGTGGATGTCGTACGTTACATAAAATACATGTGTCTTTAAGTCTCACAATGTTTTGACATTTATAAATAATATTTAGGGTGTGCATAAAAATTTACAAAATGTAAATAAATTATGCAAATCAGCTGATTAAATATGCATTATATTTTAATTGGAAATATGTCAACTAATTCCTAATTTTGTTAGTGACTACAGCAGCAGTAATGTGTTACTTAACATACATGTATATGTTAAGTTTTGTTTTTTTATTGACACCTTATAAGCGATCATTAGAATGTGTGGTAGACATTTCAAACTGTGAATACATTATACAAATTAGCCATATTAAATATGGTTGATGTATTGCAGTTTTGGGTATAGCAACTGATTCTTTACCTCAAAATATATAAATTTGTTAGTTTTCATTTAGATACCATGAAAACTCAATTTTTTAATATTTAAAAAAGAATAATATCTGAACTTTTGGTGCAATTCAGGTACTTAAAACATAACAATTTGTCTTTTTCCATCTTGCTTTTTTAAAAATTCAAAAACATTTTTGTTTTAGTTGTCCTAGGATAATGTTTTCAAAACTTACAATTAATGTGTACCCCTTATAAGAGTTAAGCCTTACTGGGTTACCCCTTCCATATATTAAGTTTCAATAAATTATTTTCTGCAGCTTAAAAAAAAAGTATGAAAAAGAAATTATGCAGTTTCTTAAACCCCTTTCACGCACCGACAGGCGTACGCTTATCACACTTTGGGAAATACTGTCATGGGCTATAAATGTACTAGAGAATAATTTAGAATGTGTGTTCCAAAAAAATGCTTTGAGAATACAAATTGTATAAGCTTCTGTTTGAATTGCATGTTTTACCTAAATTTGTTCCTGTGTCCCTGGATAATATGTTCCATTTTCTGTGAATACTCCATTGTAATTTTTTATTTGTTTACTTACTTACTTACTTAGTCGTTCCCCTTCTACCGTGAGGTGTAGAGGTTTGGAAGAGAGAGCGCCAGACCATTCTATCAGCTGTCTTCTTCCTGGCCTGGTTCCATTCTAGTCCTCGGTCCTTCAAAGATTGTCTAATGTTGTCCTCCCAGCGGACTCTGGGTCGTCCTGGAGGTCTGGATCCCTGGCTCTTTGTTTCCCATGCTTGTCGTGGTAGCCGATCTTCTCCCATTCTGCAGACATGGCCAAACCATCTTAGTTGGGACTGTTCTATTTGGATCTGCAGTTATTTGTTTACTTATGATGCCATTTGTCTGTTCTATCTCTATTCCTGTGTCATGTTTTTTTATCTGTGCAAACTAGATCAGTAAACATTTATTATATTCTGTTTGACATATCATTTGAATTCCAGTATCGCCAATTATCATCCAGCCATCTGATTTCTGTAATGTTGAATATTTCAAATAGCTTATATCAAGGAGGACATCAGTTTGTTTTTCTCATTGTCATGGTTATAACTATGTCACAAGGAGAATAGTCATACTTCATATTTTCTTTTGCATCTTCTCATCTATCTTGCTTTCCCCATTCACAAAGAAATTTATTTGAAATTGAATATAATTTGCAGTGAATAGCCTTCTAATTTCAGTCATCTTCGTTGTGATTTTTCCCCAGAATGTTTGTGGTTTAGCTGTGTCTGTTTCAGCTGTGTCTGTTTCCTTGCGTTTGTGAAAGTATGTAATATTTTTTCTTCTGCATATCACCAGTGTGTAACAAAGGCCCAAAACTGGAGCAAAGAATGGAACACTGTAACTTACCATGCGTGTCATAAAAGTGACTAAAGAGGGTTGGGCATGTGGCACAACTACCTCTCCCTGTAAAGCTTAGAGCCACAAGCCACAAAAACTTCAACAAAAAACACTTTGAAGAAACCTGTTGATCAAGGCGGCTCTTGTTCTGAAATCCCCAGGACAAGAGAAATAGAGGCAGGCCAAAGTACGTATTGAGATGAGAACTGGAGATAGTAATCAAAATGTTGAAGACACTCTTATTGTAGTTTAGAAAAAAATAGTTTTGAGGAACCACGTTGATCAAGGCAGACCAAAGTATGCACTGAGAATAGAACTGGTGACAGAAATCTGAATGGTCAAGGCATTTTTATAATTTTTTTTAAATAGGAGTTTTTGTGAGATATGTCCTATTCAGCCTATAATAATAATAATAATAGTTGCCCATCGCAAGCGAAGATGACGACAGCTTCAGACTTGAGTTGTGACACATCTGTGCCGTGATCTCATGTGGCTAATTAGTCCTATTTTGGCCCTACAGGCCCTGCCACATACGGGGAACACATGGTTAGAGTCGATAATAGTGTTGCTGTGCATTCTGACCCTTCTTGCAGCATGCTTGCTTCTGCCTTATCAGCTAAATTCTTTTCTGCAATGCGAGTGCCTTGAGTAATGTTTGTCAGCCAGGCAGAGCGATCCTGTGCTATAGTCTCCCTGGAGGAGTCATCAATTTTGAAGCTGCGCATTCAGCCTATACACAAGGTCTGTCGGGTATATTAGGGCACATGTCCAAGTATAAAAGTCCTTCTGGCCAAGAAATAATAATAGCCCCTTCTGTCATAACTGACTATGTGCCCCTGAGGTGACAGCGCTCAGCCGCTTATTTTCCTGGTGTTCCTTTCAATGTCTTCTCTTCTGCTTGCCGTGAGAGCTTCTTTTCATCCAATCTGAGATTCGTCATAGAGAGCATCTCCACTTGGTGCAATCGGCAGCTTCATCCTCCCAGGTTGCTGGATTTATGCCCAGTGACCTCATGTCTCTCTTGCTCACATCTTTGAACCTCAGCTGTGGTCGCTCAACTGTTCATTTGGCATCTGCCAGTTGTCCATAGAAGACATCTTTTGGAACGGGACCATCTTCCTTGTTGGTGGACATAGTCGAGTAATAGTTATGATGAATTTAAGGAAAGACCTTGAGCTGAGGGCACGCGACAGGAAAACTTGACATTGGTAGAAGATCTATGCTCCATGGGGGCGCTAAGATGTATTAACTTATTTATTTATTTGATCTTAGTTGATCTATCTGCCTTACCCATTAATATGATATCATTGAGGAATTTTCCTTTCATTCATTCATAACCCTCCACTCCCAAAGGAGCATAGGCCTTCAACAAATACATACCAAGTCCTCCTGTCACGTGCCATCATCTCAAGTTCTTTCCACGTTCTCCTCATCATTTTCACCTCTGTTTCCATCTCTCTTCTCCATGTGCTTCTTGGTCTACCTCTGCCTCTCTTGCCCTGGGGACTCCAGAACAATGACTGTCCCGCAATGCCACCAACAGGTTTCCCCAGCGCATGTCCCACCCATCGCCATCGTCGTCCTCTCATCTCCCGCCCCACCGGCACTTGTTCAGCCCCCGTCATCAGCTCCACGTCGGCAACCCTATCACACCATCTCAATCCCTCTACCCCACGCAAGCACCCACCTATGAAAGTCTGCAGCCCTTTGGCCATTGTCCCTGTTGCTCTCCATGTCCCAGAGCCACACAACAGGACCGACCCTACACCTGAGCCGAAGATTCCCATTTTCGCGCCGGATCCGACCTCTCCCGATCTCCATACATTTCCCAACGCGATGAAAGCGCCTCTTGCCCCTTGTATTCCCACTTTGATATCACTGTCTGTCCCTCCAACTCTGTCTACATTGCTGCCAAGATATGTGTACTATTCTACATCTTGTATTGGTGTTTCTTCAAGTTCAACCCTGCTATCATTACCTGCATTTATTCTCATTATCTTTGTCCCTTCCCTGTGTATCTTCAGACCCAATTGCCGCGACCTCTCATCGAGTGTTTTCAATTTGTCTTGCACCTGATTACGGCTATGGGACAGAAGAGCCAAGTCATCAGCAAAATCCAGATCATCCAACTGCTTAGTCAGAGTCCACTAGATTTCATTTCTGTTGTGTGTCGTCGATGCTCTCATAACCCAGTCCATTGCAAGCAAGAAAAGAAATGGAGACAAGAGGCATCCCCGCCGCACTCCTGCCCCTATCCCAAACGGTTCTGTAAGCTGTTCCTCATGAAGAACTCTGCATGTCATGCCCTCATATGTATTCTTTATTAAATTAATGATCTTCAGGGGAACTCCATAATGCCTCATCAATTTCCAAAGTGATTCTCTGTCTACACTGTCAAATGCCTTTTCGCAGTCCACAAATCCGATGTATAGTGGTGAATTCCATTCCAGACTTTGTTCAACTATTATTCTCAAAGTGGCAATCTGATCTGCACAGGATCTGTCCTGTCGAAAACCTGCCCGTTCATCTCCCAGTTTCCCGCCCATGGACTCTTAATCTCTCGAGGACAATCCTGTCCAATACCTTTCCCGGCACTGATAGTAACACTACTCCTCTATAATTTGTGCATTCTTGTAAACCTCCCCTCCTAGGCAACCCAACCAGACCTCCCCCCCCCCCCCCTCCCCCCCACTCCGCCGGCATCTCTTCCCCCTCCCAGACCCTACCAAGTAATTCATATAACATCTCTGCAGCCGTGTCGACACCCGCCCTGATGGCCCCTGCTGGAATGCCATCAGGTCCAGACGCCCCTCCATCTCCTAGAAGCCCCATGGCTTTCTCCATTTCTTCCCTCGCCGGTCTAAATTTTCCTTTAATAGCTAGCAATTCTGAAGATGTCTATTAGATGATTTTCTTGTATGTGTTCCGAGTCTTCTCCGCAGGTGCAGATTTCTTTTATGCTATAGTTTTTATTGTTGTTGTGGTGTTCTGTGAGTTGCAGGATCAGTATTGCTTACTTACTTACTTAGTCGTTCCCCTTCTACCGTGAGGTGTAGAGGTTTGGAAGAGAGAGCGCCAGACTATCCTATCGGGTGTCTTCCTCCTGGCCTGGTTCCATTCTAGTCCTCGGTCCTTCAAAGATTGTCTAATGTTGTCCTCCCAGTGGACTCTGGGTCGTCCTCAGGGTCTGGATCCTTGGCTCTTTGTTTCCCATGCTTGTCGTGGTATCCGATCTTCTCCCATTCTGCAGACATGGCCAAACCATCTTAATTGGGACTGTTCTACTTGGGTCTGCAGGGGGTAGGATTTAAGGCCTTGACGTATCGTCTGGTTGCGTACCATGTCTCTTCTTGTTACTTCAACCACCTTCCTCAGATACCTCATTTCTGAGGTTTGGATCTGGCTTTTATGGGTCGTAGTCATTGCCCATGACTCGCATCCATATGTCAAGACTGGGATATAGGTGGTGCGGTATACAGCCATCTTCGTTTTCTTACCAACCTCTCTCTTGCTGAGGAATCCTCGATTTATGGCCTGAAAAAGTCTCCCAGCTGCTGCTTTTCGAGTGGCCAACTCTTCTTTGATGTCTCCCTTTCAGTCTATAATAGCTACGAGGTATTTAAAGTGGTCCTGCTCCAGGACCTGTTCTCCCAGCTTAATCTGATGTCTTCTTTCTTCTCGTGATATCACCATGGATTTTGTTTTAGAGCTGCTTATGACCATCCCTCTCTTCTCCAGCTCTTTCTTCCAGACTTGCAGGTTGGATTGGAGATGTAGCAATCAGGGCAACATCATCAGCAAATGCCAGCTCCGAAATATAGACCTGTCTCATCTTCCAGTACCCCACTGAATACTTTCTTGTTCTCTCCTTACATGCCTTGATGACATCGTCCATAAGGAGTATGAAGAGGTAAGGTGATAGGATATCACCTTATCTTACACCAGTGGTGGTCCTGAACTCTTCTGACTTATGGTTTGCTGTCCTCACATAATTTCTGCAAGACTTGTAGAAGCTCTGTATAGCATGAATCAGAGGTACTGGAATATTCTTCCTTGCCAAACAGTCCCAAAGTTTGCTCCAGAGACCCTGTCAAACGCCTTTTCCAGATCTATGAAACAAAGATGGATCTCACTCTTATACTCAAGGGCCTTTTCACTCAGCTGTCTGAGTGTGAAGATTAGGTCTTGAGTACTTCAGTTTGCTCGGAATCCGCACTGGACCTCATCCAATTGGGGCTCAGCTAGGCGTCGGAGTCTCTGCTCTAGGATTCTAGAGTAGATTTTACCAGGGACACTGAGAAGGGATATGCCTCTATGGTTTCCACACTGTCGATTGTCACCCTTTTTGAAAATTGGTGTTATGATGGCAATCTCCCAAACCTTTGGTATGGTCTTGTTGCACCATGCTGCCTGTAGGACCCTTAAGAGTAATAGGTCGCCTGATGCTCCCATGTACTTAACCATTTCTGGTGTTATACCATCATGCCCTGCTGCTTTGCCCATCTTGATTTTCTCCAGTGCTGCCTTCAGTTCTTCCATCTTTATGTCATCTTCATCACCATTTGTTTCATCTTCTGTGCTAGTGGTTATCGTTTCTGATGCTTGACCGTGCTCACCATCAAGGAGTTCTGAGAAATATTCTTTCCATCTTTCCATTACTTCCTTCGGGGCAGTAAGCAATTTGCCTTGCTTGTCCTTTATAAAATTGAGAGGGCATTGTTTTTCCTTCCTCATGTTCTTTAGGGTCTTATAGAACAATTTCTGGTTTTCTTGTGCATCTTTTTCTAGCTTTTCTCCAAATTCTTCCCAGGACTTCTGTTTTGTTGCTAGCACTTTGTTGTTTGCTTCTGTTCTGAGTGTCACATATTCTCTATATTTTTCCATTTGTCCTGTTGTGTTTTTAGCTCCTAAGTATTGTTTCCATGCCATTTTCTTCTCTCTTATTTTCTCTTTGACTTCCTCTGTCCACCAAGGTGTCCTCTTTCTCTGGTTCCCAAGTCGGACTTCACCGCATGCTTCTGCAGCAGCTGTCTTTATGATATCCTTGAATTTAATCCAGAGGGTTTCCAAGTCATCAGGTCGTTCTTCTGTGTTGCTCATCGCTGCAACAAAAGCCCCTGATATCTGGTCTTAATTTCTGGCTCTCTCAGCTTGTAGGGCCTAATGCTCATTTCTCCTGCTCGTTTACTTGGTTTCTTGCGTGATGTTGGGCAGTTCCTAGGCAGAGCAACTCTTTCAGTTGTTCGTTTGATTGTTAGCAGGTAGGGATCACTTACAATCTCTGGCCCCCTCCAGACTCTTGCATCTCGGACATATTTGAATGAGCTTCTCCGAACAATGGCATAGTCGATCACTGACTTCTCATTCTTTGTTGGTTCACATCTAGTGTATGCATGTATGCGCTTATGGGGGAACTTTGTGTTTGTAATGATCAGATTCTGCTCACTGCAGAATCTAAGGAGTCGCTTTCCATTGTCATTGAGAATATCTTCTCCATATCTTCCGATAACTCCACCCCATCTAGCATGGTCATTTCCAACTCTGGCATTAAAATCTCCGAGCATGATAACTTCATCTAGGCAGTCATCCACTGTCCTTTGAAGCAACTCGAAGAATTCCTCCTTGACCTCTGCTCTCTCATCCTCATTTGGCCCATACACTATGACCAGGTTGACTATGGTTTCTCCTTCTTTTAGTTTTACAACCATAATGCGCTCTGAGACAAAGTTCCATCCCTTGATACTATCTTTTTGATTTTGGGCCACAATGCAACCCACGCCCCCTTTAGCTCTTTCAGATATGGGTACACCACTGTAGAGCAGCGTGTTGCCATCAAGATCCATGACTCCTTGTCCTTTTTTCTTTGTTTCCGTTATAGCCAGGATTTCTAGTTTTGCTTTCCTCATCTCTTCCACCAACTCCTCTTCCTTCCCATTTATACATCTTGTGTTCCAAGTTCCATAAGTCGTAGTCCGTAGTCCGTTCCAGTTCGTCGCCTTTAGAATCAGTCCAGTTTTCTCTCTTGTATTGCTCGTGATTTAAAGCAAACAGGTGATTGGCCTGTTGTGCCTTTGCATGGTGGAGGGGCTGCCTCCTTACGGCCTCCGTGCAGGCCGCCCTCCTCCTTTTTCATCCAGGCTTGGGACCGGCATAGGCAGAGTTGATCAGTATTGCAAATAGATAAATAGGGCTTTTCAGCCATGCTTCGCCTTCAGGGAAGTACCTAGGTTTTATTTTTATTTATTTTTATTTTTATATTTCTTTAAGTTCTTATGTCTCCTATCTAGCCTTCACTTTCTTTCTTTTCCTGACGAAGGCCTTGTGGCCGTAACGTAGACTACTTTCTTTGTCTTTTGTCCTCGTAAGACGAATCACCTTTTTTCGATTTTTTTTCAAACCCACCCAAATAGATAAATAAGACAAGAAGCATTTGTTGTTGTTGTTGTAGAGCAGGAAAGGTTAGATAGAGAAATAGAGACATGAATACAGAGCTAACATAATCCTTTATAATGGGTGTCACTACTTCATTCAGAAACTTTCTGAAGTGTTTGTGGAATAGATTGGTACCATATTCGTGTACACACTTGATATGAGTGCCAGATGTAAACTTTAAGTGAAATTTCTCTTCTTCTTCTTTGATCCTTAGCCGCTGACAGTCATAGCAGTCAGTGGCCATCACGCCGAGTGGCGTCTTGTAGGGCAACAACAAATTTATTCCACTTTGCTCGGTCGGCAGCCATCCTTCGTACAGTGCCCCAACTCTGGTTCATTCTTTGCATCTCAGCCTCCACAGTCCTACGCCAAGTTGTTTTTGATCGGCCTCTCTTTCGTTTTCCTTCAGGGGTCCAAAGCATAGCTGTTCTTGTGATGGCATCGGGATCTCTTCTGAGGACATGGCCAACCCAGCTCCAGCGTCTGCTATGATGGTGTGCATGTCCTCTTGCTTGCTCCGAGTAAGCAGATCTTGGTTGGTGATGGTATTCGGCCAAAAGATTCAGTGAATTTTTCTTAGGCATGTTGTGTGAAAAGAGGACAATTTCGACATTTCCTTCTCTGTAATTCTCCAGCTTTCCACACCACAGAGAAGCACAGAAAGCACACAGCTCTGATATAATCTTAATTTTGTGCTTGTGCTGTATTGAGAGGACTTCCAGATGTTGTTTAGGCTAAAAAAGGCTGTTCTTGCTTTGTTCATTCTGTTGTTGATGTCTTTGCTTGCCCCGCCGTCTGGTGTTACTATGCATCCTAGGTATGTGAAGGTGTCTGTCTGTACCAGTTGCTGATTCCTTACTGATATGGGCTCAGGGTTGCTCACATTGAGCGTCATGACCTCTGACTTCTTTAAATTGATGTTCAAGCCCACCTGCTGGCTAAACTTATTAAGTCTATCCGTTTTTTCCTGGATGTGTTAATGTGAATGTGCTAGTAGTGCAATGTCATCTGCATATTCCAGATCTTCCAATGTAGAAAATGTAGTCCATCTTAAGTAGACATCGTAAATCGATTCAAAGTGTGATGGACATGCCGTTATTACGTTGTCGGTGAATCAACGGAGGGCAGAAAAAGCTGTATGTTTGTGTCTGAAATATTACGATTGTCACACATGACCTGTTTAGCGACAGAGAGCACGTTGTGAGTCGCATTAGAACATCACATCCTGCTTGGAAACACACCCTGCACCCTCACAAATGAACGCATTGTTGAGACGTACACATCCTACACCCTCACAAATTTAACGTATTGTTGTGATATGCATATCCTACATCTGGGAGTTCCCTACTTGTTTCTGCCCCCATACTACCTATGGCTCTTAGTAAACATTCCCTATTCAGTATGGAATGAAATTAATTCTAGAGTTTACCATGCAAATAAACTTAGAATTAAAAAAAATACTTCGAAGACATTTGTTTTCGATAGTACAGTAGTAGTAGTTGTTTTTATAATTTTTTAAAATCAGAGCACAGTCAAATAAATTAGCGGGACAACTGATTCACTTTCATGTCAACCAACAGTTTTATTCTTTGTAGTTTTTGAAAGAGATACCCGAATATCATGTATTGTTTCTTCTTTGGATTGGTTGAGAACAGGACTCGCCATTCTCTCTTCTTCCCCCCAACCCAGCCCACAACCTTAAGCACTAACGCTTCAAGTTGTGTAATAGTTCAGTAGTATAATATAGTTATTTACCAAATATTCTTCGTACTCCGTTGACAAATTTCCTGTAGCCCGGGTTGGGATCACCTACACCCGCACAATTATAACTTGCTGAGGCGTACATATCCTACACCCTGCCGAATGTAATATAAGTATTTAAATAAATAACACGGTATTTAATCATTTTTACAAATTACGGTTCACAAGAAACAAGGGACGTTTCGGGTTTTACCCTTCGTCAGCCACAAACAGGTGACAAAGACAAAAATTACATATAGATACTACAAAACTATACGATGATGAGAAATATACAAAAATGGGCGATACAAGCAGATGGAAAAAGTAATGAGAGAAAAAAAAACAATAATAATACAAGAAAACCGTAAAATCTAAAAGAAATACTGAAACAAGAAAGTAAATAATCAACGAAACGAAAAAAAGAAGAATAAACAAAACTGTGGAACTAGTAAAAGTTAGCTTAGCTCGATCCAAAGAATCTGTGGAAGAAAGCGGTAGTCTCTTGTCACAGAAATCACAAGGAAGTGACGTAAGATAGCGACAAAACAAGAGATATAAAAAGATACGAAACGAACCAAAACAAAAAAAGATAGATCTAAAAGACAACGAATAAAGAATGAAAAAGAGAAAAGCTACCAGAATTTATGCAAAATGATGTATATTCAAACCATCGGGAGCTAAAACGCCCATTTTAAAAATAAGGCGATTCTCCAACGAAAAGCGAGTCTTGTCATTACCGGCACATGAACGGAGGGCAGTGACATGTATATCGGAATTACCTGAATGGTCAGGCCTATTGAAATGAAGGGCCACCGGTAAATGTTTGTCATGATAGATGTCATTCAAGTGCTCACGAAACCTGTCTGCCAAACGCCTACCAGTTCACCTACCAGTTTCACCAATATAGGTCATGCCACACCTCTTGCAGATGATAGCATAAATCAGGTTTCTGGATTCGCACGTAAAAGACTCTCTAATGATAAATTTTCCTTTTGGAAAAGTGACTGTCTGAGTTTGGAGTACAAACGGACAGGTCTTGCATATCCGGCGTTGGCACGGTTTAGTACCAAAGTAAGATGGGCTAGAATGTCGCAAGCGACTGTGTACAAGAATATCCCTAAAATTCTTATCCCTACGATAAGCTACCAAAGGTTTCTTCTTCTTCTTTGATCCATAACCGCCAATCGTCAAAGCAGTCAGCGGCCATCACGCCTGGTGACGTCTTGTAGGGCAGCAACAAATTGATTCCACTTTGCTCGGTTGGCGGCCATCCTTCGTACAGTGCCCCAACTGTGGTTCATTCTTTGCATCTCAGCTTCCACAGTTCTCCGCCAAGTTGTTTTTGGTCGGCCTCTTTTTCGCTTTCCCTCGGGGGTCCATAGCATAGCTGTTCTTGTGATGGTATCAGGGTCCCTTCTGAGGACATGGCCAACCCAACTCCAGCGTCTGCCAGCTATGATGGTGTGCATGTCCTCCTGGTTACTCCGAATAAGTAGTTCTTGGTTGCTGATGGTGTTTGGCCAAAAGATTCGGAGAATTTTCCTTAGACAGATTGTGTGGAAGGAGTACAGTTTCGACATTTCCTTCTCTGTTACTCTCCAACATTCCGCACCATAGAGGAGCACAGAAAGTACACAGCTCTCATACAGTCTTAATTTGGTGTTTGTGCTGTACTGGGAAGACTTCCAAATGTTGTTGAGAACAGCAAAGGCTGTTCTCGCTTTATTCATTCTGTTGTTAATGTCCTTGCTTGTTCCGCCGTCTGGTGTTACTATGCTTCCTAGGTAAGTAAATGTGTCTGTCTGTTCTAACTTCTGGTTCCTTACTGTTATTGGCTCAGGATTGCCCACATTTAGTGTCATGACCTCTGTCTTCTTCAAATTGATGTTCAGGCCAACCTGCTGGCCATACTTATTCAGTCTATCGGTTTTGTCTTGAATGTGTTGGTGTGAATGCGCGAGTAGTGCAATGTCATCTGCATATTCCAAATCTTCCAGTGTAGAAAACGTTGTCCATCTAATTCCTCTTGGACTACCCTCTGTTGTCTGGCGCATCACCCAATCTATGACTGTCAAAAATAATGTTGTTGATAAGGGGCATCCCTGTCGTACTCCTGTTTTCACTTCGAAAGTTACATTACTCGATCCAACACCGCACGTAAAGTTAGAATAGAGGCTTTTTATAATGGAAACAATGCGGCTGGGAATTCCATAAGCCCTCAGAATTTTCCATAGGCTGTCCCTGTGTACGCTGTCGAAAGCCTTTTCAAAATCAACAAAGTTAATGTACAGCTGTCTCTGCCATTCTGAGCACTGCTCTATAATGTTCCTGAGGGCAAATATATGATCTGCACATCTTCTGTTCTTTCTGAAGCCCGCTTGTTCTTTCCTCAGTTTATGGTCAACTGCTTTTGAAATTCTCTGGGTGATTATCCTGCCTAGTATTTTGCTGGGAACTGAGAGGAAGGTAATTCATCTCCAGTTGTTGCAGTCTGCAAGGTCGCCCTTCTTGGGCAATTTGACAATTATTCCTTTACTCCACTCTGTTGGTGTTGTCTCAGTTTCCCAGACTTGTGCAAATAGTGGTTCTAATAGTTCTGCTGCTAGTTCAGGGTCTGTCTTGAATAGCTCAGCATTCAGATTGTCGTGACCAGGCGCTTTTCCATTTTTTAGCCCTTTGATAGCTGTGATAATTTCTTCTTTTCGTGGAATGTCTGTATTTACGTCTAAGTCACTTTCAGCCTCAGGAACATTCAGCTGAGTCTCTGGTGGTTCCTTATTCAGTGTTTCTCTGAAGTGCTCTGCCCATCTTGTTTCCTGCCCATGTGCTGTGGTGATGAGATTTCCTTGCTTGTCTCTTACTAACGTTATGTTGTTTGCACCTCGTTTTCCACTGATAGCTTTAGTTATTTTATAAACTGTGCTTTGTTCATTTCTCAGTGCTGCCTCTTCTGCCTGTCTTGCAAGGTCATCCAGAAATGTCCTTTTGTTAGCACGGGTTTGACGTTTTACTTCCTTGTCCAGCTGACTGTACTGTTCACTATATATTGCCTTTAACCTGGGAGACTTAGCTTCTGTTTTCTTTCTTTTCATTTCCTTTCTCTTCGCTATGGTGTTTAGCGTTTCTGGTGTTATCCAGTCTTGGCTCTTTCTTTCCTGGAATCCCAAGCATGACTTGCTGCTTTCTTTGTATATTGTTGAGATGGTGTTGAATTTCTGGTCCACATCGTCGGTCTCTGTTCTTTCCTGGCTTTTGGTAATCAGATATCGTCTCTTTACGTCGACCACGAACGCTTTTCTGGTGAGGGGGTCCTTAAGTTTCGTGATGTTATATCTTTTCTGTTTGACTGCAACTGGCCCAGCAGCTCTGAGTTTCACCTTCAGTCTTGCTATACTAGGTGATGATCACTTCCCACATCTGCGCCTCTTCTTACTTTCACGTCTTGTAGTGCATGTCTCCATCTGCCATTGATCATTATGTGATCTATCTGGTTTTTGTCTCGTCCGTTTGGTGATTCCCATGTTAACTTGTGCACTTCTTTGTGTTGAAAAAGTGTTCCTCCAATGACCAGGTTATTAATACTGCAGAGGCTTATTAATCTGTCCCCATTCTCATTTACTGTTCCACTGCCGCATTTCCCCATTACTCTTTCGTTGTAATTATTGTGTGTTCCAACTTTCGCATTTAGGTCTCCCATTACTATAATAAGATCGTACCTGGGTATAGTTTCCATTTCCTTTTGTACCTGTTGATAGGACTCGTCCTTGATCTCTTCATCGCTGTCGTTTGTTGGTGCATAGCATTGTATAATTGTGGTGTTGGTGAATCTCCCTCTCAGTCTTGCTCTTATTAGTCTGTTGTTAATGGGTTTCCATTCCAGTAGAGACCTTTCCATTCCTTTCTTAAGGATAATGGCTACACCTTCGTTGTGCTGACCGTCCTCTCTACCAGAATAAAGTACTGTTTCCCCTGTAGCTGTTTTTATTCTCCCCATCCCTGTCCATCTGCTCTCGCTTATTCCCAGGATATGTAGTTTGTAATTCCTCATCTCTGCTGTGATCTGTCTCAGCTTTCCTGCCTCATTCATAGTTCTGACATTCCAAAAACCAATTCTGGTTTCGTGTTTTGCGGTCTGGGCATCCGTTTTCATGCCAGTGGCTTCCTTTCGGCTTTCACCACTGTCAGTCATACGAGCCTGAGACTCCGGATGTCCGTCCCGCATCAAAGTATTTTCATTTATTGCTGTTTCCGTAACGTGTGCGATTTTTTTACACAGACAGGGGTGTCGGCCCTGTGCTAAAACCCCCAACCTGGAGGACCAGGGTACCAGCTTTTGTCTGACCCCTACCCACGCAGACCAGTCCAGCATGGTTGAACCTACCAGGAGTAAAACTCCCACTGGCATAGCTCTGGGGATTGTCAGGGTACACAAGCTGCCATACCGCTACAAGGTATAGGTACCATTGATGGCAGTACCAAAGGTGTATCACGAAACAACTCTTTGGTATCAGGATCAGAGTTGAGAATAGACAGATGTCGAAACAGAATTCTCTTTACCGCCAGACAGTGAGGATTGAAAGTTAGAACCAGTTTGAGTCTGTCAGATTGGACAGAAGGTTTAGTAGTGAGTGCTGTCTGATGAGTGACGCGTGTAATACGATTAAGGGCATCAGATAAAACATGTTCTGGATAAAGACATCGGCGAAAGAAATCAAGCATCTCTTGAGCTCGCTCATGAAAATCATCCTCATCGTGACATAACCGACGCAAGCGAAGAAGTTGAGAAAAGGGAATGGAATTTTTACAACTAAGAGGATGCGATGAAGTATAAAGAAGGAAACCATGAGCGTCAGTAGCCTTATAATAGACAGACGTTTTAAGACAAGTAGGGCTAATAGTCACAGTGATGTCAAGGAAGTTCACTGAGGTCGTAGAGATTTCAGAAGTGAATTTGATGGCAGGATTGAAATTACCCACATAGTCAATAAATCGACGGAGGTCTACCTCAGACATGTCAGTAATGCCAATACCATCATCAATGTAGCGGCGGTAAAACTCGGGTATTGGCCCATCATAATTTTGAAAGACCAAATATTCAAAGTGGCCCATAAACAGGCAAGCGTAACTAGGGCCCATCTTAGTACCCATAGCGACGCCACTGATTTGGTTGAAGAATTGGCCATTAAACTCAAAAGAGTTGTGAATAAGAATCAACTCAGCAAGGCGAAGAATCGGACCTGTACTTATAGTAAGATCAGTACGCTGATCGAGAAAAAATTGTAGTGCCTTGAGACCATCGGCATGTGGAATAGAAGTACAGTAGAACTCCATTTATCCGAACCCCAATTATCCGAACATCCAATTATCCGAACACTTTTTCCAGAAAAAAAAAAAAATCAGGCGCCACCAGTCACGTTAGACTACAGTTCTGAATCTTTTGATGCGGCAAGCTTAAAATGTGTGCGAACAATTTGTAGACAATGAGATGGGCTAATGGACGGTCGCTTACATACAGTAAGTCAGTTAGATCATAAAGTCAGTTAATATCTTGTTTACCAATCCAGTGTACGTGTGCATTCTAAGCAGAACACTGGCTAAACAGACAGTTCAACTTAAAATAATTGTGTCTGCTACTACAGCAGAATAATTTTGGTGTATACGTATTTCTCTGTGCGATCTGGCATCTTCCAGTAGGCCTAAAGCATATAAAAGGAACCGCAATGTTTTGTCAATTGAAACGAAAACATAAATTATCAAGAGACTAGGAAAAGGTGAAACTGTGTCTTCATTTGCGAGGATTTTTAATGTTGGGAAAGCTACCGCCTCTGACATCAAAAGTAACAAGGATAAAATTATGAGTTTTGCATCGAAATTGGATAGTGAAAATGGGTCGAAGAAACATAAAACCACGAGAAATCCGAAAGATTTGAAATTGGAAGAGGCTTTGTATATATGGTTTGTGCAAAGAAGAAGCAAAGGGGAACCTATCTCTGGCTCTCTATTGTGTGGAAAGGCACTTCAGTTCAACAATCAACTTGATGGTCCTCCTGACTTTAAGGCTAGGCAGGGATGGTTAAGAAACTTTTTTTTTTTTTTTTTTTTTTTTTTTTTTTTGCGTTCGCCCGCTAATACTCGAGGCGAAATCTCAGGTTATTATTTTATGTCTAACCTGACATTGATTTTACGTGAGTATCCCTTTATTTTTTGTACAGAGACAGGTGTCCCTCGCCATTCAGGCAAATACTCGCCGATTTCGGAGGTACCCATTGCAGCTGGGTCGGCTCAGGAGCCGCCAGTCCCTGGTCGACGACACTTCTTCAAATGTCCTCGCCAGGTCTCGAGTTAATCCAGTCCAAATCCCGGTCGACGAAAAATCCTCAAATGCCGTCGCCCGGGTTTGATCCTGTATCACCCGGTCGCCAGAGCGGTGTTGTAACCACTACGCTAGCGCGGCTCCCGTTAAGAAACTTTAAATCTCGTCATGGCATACGAGAATTGGAGATTCAAGGGGAATCTTTATCTAGCAATGCAACTGCCGCTGAAAATTTTAAAGAAACATTCTTGGCTTTTTTGGAAGAAGAAGGTTATTTACTCGATGATGTGTATAATGCCGATGAGACTGGCTTATACTGGAAATCATTGCCTCAAAAACCACTTGCATCTCAGCGCGAAGCAGCTGCCCCTGGGTTTAAAAAGTGCAAAGAGAGAGTAACAATTTTGGTAGCCGCGAATGCCAGTGGAAGTCATCGTTTACCGGTGCTAATGATCGGCAAAGCCAAAAAAACCACGTTGTTTAAAGAATGTGACATGTCTCCCATTGTGCTACAAAGCACAGAAGAGTGCTTGGATGAATAGTGAAATATTTCTTGATTGGTATACAAATCAGTTCATCCTAAATGTGAAGAGGTTGAAAGAACAAGAAAAGAAAACTGGAAAAGTAATTCTTCTACTGGACAATGCACCATCTCATCCAGAGACGGATACATTGAATGCAGTTGATGCAAATTTTAAAGTAATTTTTCTGCCTCCCAGTGTAACAGCACTGATTCAACTAATGGATCAGGGTGTTATAGCAAAGCTTAAAAAGATGTACAAGAAGGAAGTCCTGCGTCGTTTATTGTTGGCTGAAGATGAAGAAAGTGTGGTGGCGTTTTCCAAAAAGCTTAATCTCAAAGACTGCTGCTATATGTTAGATGATGCTTGGACCACCCTGTCACAAGATAATCTCAACAAGGCTTGGAGTAGATTGCTTGGGAAAAAAGGAGGAAATGAAACTCCTGCAGTGGACACAAATGATGATTGTATAAATAAAGTTGTGGAACTGTTTCAAGCAATGCCCGGATTTTCGGACTGTGACAAAGATGATGCACACATGTGGCTAGAAGATGATAATGATTCTGGTTTTCAGTTTTTGAATGTCGAAGAAATTTTGTCTTTTGTGCAAGAAGAAAACCAAATACATGTAGTGACCGATGATGAAGACTCCTCAGAAGTACATGATGTACTTGTAGATTATAAAGAAAACCCAAAACGTCGACCAAGTCTTGAAGAGGCCTTTATAGCACTAGAAACAGCGATGGCTTGGTACGAGCAAGAAGATGACAGCTGTCCTACACAGCTTCTGCTGTTGAAGAGAATGCGGGACTTAGCAGCCAAAAGGAGACTATCCAGATTGGTGCAAAAGAGGATTCCTCATTATTTTAAATAGTGGGCTACATCTGTGCAAGTACATGTATACGTAAGTTGCGCCTGGTTTTGAATCGTTTGTAATGTTATTTTGAAAACATTTCTCTTTCTTAACAAAAATAATTAATACAAGTAGTACATGCACTGCAGTGTAATGAAAGATTTTGGCGATACAGTGATCTAATACAGTGTGGGTATTATTATTACAGTACAAGTAAATATGTTTTATAGTGTATTTTCCTTGTGATTGTTAATTATTTTTAGAAATATGTGTACATGTACTCGATACATCATGTAATCCAATTATCCGAACATTTGATTATCCGAACGATGCTCGGTCCCATGGAGTTCGGATAAATGGAGTTCTACTGTATAAAGGGAACAAACATCTAGGAGGAAAAGACGGTAAGTACGATCAGGCGTGAATCTGATCGAATCAAAAGTAGTGATAGCATGAGTAGTGTCTTTCAAATAAGAAGGCAGATTGGCGACTAAAGGCTGGAAAATACTATCAAGGAATTCAGAAATACGTTCAGTGGGACAAGAACAGGCTGAAACAATAGGCCTACCAGGGTTAGCAATTTTATGCACCTTCGGAAGCATGTAAAAGGAAGGCTTACCAAGACTACTATAAAAAATATGGAGAGATAAAGCACCAGAAGGAAGAAGATCATCATGGACCAGGCCACGGATAGTCTCATAAACAGTAAGATTATTACGGACTGTAGCGTCACCAGAACAAGGTGAGTAAAAGGTGGTGTTACCTAGCTGTGTAACTCCTTCGTGAATGTATAAGTCCTTACGCCAAACAACCACAGCACCACCTTTGTCTGCCGGCTTGATAACAATATCATCACGGTTTTTAAGGCGTGACAATGCCCGCCATTCATCAATGGTACCTATACCTTGTAGTGGTATGGCAGCTTGCGTACCCTGACAATCCCCAGAGCTATGCCAGTGGGAGTTTTACTCCTGGTAGGTTCAACCAAGCTGGACTGGTCTGTGTGGGTAGGGGTCAGACAAAAGCTGGTACCCTGGTCCTCCAGGTTGGGGGTTTTAGCATAGGGCTGACACCCCTGTCTATGTAAAAAAAATAATGAAGTTACGGAAACAACATCAAATGAACAAACTTTGCTGCGGGATGGACATTCGGAGTCTTTGGCTCGTATGACTGTCAGTGGTGAAAGCCGAAAGGAAGCCACTGACATGAAAACGGATGTCCTGACTGCAAAACAGGATACAAGAATAGGATTTTGGAATGTCAGGACAATGTACGAGACAGGTAAACTAAGACAGGTCACGGCAGAAATGAGAAACTATAGGTTACACATCCTGGGGATAAGCGAGAGCAGATGGACAGGGGCAGGAAAAGTTAAAACAGCAACAGGAGAAACAGTACTTTACTCTGGAAGAGAGGATGGACAGCACAGTGAAGGCGTAGCCATTATTCTACAGAAAGGGATAGAAAGGACATTTCTGGAATGGAAACCCATCAACAACAGACTGATACGATTGAGATTGAGAGGGAGATTCACCAACACTACAATAATACAATGCTACGCACCAACGAATGATAGCGATGAGGAGGTCAAGGATGAATTCTATCAACAACTGCAGAAAGAAATGGAGGACACACCTAGATATGATCTTGTTATAGTAATGGGAGACCTCAATGCGAAAGTTGGTACACACAATACATATAATGAAAGAACAATGGGGAAATGCGGCAGCGGAATAGCAAACGAAAATGGGGATAAGCTAATAAGTTTCTGTAGCATTAACAACCTGGTCATTGGAAAAACACTTTTCCCACATAAGGAAATTCACAAGTTAACATGGGAATCACCAAATGGTCGGGACAGAAACCAGATAGACCACATCATGGTTAACGGTAGATGGAGACATGCATTACAAGATGTGAAGGTAAGAAGAGGTGCAGATGTGGGAAGCGATCACCATTTAGTAGTAGCAAAACTGAAAGTGAAACTAAGAAGGGCTGGACCAACTGTAACTACACAGAAAAGGTTTGACATCAGCAAATTGAAGGACCCCCTTACCAGAAAAGCTTTTGCGGCCGACATTAAGAAACGATATCAATTTGCCAAAAGCCAGGAAAAGACATTGACTGATGATATAGACCAGAATTTCAACACCATTTCAACAATATATAAGGAAAGTAGCAAATCATGCTTAGGATTCCAGGAAAGGAAGAAGCAAGACTGGATAACACCAGAAACACTAAACACCATAAAGATGAGAAAGGAAATGAAAAGAAAGAAAACAGAAGCGAAGTCCCCCAGGTTAAAGCAACTATATAGCGAACAGTACAGTCAACTGGACAGGGAAGTTAAACGCCAAACCCGAGCCAACAAAAGGAATTTCCTAGACGATCTTGCAAAACAGGCAGAAGAGGCAGCACTGAGAAATGAACAAAGCACAGTATACAAAATAACTAAATTCATCAGCGGAAAACAAGGTGCAAACAATATTACATTAGTAGAGATAAGCAAGGAAATCTCATCAAGACAGCAGAGGGACAGGAAACAAGATGGGCAGAGCACTTCAGAGAAACTCTGAACAAGGAAATACCAGAGACACAATTGAATGTTCCTGAGGCTGAAAACGATCTAGATGTAAATACAGACATTCCACGAAAAGAAGAAATCATCACAGCAGAATCAATCAGCATGTTTTAAAGAACGGTAATCCCGGGCCCCATGGTCAAGCATTTACTGGAGCTTATTTAGAAGTTCAAAAAATTCCTGAGCTAACATTAACTACAAACCACTATGTTCTGGGTAGGCAGTCTTAGGAATACAACATGATCAGAGTGGAACAAAAAATAACAGTTTCCAAATTGATAACCACAATAAACAAAGGAGATATTCAGACTGAAAGGAAAAATGGGAGAGGAACCCACTCTACTGTCATTCACCCAGCTCACATACAAGCAGGATTAATTATACAGAGATATCCCCTCAAAGGCAGTAGGACTAACAAAACTCCAGGAAAGAACAATTCAGGATTTAGAAAAGAACAAATCAGTGTAGACCATGAATATTAACACTCTCAGGAACAATATAGAGCAGTTGCGCAGAATGACCAAAAGACAGCTTTTCACTCTATATAATTTATTTTGATTTTGAAAAGGCTTTATTACAGCATACATTTTCCAGTTTAGGATTATAAACTACTGATGGCATAATTAGAAAGTTCCAAGCTCTATAAGTTGTCACATAATCATCTTAAAAAGCCTCTATGCCAACTTTACGTGTAGTGTTGGGCCATCAGCAACCTAAACCTTCGAGGTGAATACAGGAGTACGACAGGGATGGCCCCCTTATTCGTTTACTATATATCAACGCGACGATACTAAGTACTTTTGAGACAGTCCACTTAGACAACTGGGGTTTTATTTATATTTTTTTAATTTTCCCATTTTTTTTGGGGGGGAAAAAATAGTGTGCGCCACTGTTACCCTCAGAGGGCAGTCCCTCAAGAGGACTTATAAGAATGGCGCTAGCATTTCGAACATTGATAGAACTCCTTGGAATACAACAGATGACATTGCCACCTGCTTGTCACATATTTAATATCAACTACATTCCAGGAAAATCTTAACGGTATACTCTTCTAATTCTAATCATTTAGCCACAGGATTCGTTTAGCTTTGAACTAATCATCAATTTATACCTCAGATATCGCATTATCATGGTTACGCTCAATGGAGATTCATTATTTTGTGTGACCATATCACGTAAGGAATCAGCAACTTGTACACGACAGATACCTATCACATACCTACGGTGTAGCATAGTCAATCACTCAGAACGGTTAATCACGCAGGCAAAGACATCAACATCATGAATTTAAATAAGGCAAGAAATCAGCCTTTCTTTAGCCTAAATCATATCGGAAGTCCTTTCAATACAGCGACAAGCAACAAAATTAATAACTAATATAACCAGAATGGAGTGCCGTCTCTTTCTGTGCTTCTCTATGGTGCCGGAAATGCTGGAAGAGGTCACAGCGAAGGAAATGCAAAATTGGTCCTCTTTAATTACATGACCTGCCTAAGAAGAGTAATTCACCGAATCTTATTGGCCAGAATACCAGCACAACCAAGATCTTGCTTACTCGTAGCAAGCAATAGACATGCATACCATCATGTTCTGAGTCTAGACCGCATCTCCCCACTGGTATGGTCATGTCCCCCTCGAGAAAAGACCCTATTCTCAATGCCATCACATACACATAAACCCAGATAGGACTATGCTATCCTTGGAAACCCTGAAGGAAAGCACTATACCCAGAGGCCCTTTATTCAAAACAACTTGGGCGGAATGATCTGTGGGAGGACATTAAGATGCCAAGAAATGAACCAGAGTTTGGGGCACTAAAAAATTCAATTTATGGCCACACCGAAAAGTGGCAAAGTGGTATTGGGACTTTAATTCTCACTTGGGATTGGCTCAAACATTGATATACTGAAGGTTATATTATGGCCGAACAGACTGCCTTTCTCCCGAGTCCTGTTTAGTGTGATTCGAACTACTCTTATTGATCAGAAGTTATTTGTGCTGTTTAATTGAATTCTGTTTAATATTCCTTACCGGTAAATTGTCAGGTAGAATTGAATTGTATTCTCTCCTTGTAGGTGAAAGCAGTCAAGTACTTTTCGGATCCTCCCCCCGTGACGTCAACAATTCTACTGTTGCGAACTGAATATCGGTTATGTGTACATGTATTAGCTCCAGTTATAGTGGGAAAATCCAGAATCATCAAGCTGTGCGGTTCGTCTTACAGAATTGCTCACTGGATACCGGAGTTATGGATTAGATGTGTTTCCAATGTTTCCCATAACCAAGCCATTGCTTCGTAAAGAAAGGAAAAAAATGGAGATTTCAGAGGCATAAGTTCCGATATACTCAACGTTCTAATCCCTAAACGGTATCTGTAAGGTTTTCCTACATGTTCTTAAACTTATTAAGCATGTTCATGGTAGACTTACAAACGTGTGTTCTTACACTTATTTTAGTTATTTGAACTTCATGTTGGAACTCCAAAATATGTAGTGACTTTATAACAATTCTATGTGGAAAATGTGTGACTTCAGCATAACAAATGTGTACACGTGTACAAGGATGACTTCGATTCTATGAATATTGAAGATGCCTATGCCCCTTGTTACGAATGATCTGTAATGGTTATTATATGATTTTTAATACCCTTTTGCTGAACGCTTACAAATTCCCTATAATTTCTATTTGATTGCCCTCGCTCCCTTCCCTCCACCTCTGCAACAGTGCCCTTAATGTGTTTACTGAGTGTACAGTCGATATTAACTTATGAGCGTCCTAAGTACATAAATTATGTAGCTCCTAGCACTATTTAGTTAAAATCGATCGGAAATAGTTGCTAAATGTATAATAAAATTTAAATAAAAATTTTTTGTGGCGAAAATACTTATTTAAATAACCCCCCCCCCCCCCCCCCTGTTTTACTTATAGTTAAATGATTTATTTGTGGTGTCCTTAGGCGTTTATTTTTTTTTTGATAGGCTAGGGTGTTTTAGGTCTTAATTTCCATTATTTTCAACAGTTTCATTTTTTATTTTTTAATTGAGTCGCGTTTGATTTACGAAATTTTGTGTCTCTATAATTTTTGACTGTTTTTCTTTGTAAATATTTATAATATTTTTTTTTATTTTTTTTTATTTTTTTTTTTTTTTTTTTTTGTTTTTTTTTATTTGTAATATTTGCCAAATTTTTTAATTTTTTGTTATTTTTTTTGTTTTTTTTAAAAATATTTGGTTTATGTTGAAAAATAAAAATTTTTGATATATTTTTTAAAATAATAAAAAATTGATGTTTTAAAAATTTAAAAAAAAAAAATTTATTAAAAAATGTTTTTTTAAAATTATAAAAAAATAAAAATTTATAAAAAAAAAATTAAGTAATAAAAAAATAAGATAAAGTTTAAATTTTTAAATTTAAAAAAAAAAAAAAAAGAATAATAATGTTTCTTAAAAAAAAAAAAAAAATTATAAAATTAAAAAAAAAAAAATAAAAAAATTTTATTTTTTTATAAAAAAAAATAAAGTTAAAAATTAAAATTAAAAAAAAAAAAAAAAAAAATAAAAAAAAAAAAAAAAAAAATAAAAAAAAAAAAAAAAAAAAAAAAAAAACAAAAAACTAAAAATTAAAAAAATTTAAAAAAGTAAAAAAAAAAAAAAAATAAAAAACCAAAAGAAAATTAAACAAAATTAAAAAAAAAAAAAAAAAAAAAAAAAAAAAAAAAAAAAAAATAAAAAAAAAAAAAAAATACAACAATAAAAAAAAACCAAAGAAATTAAATAAAAAAAAAAAAAAAAAAAAAAAATAAAAAAAAACCACAAATAACAACAAAAAAAAAAAAAAAGAGAATAGAAAAAAAAAAAATTAAAACTCCCAAAAAAAAACCCCAAAACACAAACCACCCCCAAACCCCCCCCCCAAATTACCCAATATCCCCCCCAATACCCCCAAAAAAAAAACAAAAAAAACAAAACCCCCCCCCCCCAACCCCCACAATAAAAACCCCCACAACCCCAACAACAACCACCAAAAACCCCCCCAAAAAAACCCCCCAAAACCCCCCCCCCCCCACACCCCCCCCCCCCCCCCAACCCCCCCCAACACCCCCCGAACCCCCCCCCACAAAAAAAAAACCAAAATAACCCCCCCCCCCCCCCCCCCCCCACAATCCCCCCCATAACCAAAATCCCCAACCAGCCCCCCCCCCCAAAAGCAAATAAATACCCCCCCACCCACCCCCCCAAACCCCCCCCCCCAAAAACCCCCCCATCCCCCCCCCCCCCCCCCCCCCCCCCCCCCCCCCAAAAAAGTCCCCCCCCCTCCCCCCCCCCCAAACCCCCCCCCCCCAACCCCCCCCCCCCCCCCCCCACCCCCCCCCCCCCCCCCCCCCCCCCCCCCCCCCCCCCCCCCCCCCCCCCCCCCACACCCCCCCCCCCCCCCCCCCCCCCCACCCCCCCCCCCCCACCCCGCCCCCCCCCCCCCCCCCCCCCCCTCCCCTCCCCCCCCCCCACCCCCCCCCCCCCCCCCCCCCCGCCCCCCCACCCCCCCGCCCCGCCGCCCCCCCCCCCCCCCCTCTACCACCCGCCCCCCACCCCTCCCCCCGGGCCCACCCCACCCCCCCCCCTCCCCCCGGCCCCCCGCCCCCCCCGCCCCCCCCCCCCCCCCCCCCCCCCCCCCCCCTTCCACCCCCAACCCCCCCCCCCCCCCCCCCCCCCCCCCCCCCACCCACCCCCCCCCCACCCACCCCCCCCCCCCCCCCACCCCCCCCCCCCCCCCCCCCCCCCCCCCACCCCCCCCCCCCCCCCCCCCCCCCCCCCTAGCGTACTAAGAGTTTACATAGACATCATGCTCACACCATCTTGTCTAATACATACCCAATCTTCTTCATCACTTCCACACTGAAGTAACAAAAAAATATTGTCAAAACTATAGACATCTAATTGTTATATTAACAAACAAGTGTGGGTGAAGTATCTAATTAACATATCTTCTACAAAAAAAACAACAAAATAAACACCACAAAACAAAAAAACTTGTATCTCTATCTCTAACAATATCGCACTCTCCTCCCTCTAAGAATAAAATATAACAACAAAACTAAAATTAACCCACCATACTTCCCAATCTCCATATACTGAAATTGTGTGTCTACCATATATTATCATGATCTATGCAGCAGAATAGAGATAGAAAAAAAACGATAAATACCTTCCTCCTCCTCCCATTGTTCTTATCATTTATACATTACAATCACGCTCAAACTAATCCTATATTATATATCACTTATAGTCTTATTTTTATTTTATTATACGCACCCCGTTGTGTAAATAATTCCCTCTATTCTATGATAGATTTGAATAATCATTTTTATCGGTGTTTCGAGTAAAGTGTAGAATGAGATAGCTTTTTTTACATTTAATGAATTGAATTCTAGTTGTCTCATGTCTGAAGGCTTTCTCTGCTTAGATTTAAGTTTCTATGTGTTGACAATATTTAATTAAATCTCGCACTGGCTGTGCTAATAATATTTTGTCTTGGTGAGTAGATAACTATATATTCTACAGACTTCTAGATGCTATTATTATTGTGTGGATTTTACTATTATAGTTATTCTGCCCCATAAATTTTTGGTGAAAATGTTGATACGGTGGTGAACAAATAAAATTTATTACCTCATGTGTGGTAGTATCGTGAGTTACCCTAAATAACTCTATTTTTCTTCTTAAATTTTCATCTTATTTCGGTTGTGTGTGTGTCATTTTATAACACTCTCACGATATCGCATCTCCTGTCTAGTTTTATTTTGTGTCCTGATATTATGTGTATTTATGCTTGTGATCTTAAATTCGTTGTGTTTGATGTGTGTCTAACTCATACAGAGATTGGCTACTTTTGAATGTGAATATATGGAGTCATTATTTATTTTTTGGTGTATTGAATGTGTTTTTTTGGGTATAGATATAAGTATGGTGTATTGCGAGAGAGGTTGAGTTGGTCGGCCGAACAGACATCGGTATAAAGACTGAAATTATTATCCCCGTGAGATGATACCCCATTACGTATAAGTATCTAAGTATGTTACCCGGATATGAAGACTATACGATATATGTACTTTCTAGCCGTCTTGAGACATAAAGACTCAGATAGAGCTGCACGCCGCACTATACTCCGCGTAATAGAATGACCATTAGATGAATACTCTTACCTCCCCTAGTTGTGATCCCGTGATCATCTATATCGTATAGTGAGTGCCCCGATAGTTGAGATCGCGTAATATTGTGCATGCGTGCTCTCTACTCGCACCCCCGCGCTACGTTGAGTTCAGAAGATATGTGATCATGCTTCTGCGTTCGTTGGTGTCGCTTGCTACTCGGTACTATGCAGGCTGTGTAGGTGCTAATAAACGTTTGTTACAGAGAGCCTCGCATGCAAAACCGTTTATAAATCATTGTTAAATACTTTATGCGCAGAGCTTGTAATGGTCAGCATTTTTAGTGAACTAGTAAAATATATACAATGTATTTATGAGCTATCGCTACAAAAAATAAGGCGATTGTGGGGTCAGTCGAAAGCCATCTTATTAGTTTAGTTAGAATATTCTCTATCCGAACTAGTGAACACCATCTAGACTCGACAGATAATAAAATAGGTAGTAAATAGATGATTGTACGGTTGTAGTGCTGATTGCAATTTACGCGACGGTGAGAAAATAATATCGAGCTTGGGGAGAAAAGAAAATATGGGAAAGAAAAAAGGATCGATATTCTCTCGTTTTTTTAAAGTTATGTATTACATATGTTCTATTTATTAACATTTTATAAGTTTTATGTTTTTCGTTATGTCTTTAATTTCACACTTCATATGCTTTTTATGGAAAAACTTATTATTAAGTGTATTTTTTTTTCAGGATCTGTTCCTCAATATGAACTGAGCTTTAGTCGGAAGCATTCTGTATAGATAATAATTCTCAATTTTAAATCAAGAGAAAGGAGGGGGGGGGGAAGATTGAAATGTGTGTATTCAGGCCAATGATTGTCTAGCCGAGGTAATGAATAGACCCTAATACAGTCTGCTGATAGCACCGGCTAAGAGTGTTAGAAGAAGGTCTTCTTCAGTGATTAGAAGGAAGGGACACCCCCCAAAATACTATTCGCGCAGTGTCCCATTATCAGATAGACATGCCCTGACTCGTTCACCATGCCCCCCCGGTATCCCCATATACTACCACGTAGCATTCTACTATGATGTGCCTAGCACCCTTTTCCGTGAACTAATATATTAGAGCTCCAATTAACAATTCTGCATAACGTCACTCACATAAGATAAACATATAGTGTGTAGCAGGACGCATAGTGAACAACCTAAACACCCCTATCCACTCGGACTAGATGCACATACTACGTAAAACCCTCCTCCTAGAGATCAACACGTGTACTCTCTCAAGTAGAATACTTCATATCCTCTGAATCCTCACTTACTGTATACCAGTTATCAAACTCATTTACCCCCCCACCCCCCCCCAACATCCCCTTCATATTAACATATAAATATCCATTAAACCACCAAAAATTAACTAAATAAGAGAAATCCTCTAGAATAGTTGCATAAACTGTATAGAATTAAAGAGACTGCAGAAGTCGATCTGCAAACAAAACACCTCAATGTTGGATCAGATACTTTAGAGTAGTTTCTTGTATATCTGATGTACATTCAAATTATAGTCCATGTGCCTCGTGACACTTGTGCACTGTGCTATTAGTTCATAAACTATGAGAGTCGCTCAGAGTTCCGATGAAAGATACCAAATGCTAGACGCTGTAACGAATAAGATGCCTATCTTACACATATAAGCTCCAATAACGAGTACAGGAACGAGACCTAGAGTGTTGTGATATCAGAGTAAGTGAAATAAAATTTGTTATGAGATGCGTTCACAGGTAGATAAATAAGCATCGTTGTCTGTTGTTGAAACTGTCAGTCTCAATACTTGATATGTTTCTCCATTGTGTGTGTCTATCACATGTGAATTTTATAGTCTATATGTGTATCTATAATCGGTTATATAATGAAGATCCGCCAGCATAGCCCTTACCACCTCTCAGGTCTAATATATAATTGTAATCACCTCCTCTGCTTGAAGTGATCTCTGAATGATCTCTAGCGCGCTGTACTTAAAGAGTCGTCATCCTGTCACAGAAACGCGCTCGAACCTACGCGAACATTTAGTTGTGTGTAGAATCGAGTATCGTGCGCTGGTAGACTTTGTCTGTTAGTGCAAGCACCCCTAGTAGAGATGTCTTCTGTTGTTTTTGATAACTGTGTCCGCTTTTAAGGCAAGAATGAGTCTCCTGCAGAAAATGTCTAAAGTACAGCGCACTAAAAGTAACCGACACTGTCACTCGCCTTCATTGTGGGACGAGACAGACACTGTCTTCTAAATTTAAGCACAAGTTGACTCAGTCTGCTTTCGATAGTGCACACCTAGACCATCAGCGATAGACCTCTGTTGCATCGGTTGAGATCCTCCATCATTTACTGATTAGTGTGTGTTGTGTCTAACTGAACCGTTACTAATGTGTGTGACCTGTGTTGAGCACACTAAATTTTACTGACGTACCTCAAGTGGTGTCTCCACCGGTTATTTCCACCGCACACCCTCTCAAGATCTATATTAATTTAGAAACGGGACACTGAGACGGTTGATATGAGCAACATAATCGCTGCCAACAATAACCCTGGCCATTCAGATAGTACCGAAGTTAGCTCACAAGCATCATCTCACTACACTCGCCTGACTTTCACCTCTCTTGCTCCTGTTAACTGCTTCGCTGCAAGCTGTGATGTGTATACACCTGTGATCATTACTCTCACAAGAAAAGTGTCGATCCTCCACTCACCCTTTGCTACTAACTTGTGACAGCGCCCCCATAATCTACCCGCTTCTTAGACTAGATACCGAGGCTGTCATACCGCGCTGTTAACCAATATGAGAGATGATAAAATTATGACCACTCCCCTACCTCTGCTCAGAGTCCGCAACACAGTACATAGAATCCCACCCTCAAAGAGTCACTCTACATACATATAGTCGTTAAGTTGTCATCATACACACACTCGCACCTCTACCCCAAACTAATGTGTTACTGTATGAGTCACATGTCTTAGTGCCACCGTAGTAATAACTGATCAAAGAATATACATACTCAGACAAAAGAGCCTCACGAAATGCATCTCCGCGCATCCTTCTCCACCCCTAATGACATGATCTAATTTTGTTCTAGAACCCAACTAAGATTTGTGTACTATGCAATAAAAAAGCTATGAAAACTGACAAAAATTACTAAAAATTTTGTATACTAACTGTACTAAGATCTGTAAAATAGTAAATACCCACTAATCTTTAACCAAATCACCTATTTATACTTGTGACCCTCGACGTGAAACTCCATTTATTGAAAGATATAATATAGATCATCAACCAATCATATGTCACATATATACACACGCCCACTACACTACCTCCCCAAAGTGAAATCACACCTATCAGTGATATCACCAAGTGAAGTAGTCTCTGAAAACTTCCACCACTCACCCCCCCCCTATCCCCATACGCCTATTGTACCCCTGATCCTAATAGCTGATGATGTACCTCCTTCTGCTAGTACCACACCACCTGAACCATTCACTACGTAGTGTCACATCCCTAGAGAGCCTATCAATCGTATGCTGTCAGACACTAAATGACCACGCTATATTCTCGTTTGTCTACGCAATACCTGAACTGTCGTCTGTGTTGTACAAAGCCTAACTTTCCAAAACCACACATCACTGATAGAAAAGAAGATGATCTCATCTCACTCCAGAAAAACAATCTACAATAATACCATACGTAAGTTCTCGTCTCAAACACCACGCCACACCTATGTCGATGCTACCTAAGTTCTGCCTCCCCCTGCCCGCCACTATGAGAGAACCCTCAGTGTGTTAGTAGTAGTTAGTTCCCCCCCCACCCCCCCCCCCCCCCCCCCCCCACCCCCCACCCCCCATAAAGATGACAACACACTTAATACAAATAAACCACATACCTATAATATAATATCAATAACATCCCCGCGAGCTCTCGAACAATTTACACCTAGCTATGTTAACAAATCATACTACCCAGGCCAGTGAAAGAAGTGTGTATCACATCACACTTCTGTACTAGAATAGATCTTGCTCATTACTCGTGTCCAACATAATACACACTTGTAACCTCTCAAACTTTGATAAATAGACGCAATAATATCGCCAATATAAATTCATCTGTGACCCATGACCCCAGATAGACTGAGACAATAAGCACCCCGCGCCCACACACCACATGCTCTCTCTGTTACTATAACAACTAGCCATAAACGATCATAATTAATCACCAGAGTCACAAAAGAGTGCACACACACTTATATACCAGTAGTGCGTCCACTAATAATCTACTACATACTCCATATTGCCCCACCACTCTTTTTTTTTTTTTTTTTTTTTTATCAGGTTTTTGATATCTTTTCTTTTTTTTTTTTCTTCTTTTTCGATCTTTTCCAAATGTCCTTCTAAGATAGACAATGACCTCCAAAAACAGTAGATAGTACTAGACAGAATAAAACTACTTGCACTCTACCGTATTAAATCAAGAGTCGCACTCTGCACATTTCTATGTAGAACCAAATTCTCCCTCAACCGCTAAATGTTCATCATGTACTATGATTTGCTATACTCAGATCAGAATCCGTCCTAATCTGTTATCGATAGTAGTCAAGAAAGTTGTATGTGTCTAATCATTGTTGTATATCCATGTATAATAAAATCATAATCTCTTATAATTAATTCCATATAGCTAGTGATCAAGTGTCTTTCCAGCTACTACGTCCTTAACAATTTCTTATGCACCTATATATGACAGATAGATAAAGAACTACAGTCCTTGTGTGCTCTATACAGTTATAAATATACGTCCTATACAGAAATTACTAAGAAGACCAACTAATAATGGTCGAGAGAGTGTGAGATGCTTATTCAGTGATATTATGAATAAAGTTATAGCCAATCGAATACCATGGTTGTGTGTTCATAAATAGTGCGTGCGTCCACAAGTTTCTGCACACTCCCGTTGCTCCTCCCTTGATCCCCGCTCGTCACCCTACTTACACCCACTGATGTCACTTTTCTTCGTCTCCTTTCCGCTCTGCCCGCTAGATAAGAGTACTATTGTTTGTGTGAGAGCACCCCATTCGATAGAAGATTGAGTCTGATCTGTATCAACAGATTTTCACAGTTTGTGATCCTGCGATCTAGATCCACGAAATATCTGTAGTCACGCTTAGTCCTTGACTCCTAGGAGATCGCAGATAGTGTATTATCAGGGCAAGTACCTCGCTCGCGAGATGTGTCGCTGACTTAGACTGTCTCGCCTGTCGCTACTTTGTGTACAATGAATGGAGTATATTGATGTGTTGTGTAGCGTCACTGCTTCAAGAATCTGTAGAAGTCTGAGTAGTTCTGTGTTATGTGACGGTAGTGGGTACGCATTGTTGTTGTATACGCGCCGTGTGTATAGTGGTAGATGGGTTTCTCATAAGATACTCGCTTTGATAGTATACGCCGTTCTTTCCTGTTAGTCATTATTGAGTTTGGGTGTCTGAGTGTTACTCAGTGTTTAATACATCATAAGTGTGACGCGCTACCAGAGACGACGTGAAAGATCATGCTGTGGGAATGAGAAGTGAAGGTACTAGAGTGATCTTAGTTTTGCTATTTCTCTCTTAACGCTACAGTAGTGCATCACACATGTCATATCACATTCTCTTTCCTTAGAGTTCAATCAACTTTCTGTTTTCACCATCACGTCCTCTAGTAAGGTCATTGCTGTATCGAACTCCTAGATTCAAAATGAGATATCCAAGCGCCGTAGTGTATGATATAAACTGTGTTGTACTCTGATCACACGCTTCAATCTGAATGAGCCTGATACCAAGCTACTATGTTTTATTGGGCAGTCGTATTACTGAGGTAAATAATCCAAACAGTTAATTTGTATTTGTCTTTATTTCTTTCTAGGTGGTCACTTCTATTGTTTCATCTAACTTCCAGAATCTTTTGATTAATTTTTTGTAATGGTTGCACAGTGGCATGTAGTATGTCACGGGTTTGTTTTGTTGCGTGTCTCTGTCGCATGGCTCGTTATGGATGCTCACACATGTGAACTGACATCAGAATATACTACCATGGATCTAAATAGACGACCATGACGTTAAATAGGAAATGCAGTATCACTTAGCCTGATTTTTCACTGTTAGCTGCTACTGCTCCATCGGGCTGTCCAACACCTCACCCAAGTCAAACTGACCTAAGTACAATACACACTAATCTAGACAATGAAAAAAGTGGCCCAGCTGAGAGGGGCACAAAGAAACAAACACTCAGACAGAATGAAGAGTAGTAAAAACAAATGCAATTACTTGTATATGACGGAGAGACACCTTAGATTTCCAGTCCGTTTTGTTATATTTTTTAAAATGTAGTAATCGAGACTTTACTTCTGTCACATTGGAGCACCGTGGTGAATGTTTTGCGGAAAATAACAAGCAAATACCTAGGAAGGCTAAAAATATCCTAGCGAATATTCAAAAATAACAGTCCCACGACCATACTAACTGACGGGGAAAAGAAAACCAGCCCAGGATTCCACAGAAAAGAACCCCCGAAGCCCCGTGTGTGTGTGTGCCCAGCATACATCACTGCAAGCTCTCGACACCCTCATGGCCCAACATACAAGATATAGCCTAGAGATCCCCGTTGTCTCGCCCTCGTACTGGCAGAGAAGCCTTATCTTGATAGTATATACAAGAGATAGATTCTTGTAGTAACCACCAACACACCAACCCCACCCCACCCACCACACCCCCCCCCCCACCCCCCCAGACGTGAGTGGGCACAGGCTACGTCCCCCTCACAAAGACAGCTCCCCCCCCCTCTAGCGCGCATAAATAAATATACCGAGGGCTCGTACTGAACCCATCGCCCTGCTGAATCCTGTTTCATATAATCCCCCCCCCCACTCCCGAAGACCTAACTTCTCACTTATAAGTGTTGGGCCTCCCGAGCAACCATCCTAAACTTTTGAGGAGGTAAAAGACAGATAGTACGTCAAGGTTGCTCCTTCTTAACGAAACATTTAGCTTTTTTTCAGTATTAGGGACTGGGTGATTCGCCAGACAAACAGAGGAACAGTCCAAGAGGAATATGATGGAACTACGCTTATTTACACTGGAAGATCTTCGAATTGCTGGATAACATTGCAGGAGTTACTCGACCACATTTCACATTCAAACACTATCCAAGAAAAGAACAAACTGATAGACTGAATAAGTATAGCCAGCAGGTGGGTCTGAACATCAGTCTGAAGAAGACAGGGGTCATATCCTGAGCGCATACCAATAAAGAACAAGAAGCTGGAACAGACAGACACATTTACATACCTAGGGTGCATAGTAACACCAGATGATGGATCAAGCAAAGACGTCAACAACAGAATGAATAAAGCGAGAACGCTTTTACTAGTCTAAACAAAATCTGGATGTCCTCTCAGTCCAGCACAAACTCCAAATTAAGATTATACGAGAGATTTGTACTTTTCTGCGCATTTTCTATGGCGTGGAATGCTGGAGAGTAACAGAGAAGGAAATGTCGAAATTGTCCTCTTCCCACACAATCTGCCTAAGGAAAATTCTTGGAATCTTTTGGCCAAATACCTTCACCAACCAAGAACTGCTTACTCGGAGCAACGAAGAGGATATGCACACCGTCATAGCTCGCAGACGCTGGAGTTAGTTTGGCCACGTCCTCAGAAGAGACCCCTATGTCATCACAAGAACAGCTATGCTGTAGACCCCTGAAGGAAAGTGAAAGAGAGGGCGACACAAAACAACTTGGCAGAGAACTGTGGAGGTCGAGATGCAAAGAATGAACTAGAGTTGGGGTACTGCATGAAGGATGACCGCCGACCGAGCAAGATGGAAGCAGTTTGTTGCTGCCCTACAAGACGCCATGGGGCATGATTTTCAATGACTGATTTGACATTCGGCGACTAAGGATCAAAGAAGAAGAGGAAGACTTATTGTTAGATTGTTGTTGTTGGTTTTTTTTTCTTCGCTGTCTTACAATCACGTCTACCTCACATATAAAAAAGGCCGTCTGTTTCAGGTTTCTCTCATGGTCATAGTTTCTTCCTAATGTGAGTTTGTGAAGTTTGTCGTGGAATATTTTAATCCACATATATAAATTAAAAGGTAAATATAAAGCCTAACAAATAAATTCTAATAAAGAAAAGAGCAATGGTAAAATAACAGTGCTGTCACAATAACTGTACTCGAAATCCCCCTTGTTTTCTGCTTCGTCGGCAAATTGTAACGCCTTCACGTTGATAGTAAAAGCCTACTGTATTATTACCCGCTTTCTTCAATGAAACGTGTGCTGTATTTCTTGGAAAAACAGTGAGATACGCAAGCTGAACAATGACCTAATTTTAATATTTCATTCATTCCATTGTATACACGGCGTAACTAAAGACAGATGGACTAAAGGATAGAGAGAAGGGAGAGGCATAAAGCCGAACGCATGCAAAATTAAACACGCGTCTCGCTATTAATGCCACCCCCAACACGCGTCGCGCGATACACAATTACTACTATCACGCGTGTAAGGCCACATGCACTAACTTTTTTTTTCAGACGGACAGTGATAAATTCACTACCCTTCCCAGAGTTAGGTTTTTAAATCCTGAAAAACTCTTATTAGAAAAGATGACAATAGATGGGTTTACGTTTGAAAACATTACAGTACCCAGACAGCACATCTTCGAAACAGGAGATAGAAGAAATTGCATATTTTGAACGCAGCCACTTAGCTCTATTAAATATATATATTTGGGTTCCTTAGGGTTTGCTGACAAAGAATATGTACAATGTTACGCAAATAGTCTAGGAATTAACAAGTTATAACCAAAATAAAATAGTGGGGATGCCTGACAGCATGAAATCATTTCTGCTCATAAAATTTTTTTATAACGTGTTTGAAAAAAACCTTGCGTACGGAAATAGCCTACCATGTAAACTCCAAATTGATTGGAGCGCAACAAATATAAGACTAAACACGATTGGTCGGACTATAAATACTATCTTTGGTTGTTAGGGGAGACGTAGGAAGTTAAAATTTTTTCAAACACTTGTCGAAACGTGGCTCCATTGGCCAGACTCGCTGATATACTCACTTAGGAGCGTTAGTTCGAGACCACTAGTTCAAATAAGCTTGATAAAGCAACAGTGCGTTGAAGCCAGCTCATATTTTTGCTAAATAAAAGCCTGGAACATAAGCAGATGGGAATTTGTGCCAGTATTTGTGCCAGAATTCATTGCTAATCAACGTATCTGTGTTTGTTTCCATGAATTGTGGTAAGCTTGAAACATTCAGTATCTTTTAATGAAAATTGAATGTGAATTGTTAATTTATGCCTGTATATATGTGTAGTTCAGTAGCAAACATGATGTAAAGCCTATAATGCTCCAGCCTGAACAGAAGGTGTCGGAGGAAAGTAAAACTGCATGGAATGGCCAAACAGTACACTGACACCTAGATTATTGATTAGACAGAAATAATGCTGGAAGTGCAGAGGCGTAGTAACCATTAAGGAGGTTAATACTGGTATAAAGTATTTCAGATGAAGCTGACAGTTGGCCTAACGCTCTGAACTCAATGTTTGTGATGTATTGTGCTCAGTGTAAAAAGAGAGTATAAATTAGTTATGAAGTAGAAGGTACATCCTTCTTGTTTTCAGGGACCGTGGTCCTTGATGGTATTGAGCAGCACCTGGTCAGAGCTTTGCTGAATCCAGAGTCGGACAGCATACTCCTTGGTCCATTTAGCTATCAGTGAGGTGTCTCCAGAGCCCAGGGGAGAGAAATCGAGCAGAGGAGTCTTTTCCTGCCGCCATCACGCAAGATAAGCTGATGTGGCCAGCTGAGCTCAAAATTATGTACCCCCATCTTAAAATAACATTGTAACATAAACTTAAGAGGGGAAGTAAATTGTTTTAATATCAGGAACTGAGAACATCTCCAATACTAGTTCCAATAAAGACAAACTATTGAAGTCATGATGACAAATACCAACAGAGCTTGAACAAAACAAAACCAGTATTATCTCATATTACTACTACACAACTGACACACATAGGATACTTTTAATAATATATGTCACTACAATATTCATATTGATAAATTCTGTACATATAACTTGTAAGTAAAATTGATTGTGATTCCTGGTTCCCTTTGTATTTGAATCAGGACACATATTCATTCATAACAGCAATGAATACATATTGTTATTTGAAAAGTTATCAGTGACTCCTTTAAGATATCCTTTAGAGTGTTATATGTATGTGAGTGTCACAGTGTTGTCAAGTGTGGTGGAATAAATTAAATTGTTTATCTGTCTGTTGTTGTTATGACTTACACTTCATCATACACATACCCTAGACATACAACGTAGTCATCACACTATTCCAGAATAATTCTGACTGAGGTATACATATGTGGCAGCAAGTAAGGTTATATATAATACACTACTCTTATTAGATATATATACCTTCACAGCTGATCTCAGTCAGTACACTAAGTCCCCTATACATATTTATAACATCCCACTTCACCACAAAGTTCTTGATGTGTACCTCTTTCTCTCTTGGCGCTGGCATTCTTAGAGGGTGTGACGTGTAATGGAAAAGAGCCTACAGTGATCTAACAGCCTATTGCGACCCAATAGCTGCTCTCTGATTTGCTAGCTAAACATGCATTAAAACTACCTGTCCTGTCTGTCTGCAGCTTACCCTTTTGTCCCCGCCCTCTTTCTTTAAACACTGGCAATCTTCTTAGACCTGTCAGTCATAGCAGGAAAACAAATCACGCTTTGGTTATACTTCGTTCCACTCACGCGAGCTCATCTGTCAATCATATACTAATTGACAGCCAGACAGCACGTGAGAGAGACGGAACAGGCCCTTTGTAGTTCACTCAGGGAAAATCTAGAATCCCCTAGTACCCTTTGATCCTGGAAAACGGGCATTCTAAGGGAAACCCGCAAGGAGAACAAAAGTAAATGATTTCTTGATATCTTTTGGGAATTTGTTGTGACAAGTTTAGTGATAATAAGCAACAAAGAAATTTAACTTTGTGTGTTGGTCAGACCCATACCCATTTATCCTTAGTTTTTCACGTGTATGTGTCTTGTTGTCACATAGTGTTGTGTGTGTAATGTAACTTGTCTTATTTTAGATAGGGAGGCAAAGACTGTCTTGTAAACAAAGCACAGTTGTACGGATAGGCTGGAGGAGAAAAACCTACTCACTCCAGAGACATATCTTTCCCTCAACCTACCACCTGTGAAATCTATTTTCTATACATTCTCTTGTATCTGTCAACATTCATTCTTTACTTAGACGGGCCCAATAAAACACTTTACCTACCGTACGACAGAGGGCATGCTGTATTATGTTCTTCTGATTTAATTGCTTTGGTAAATGGCCAGATTAATAGTTAATGGTACTATATTAGTAGGTTTGTAAATCGTAATTTGGTGACACACTTTCTGGTCTTTAGCAACAAACGAATCACGAACGACACATCGCTAAGGAGCTTCTAAGGTAAAGGATGCACGTATGTTGCACTTTTAATGGACATATATTCACAGCCGTTTTTTACGCCGCGAGCCTCACTTTAAGGTTCGCTTGTCTATGTTAAGTGTTTTGCTCATCAGAACATTGCTGTAGTCAGAGGTGAGCACGAAAGTGGGTTAATATTATTATTGTATTTATTTTTTCGAATATAACTATAGGTCATACTGTGTTTCTTATTATTGTTACAGTCTCTGCTTTCATACATGTAATCGTTCTTTTTCCACGCTAGTTCTAACGATACCATGATTCTAGAGATGCAGCCTTGACATTTGTAGCAGTGTTACGGGCATATGAATTGCTTAATTACCACAGTACGTACTTTATCCAGCTACATTGTACATGCATTTTGTGTGCCGTGTTTATCTTACACACGATGGGTCTGCATCTGAACATTGTAGCGTTTTTATGCAAATGAATAGGCAGAAGTGTTTAATATGTGTGGGGGGGGGGGGATAAATAGAAGTTATCAGTTATCATTAATTGCTGCGTATAAGTCGAATTGTAAATCTTAAAAACAAAATGTTTCCAAGAACTTGGGGCCGACGTATACGACAGGTATAAAAATCCGAACCTTTACCTAAATTTTAATTGCAAGATTAATGTTGCTTCAAAATTATATCTATTTTTGTATGATATAAATTGCTTCAACTATGGCGTGCATACACTTTCATACACACACAGCGCCTACGGTATGCCTTGTGATTGGGGGTCGACTGTTACGGCGAGTAAAATGCCTGCCTCCGAATTTTGAGCTAAACATCGGTACGGTTACTTAACTATCTTTTGATTCAGTACGCAAGTTATTTCTCCTAAAATTCCTTGTGTACGGTCTGCATTAAATATATTACGTGGCTCAAAGCGAGAGGAAGGATATTGGCATCTCCTGGGGTGCTATTTGTTTCCACTGGGAAGGAGAACGAGGCGTCGAATTTTGCAGTTCACTAAAGTAAAATGACGAAGAATAAATATTGTTCATTTATTGATGAATTACCCTACTTGCCCCCTAAGGAGCACACGGATTAAACAAAGTTTTGCGAAGCATTTCTGGCTAGTTCATTCGTTCAAAGCCTTTCAGTGTCTTTTGGTTTAAAAATAATAATCCCATATATCGCCAGTTCCATCTTTCGTGTGTTTTTTTTAGTCTACTTCTCCATCTCACACCCAGAGGGTTCCAGAATAGAATGCCATCTAATGCTATCAGCAGGTTTCATCATTGAATATGATATCCTATGCCAACGTCTTTTCATTCCTTGTTCCACTGTCACTTGTCTCGTTCTTGTCGTCAGTTCTACCTTGGGGTTCTAGTCGTACCATCTCCATCCATATTTTCTGTGTAAGTACCCGTTTGATCAAAGTCTGGGTTCCTGTTTGTTGTTTTTTTTTATCTTGATAATGCCTCGCCAGTGTCCATAGTGATTTACTGTCTAAACTGTCGAATGTCTCGTCATAATCAACTAACCCAATGTAAAGAGATACATTCGGCTACAAGCTTTGTCCAGCTATATTTGCATAGGTTGACTTGTTCGTATTTTTGTGAGATTTGTTTGTTTGTTGTTGCTCACAGTTTCTACGTGATGGGTGTAAAAATAAAGGGGACTATTGTAAAACTAGCTGATTAAATAAATTAATTAATGACAATTGGTTTTGTGACAGTTTTTCAATTGAACGATGCACTCAAACAGGAGTCTACCCTTTGTCAGCCACAGTCACAAGCAGGAGGCAAAGACAAGAAATGTAGACAGATTGAGAGAAAAAGACAACACTGCAAACACACTGAAGAAATAAGCGAACCGAAAAAATGAGCAACTTAGATAGATGCAAAGGATAACAAGAATAAGGAATATGTGACACGGTTAAAAAAAAGTAACACCAGATATGTGAAAATACGGGACCAAAAAGACAGAAATAGCAACGACTTGAAGCTGACAATCTGTCATGCGCGAGTGAGCGTACATACACACACATGAAATGACAACAGTGAAATTATCTAAACGTTTCGCCTCTGGGTAGATCTAAATTCAGGAAATGGCCTTCGTGGACATCTTTTGGTAATGATTTATATCCTGACACCCGACCTTGATTTTTATGAACGGCTTATAAGTAATCCATAATGCCGTTTGTTGGGTCATACAGTCGCTTTATTCTCATCGATGAAACAAACAATAACTGCTGCCCTCCTCTCCCCTGTTTTAAAGAAAATAATAGGAAGGAATGGGAGAGATCGAATGTTTACAGTCTGTAATGTAATCAGGAAGATTAGCTCAGTCACACGGTAGATCGTTGTATGATTTTGATGCAATGTGTAGTTGTTTAAGTGACAAGATAACTGTTTCTGCTTCACACATAGTCATAGTTACAACCGAATGCACATACATACATTGAAAAAAGAACACACATACATACATTGAAAAAAGAACACGCATACACACGCAGTGACAATTCTCATTGTCACGAAAGTTTCACATATACAAGAGAGAGCGAGCGAGTTATTATAAACGTGGAATTTCTATGCTCAGTTATCCGATCTTAAAAGGGCCACATAGTTATTTATAATTCCTATTTCACTTCAGGTCTCTCGCACGTTTAAGCAGTTAAATTAAAAATAAATAACTTGAATCTGTAGCAGGGAGACAGAGAGAGAACATTCGATGTCCTTCCATCATTCCGAAATGAAGTTTTCAGCCGACCCAATTGAGGAGACCTTTGACAGAGCTTCGCAGGAAGTGGAAGCGAGGCTAGCAAAGAGGGTCAGTAACCCGAACACCGCATCTAAGGACTTGAGTGCGAGCCGTAGATGCGATGAGAATTGCTGAGTGAGGGCGATAAACCTGTGTTTGTGTGAACTCATCTTTATTGCGTGTCACGCTGTGTTTTGTTCTGGCAAAATATACCGTTTCCTGCCCTAAAACACTTCTGCTGCTATCTTTGCTGACACATTGACGTAAATATAGATGCCGGTTTCGACATTTGAATTACAGAGTTATTAATACAGTATATGGTGACATCATGAATACTATGAGGATAAAACAAAACTTTGGGCGTATCAGCGCAGAGTGAGTTGTTCAGTGCCACATACATTTAATTTTTTTTTTTTTTTTCAATTGTGTATACTGCGCGTAGTAAAAGCTTCCATGGAAATAATTTTCTTGCAGTAAGTACGCTTGCGCATGGATGTGCTAGTTTTCGCCTGTCTGAATGTGTATCATGTATGCAAATTAAGATATTAATTTGTTAGTCTGCAGAGTAGTAGCACTTTGTCAGTGTTTGAAGATTTGATAGTTTACAAGCTAGCACTTCGTGAGTGTTCGAAGATTTGATAGCGTACAAGCTAGAACGTTGTTGAGTGTTTGAAGAGTTCGTGTGGATCATATGATTGATCTTATGTAAGGGACAAATCAGTAACTAAGGAAGCTTGTCGCTATACAGTCCTTGTCAGTGTTTGTAAAGTGTGTATGCATGTTACCGTTTGTTAATTTTTGATTTCCTTTTTATGACTATAGAGAATATCCATTTATTTTGCTTCGCCTGGTTATGCATTGTGACAAAATCAGTGGTGCAATTTTTATAACTCTCATTTACTCCGGCAGTATTTCTTAATTTCTTTCATTTATTGCCCTTACATTCTTTTACTGTGACCACTCCCCAGACGTATTTACGTTCCGCCAGGTGAACTGTGGTATTATCATATTAATACCCGGTCATTATCACTGGTCAGCGGTAATACGTTTATCACTTTGAGTCGCCGGCCACCTTTGATAGGAGATGATCCTCATTTGAGACAATATGTACGAGGATGAATAGGAAGCCAAAGTTTTCCTTCTGAGAAATCAGTCTGGGGGATTCACACACACAGGTGATAATTAGATATCGTATCCGCTGGCCCCTGTCTGTATCATTATTACAGATAAACCTGCCTGGGTAGACAATCTTGACGGAAGGTATTTAGACAGGTAATCAGTTCACACATAAAGAGATCACGCTTTGGAATATTAAATGTAATATTTTAAAATACGGGGGGGGGGGGGGGGGGGGGGGGGGGGGAAGATTATGAATATAAACATCCCTACCCAGATAGTGCTAAAGAGCTCACCATAGGTTTGATTTGAAAAGCCAGAATAAACAATGATTCCCATTGGAAAATTCGGCAGAAGTATCATCCAAGATTTAAACTGGAAACTGAGACTGTAATATAGTGAAAGCAGAGTCACAGATCAGACAGCTTCGCAACTTCAAGCTAGTAACTCCCAAAAGCCAGAAAAAGAAGGATTGGACCTATAATTCCATAATTATAACTGACAGATTGAGTATTTGGGCAACTTCGGAACTTACAGGTAAACTCGCATTATATAAATACAAAGACTTGAAACTTAAAAGGACCAGGACAGCTCGAAGTATTTGGGAAACTTTAAAGCTTAAAAAAGTACCCACATTTATAAATACAAGACTGGAAGCTTAAGGGACCAAGACTTTAAATATCAAGACTGGAAACCTAGGAATTGGATCACCTGACATAAGAGAATATTTCTGGACCAAGTGATTCACAGAACACCCGTCATAAGAGGAATTTCTCAGGCCAAGTGATTAGAGAGCACATAACCTCAATTGCTCATGTCCATTCTAACCTGTGCGAGGAGATTGTAGATTCCCACATTTTTGGGGTAAGTGTAACATTTATTTTACAAATGTGAATTTGACATTTTTTTGGGGTGCTTATTGGTTATATATGAGGCTGGCAACCTCAACATAAGAAAATAGTATATTCATGAACCACTACAGCAAGCACTGGTGATTGTTTCTTGCTAGTTGTGCAGAAAACCGATAGCAGAGGTGACCCCAGACTCCAACTGGAGCAGTGATGAGTGATGATCATATCACATGTGCCTCATGGTGTATCATATCATTTTGTGAGATATATGTAACTTGTTAATGTTAGTTAAGGCACAAATCATTAATCGCGCTGTCCAGACACATTTTCCCAGGTTAATACCCAGAAGAGTACGGTGATTTTTAATCATCTTCCTTGAGCTACGCTGAGAGATTAACATAGGTGGGTGGACAGCGGGAGGATGCACCCCATAAGCTTCCAACTTAGTGTACTTAGCAGAGGCATTTGTTCTTTCTATTTTGTCAAAAAAGTTCATGGTTACAAGCTATCAGACGGTTGAAGTACTAACGCTACAACGCTGCTAGTGTGAGAGAAAAGCATCAATACTGACCGTCTACATTGGACGAGTTATGTGGAGAAGTGCACTCATGGCCAAAAAGAAGTGATAGAAACCACGGCGACAGGACTCACCTAGAGTTAAGTTCTTGTAAAAAAAAGTCATCAGCAAAACATACGTTTATCACTCCCCTATTAAGTCTCTATGAAAATGCTTTCATCTAAAAGTTCACCAATCTTTCCATATTTATTTTAACCTGTTAAAGACTAATTCATTATTAAATTTCTTACATGTTATTTTAAAACTAAACAAACATAGTTGATTCAGTTATTACATGTATGAAAGCAAACGCAAGAGCACGACTATTTAATATACATCTAGACATATATTTACATCTAAACAGAGCTATACCATTATAAAAGGAAAATTCGCTGAATTAACTCAGCTGGGGGCTTGAACGGGCTAAAAACTATTGCTTAAATCCTTCACAAAAGGCGACGGATCAGATATAAGTTACCAATTGTTCAGCCCAATGCAAAATTATTCTTGACTTCTGAAAATATCTTGTCATTACCTTTCTATCCACATCTCTGCCAAGAGTAATCTTGAGCGAAGGTAGATACCTTTAACGACCCATTTAGATGCTCTTGAGTTTTGGCCACTGTTGGACCACTACTGCAAAGCAGGGGAGGTAATCCGTGACATGCATGCACTTGAATTTACTTAATTTTTACAAACTCTGTAGACAGTTGTACTCTGTCTGGTACATATTGTCTGGAACCTCATCTTTCGTCTGGTTGTTTTTAAATCATATTATATTACCGGTGTGTGTTTCCCGAGGGTTTATGGGGAGACAGAAAAGGACGACTACTCCCATAGGCATGTTGTATGATGTGATTATGCTTGCGGCTAGCTGCCTCAGTGTCCTACATAAATCGACCCCTCTTATGCAGGAGTTGTTTTAATGTTAAGTTAGTAGATTACCCGTGTTAGGACCACTGCTTTTTTTTAAATAAATGGAGATGTAAATATCCTCTAACAGTGCAGGGAAACATTAGGGACCAAGGGTAAACAGACATATACCAGCAGTAGCAAGACTCAGTTACTCACGAAGGAAAACGAAGCTTTGCGAATTCAGTCTCAGTCGGAGTAGCAGCGCGGGCCCTTGTGGGTTTGTGATTCACTGTTTTTGGAACCACTGACACAAAGCAATCATGCTGGAAAACATCAATACCTCCTGACATTTGTGAGAGCGTAATAGTGTAGCTAAGAGTACACGGCGAAATATTATTAGTAGGGTACTTCAAGAAGACTACTGTGATATGCACGCTGGCTGATCGATCTACGAAACGTGATACCCGATAGCTCATGAAATGCGGACACGGTGATGGTTAAATAATGTATTGTTTTCTCTCACTGCCCTGTTGTTCTCACCTGCCGTGTTTGAAGTCAGTTGGCTAGTATTGTTTTTTTTTAAATCGTAAATCGTTGACGGCATCGTATGTATATTGTTCCCATTCTGAACCTGAGCTCCGTTCCCTTGTAGTTGTGTGTTTATTTACATGTACACTATAAATTTATCACTTTAGGGTGGTCGCACCGAATATGCGGCAGTTGAAGAAATCGATTGCGTCGATCACACACTCACCATCTACATGCAGTTAAAATTAACTAGCGACACACCCTTAAAGATTTTTCACAAATTAGTAAACTTATGAGTGTTAAAATTATCTAGCATACGTGAATGTATACATTCTGGTTTTTTTTTTTTTTTTAGGAGGTTTGACTACAGTTTCGATATAGTTAGTTCAGCTACACACATCTTTCCTTAGTTTTTCTTTTTCTGTTACTTGTGTTCTTAAAAGTCCCATATGAGGCAGTCCCATCATTATCATAACCGTGCAGCTGTATGTGGAACACAGGCATTGAATCATCTTACGCCAAGCCACCATGACTTGTGACTAGGGCTGCACCGAATATCCGATTCGGTGCCGAATAGTGCCTTCAATGAACTATTCGTTTTCTGCCGAATAGTACGCTGCCGTCAAATACGAACAGTAAATTTAGGTTAACCCGCGGCGTGATAATTTTAGACCCAGAAAGTAGGCTGACTTTCAGTTTCCATTGGTCCTGCTACTAACTCAGCTGAAGCACTGACACAAATGGAAAATTGATTGCAACAAAGTGCTTGTTGTATTGCGTGATAATGGCGCAAATATGATGAAGGCCAAAAAAGAAGCAAACTTGACAAATGTTAGCTGCTTATCTCATACATTACAGCTTGTTATCCACGATGCCATTCTATGTCAGCCACCAGTAGAAGGACTTGTAACATCTGCCTGCAGAATTGTTGGGCATTTTAAACATTCTTCTGCAGCAACTAGTCGCCTTCATGAAATACAAAAAGAAATGGGATTGCCTGAACATCAGCTATGTCAAGATATTGTGACTCGTTGGAATTCAACATTTTACATGTTACATCGTCTTGCAGAACAGAAACATGTAATCTCCTTGTTCAGCGTAGAAGTTTACGATCATGACGGCACAAGCCTGAATTTGACAACAAATCAGTGGAATCTGGTGTCTCGCGTTCTGACATTTCTGAAGCCCTTTGAGCAACTGACTCGTGAAATCAGCATCGCAAATGCATGTTTGTCAGTGGTCTTGCCAGCCATTCAAGCTATCTTGCTGTGTCTGCAGAAGGACATATGTGATGATGCAATCAAGAAAACTGTCAGATAAATTATATCAGTGTTGAAACACTGGCTTTCTGGTCTGTTTGATCATGAACTTTTTGTTGTTTCTGCAGGGTTAGATCCCCGTTTTAAACTTAACTTCTTAACTGAAGTACAGAAAATTTAAAGGCAGGGCGAAAATATTAGCAGCTGTAACATTATGTCAATCTCAGGACGTCAACACTGTCAGTGACAACAGTATGTCAATCTCAGGACGTCAACACTGTCAGTGACAACAGTATGTCAATCTCAGGACGTCAACACTGTCAGTGACAACAGTATGTCAATCTCAGGACGTCAACACTGTCAGTGACAACAGTATGTCAATCTCAGGACGTCAACACTGTCAGTGACAACAGTATGTCAATCTCAGGACGTCAACACTGTCAGTGACAACAGTATGTCAATCTCAGGACGTCAACACTGTCAGTGACAACAGTATGAAAGTGAAATATGAAAACCCACCCAGTAAGAAGAGTAAGATCGCATCAGATGATTTCTGGGCCTCATGGGATTTGGTGCAAACATACAATGACCAGCCAGAAACCAGAACTTCAAACCTTTTTGATGATCAGCTGAACATGTTTCTGAATGAGCCGTGTGTGCTGAGGGATATTGATCCAGTGTCGTGGAGGCAGACCACCGCTGACAGGTTTCCTATTCTCCGCTCCAGTGCACAACGATATCTCGCTGCGCCTCCAACAAGCGTCCCAAGTGAACGTCTGTTCAGCACGGCCGGCAACACGTTTTCAGATAAAAGATGTCTTTTGGCAGAGAATGTTGAGAGACTCGTTTTTTTATTTGTTTTCTATTTTGTGAAAGCCAGTGCATGTTTTATGCAGCAATTTAAAAACAGATTTATATTCTGTATTTGACTTGTCCATGTTTGTTGAAGTTTTTGTGGTAAAAAGTTTTTTACTGGATGGGGTAACCAGCCCCATGCCCAACCCTCCTTAGTCGCTTTTTACAACATGCATGGTAGGGTACAGCGTTTCTTTTCTTTGCTCCCCTTTCGGGCCCCGGTAACACATGGGGTGACAAAGTCACAAATGTGGAATTGATGACAAGAACCAGTGGAACAAGAGTTGAGAAGACGACGCTGGCGATGGATAGGACACACATTGAGGAAACCTGTTGATAGCATTACAAGGCAGTCCTTGTTCTGGAATCCACAGGGAAAGAGAGGTAGAGGTAGACCAAAAAAACACACGGAGAAGAGAGCTGGATACAGAGGTGAAAATGATGAGGAAAACATGGAAAGAACTTGAGCGGATGGCACGGGACAGGAAGACTTGGCATGTGTTTGTTGAAGGCCTTTGCTCCTTGGGGAGCTAAAGGGTATTGATTGATTGATTAAAAACAGTTTAATAGCTAGCTAGTAGCATTAAATAGTTTCAAGATATTTGCCCTATTTTTTGTAACGCTGTATAATTAATAAAAATGTCAGTAGACCTATTGAACACAAGTTTGTATGTCCAACATTCACTCACTATTCGTATTCGTATTCGGCCGAATAGTTCAATGCCTCTATTCGCATTCGGCCGAATAGTAAAAACCAGTATTCAGTGCAGCCCTACTTGTGACATCCGTTAAAGTTCTGTCCATGTCTACTCTTTCCTGTTTATTTTGTATCCAGTTCTCTTCCTCCTTGATGGGAGGGTCTTGTCCTCTTCTGGGCTCGTGATTTAAATTACATGGTGTGGATGACGTGTGACAATTTTGTGGCTTTTTTTTCAACAGGATTGGATAGCAGCTCCCATGTCCACCCTATTTAGTTGCCTATTATGACATGTCTGGTAAGTTGCGTTGTTGCTTCCCTTTCCGACATCGGCAACACACGGTGCACAGTCACGCGGTCCGAGTCCCAACGCAGATACTGCCGTTAGAGACTTCACTATTCTAGGTCTCGCTGCCTTTGCCTTCAGTAACTCAAGCTCAAAGTTAAGTGTTCATTTACATGGAGTAGACTGGAGCATGAAACTATCGGGTTTCGAACCCGGTAACTTAGCCTCAAGAAGGAAGTGCTCCAGCCACTCTGCCAGTCGACGCTATCGTTAAGTCGTACACATTATTATCTCGGATTTCTTGCAGCTAGCTTACTTCAATAACGCTGAAACCTCCGAGTGCGAAATTAGCACTGTTTTTTTTTATGGTTTCCCGTAAATACAACTACATAGCCGATAACTTGAAGAAAGATGTCGGCCAGAAACTTTGACTTTAAAAAAAATTTATGACCGTTTCTACGTTTTGTTTTGTTGTTGTGGTTTGTGTGTGTGCGTTCTTTAGTTTGACCACCTAGTTGTCGACGGGCTGTGAGAATGCATGGTATGTTCTTGTCTTGGTGGATTGCTGACAAGGTGATTGAAAAGTCGCTCCCTGTTGTTAATTTTTATGTCCTCACTTGTGTACCCTGGATACAGATTAAACAAATGTCAAAACAACGAACATGAACGGCAATTTGACAAGTAATAAGTTATACTGCATATTTTTTAAGCACACTTCTATATGGAAGCGAGACATGGACAGCTTATGGTAAGCAAGAAAGAAGGTGCAATATCTTCCATCTACGGTGTCTACGCCAGATCCTCGGTATTTTGTGGAAGGGTATAGTGATAGATGTCGAGGTGTTGTCACGTGCTAGCCTTCAAAGCATGGATACACTGCTTAGGCAGCGCAGACTACGCTGGCTTGACCATGTCTGCCGCATGGAAGATAATCGCATCCCGAAAGATATCTTCTACGGACATATGGCAAAAGAACAGTTGGGCTACCGCAGCTGAGGTTCAGAGTTGTGTGCAAGAGAGGCACTGGACATAAATCGGAGGATGAAGCTGCCGATCACACCAAGTGGCGATGATCTCTACGGCGCCAACATTAGATTGGGCGAAAAGAAGCTCTCACGGCAAGCAGAAGAGAGGAGAAAACGTCGAAAGGAACACCAGGAAAATAAGCAACTGAGGGCTGTCACCTCAGGGGCGGATTCTCATAGTCAGTTATGACTGAAGGGGCTATTGTTATTTTTTTTTGTGTGTATTCCCAGAAACAAAATGAAACCTAAAATGGCCAGTAAACTGACGTGACAAGAGACAACAAAAATTGCTGTCCGCCGTGAAATCATGGGTTGAACAGACTGGATCTCACACTGGCTTGTAATGTTGATGTGACATATCATATAATGTAATACAATGGCGTTAATTGTCTCTATTATGGTGCTTGTTTCACGTAAATATTATTGGGGTAGGAGTGAAGAAGTTGGTAGTTTAAACATACGACTTTTCAAACACCCTGTAGATTAATGTATGATAGGAAACTCTTTACAGAGCGATACAACAGGAAGCAATCTGATCATCAGAAGAAGTCCCCCCGTCCGACAAGTGTTTCGGCCCTATATACTCCTTTACACTCTAAGGGGGGCGGGCCCACTTGGGTCATGACTCCCAAGCGTCTCAGCTTCCTGTTGTCTTGCATCAAAAATGAACCCATATCACTTATGGTAGCAACTTTAAATTCCACAACTCCGCCAGCCGTGGAGGCAATTGTGAAAGTAACAAAGAGAAGACAAATTATTCCGTTCGTTCCGTCGCACACACTGAGACACCAGCGCGAAGTCAACGAGTCGCCACTGCGCGTTCCCCACTGGACTTTTGATACTGACACCCCTTATAGTATACACCGCTGTTAGTTTCAAATGTAATACGCGTAGAAAACCCATCACTATTTCTTTATATATTTCATTAACTGTTCTCCCGTTTCGATCATTAAGCGGCACGAAGCCACCAATGTACTTATCTCCCATACAGGAAGGCAGCGTCTAGGCACTTAATGTGTTCTTGCAGTGGTGCTTTCTGAAGAATTTTGTTTTGCACGGTGAGATTACCTAGTTCTTGGCCAGGGTTGCCAATTTGGCTTTTTGACTCCAAATTCCACAAATCTGGCTTCTTTTTATTTCTTTACTATTTTCTGTTTAGCTTTTTTGTGTGACGGTGTTTGGCTTTTTCCACAGTTTTCATCTGGCAACCCTGTTCCTGGCAGCAGGGAACTGTGGTAAGTTTCTTTCCGTGTCTCATCGGAGTTCCCAAGAGCCACTAAGGGGTTTTATTCAAGCATTCACTACCCTTTACCGCCCAGTGGCGCAAAGGTATACCGCAAATTCACAAGTCATCCTGTCTTGTGCCGCTTCTTCAAGGGATTAAATAGAGGATCTTTTTCCCTCTTGGATAATTGAGATAATTTATGTGGATCGCTTGCTTTGGATGGCTTAATGTTGTTGTTTTTTGTTGGCGCTTGTACAAGAACGTAATAAACACATTAAAAAAAAAAACAGATTGGTCATTGTATACAAATGTAGACCTTGTCAGATTGCGTTTGGTACAGGCATATGCTGTTGAGTTTACTGAATATCGGGTTAGGCACTTATCACTGATACGCTTGTTCTGAATATTGTGAAAGCGTAACCACAATATTGAATATACTGTACATGTTCAAGCGAGGATAACTGCTGTCGATTCAAGAAGGAGGCCAGGGGTCCCTCACATGAAAAGTCGAAAGTTCAAAAGAAAAATCTGTTGACAGCGCGTTCAGAAGTGTTTATGCCTTTACTTTCGTCAGTGTTGCCAAATGTAAATATGGAACACAACCGTTGAGTGTTTATATCATTGGTAAAAGAGATGCCGGAGATAAGAGTTTCGGGTACGGATTTTTATCAAACTAAGATTGGGTTGTTGGATACTGCCATGTAATCTCTGTGTACACCATATGGGGTTCAACTCCGTGACGTGTTTCTCTGTTAGTAAGCAATTTCAAGAGTTGTTTTAGCATAAACTATGTCATATTATTATAACATATTGTTAAATTATTATTTTTTTTGTTTGTTTTTCCTGGGAGCACCCTTTAACACGTTAGGCGACGGTTGTAGGCTAAGCTGTGTGAACCTAAAACAGCTGACTGTGTAACAGAGACCTACAGTTCCGGATGGGGGGGGGGGGGGGGGCCTCTGTAGAGACAAAGATATAATAGGACTATTGCTCCCTCAGGCTTATCATAAAAAAAAACCATTAATACGATGTTGTGCAACCTCATCTTGTAAAAGAAAGTGCAACAGAAACAACAGCTGAACGAGTTTATACTTTTGTGTTGGCTGTCTCGAGAGGGTCATTAGCAGTGGTGGCTCCATTCTACACAAGAAGTGTAAAAGATGATGATGTTGATGATGATATAACACTGAAGAAAAGGTACATTTTAGCCGCACTCCATTTGTAAAGGTTAAACTTGCTTATGCCGCAAAACAGCGCTAAAGATTTTTATGATGCATGTTACACAGTACTGATATCTGCCGAGAAATTTGTACTGTTAAATTATTTTTTCTGTGTGTAACGGGTCTGACAAGTCTCTTGACTCCGACGGTCTGGTTGTCTCGTTATGTCTGTGTTTTTCCTCTTTCTTTCTTTCCCCTATCCCTTTTTCTTACTGCGTACGACCTTGAAGCTTGAAGATTACAAGTGAAATTTTTAGTTGTCGTGATAGCAAAAACAGATTTGGTTGGGTTGGGTAGAAAGAGACCCCGTTTGAGGCGGGGGACGGGCTTGAACTGATGTTAGCGTAAAATAGCAAAAGCAAGTGGATTTTCACATGTTAAAACGTTGCCCGACTACACCGTAATGTTTTAAAATATTTGTTTACATAAAGTACAAGAGCTCTTTACTGGGGCTTGTATTGTCAGTCTTGGACTTAGATTTCAGTAAGAAGTTTGATGCTCGAGCAGGGAATAAGACCGTAGTAGAACATCGATTTAGTAACGCACAATTTGGTTTCAGGAAAGGAAGAAAGAGGCAATACAAGTTGGTTTCACTGAAATCTCAATAGCTTTCACGACTCTGTCATATATAACGAGCCATTATTTTCTGGGTGAATCTGCCGATAGGTCTGCAGAACTATCTTTTATTCTTTATTTATTCTCGAAAGTGGTAAATGTTCTTTATATCATATCTGATCCATTTATTATAACCTACACCTCACACAAACCAAACTATACTGCTCAGCTATAATGGTACGGACACCTCATCACAATGCACATTCTTCCAACACCAGCCGTCAACAGTAGAACTAGCTTAAAGGTAAGGGGACGAAAGGAAGGTGGACGGACATCGTTAGAAACTTGGCATGACGCTGGTCAAAGCAACACACTTCGCCCAGGAAGGAAAACTGCTGCTCAAAACGACAATTCTTCTTCTTCTTCTTCCGTCCTTAGCCAACGACCGGCAAAGCAGTCAGTGGCCATTACGCCTAGTGGCGTCTTAAGGGCAACAGCGAATAGATTTTCTTTGCCGCTGTTCCCATCACGCCTAATGGCGTCTTTAGGGCAACGACAAATCAATCCGTTTGCTGTTGTTTCCGTAATCAAAGTGACTGGCAAACGGGTGATCAGCCCGTTGGGAAAACGACAATTAACCGACAATTAACCGGCACAAATGGATGTGTGGGCAGATACAGTGAATGATGAAGGTAGTTTTTTTTTTTTTTTAACGTACGCCCGCTATTACTCGAGGCGAGAATCTCAGGTTAGTATATCCCTGTTTTCCCTGTACACTGACAGGTGTCCACTCGCCATTCAGGCAGATACTCGCCGTCTTCGGAGGGTACCCATTAGAGCTGGGTCGGCTCAGGAGCCGCCAGTCCATGGTCGACGACACTGCTTCAAATGTCTTCACCAGGGCTCGAATTAATCCAGTCCTGAACCTGAATCACCCGATCGCCAGCGCAGCGTGGTTACCATTACACCAGCGCGGCCCCTTAAATGGCGGTAGTTTAAGAAGGGTCGGATTGACTTAATAAAAGAAGGGAGGGGTGGATTAACTAGGAACATTGAGGTTCTGAAATGATTTCCAAATATAGGACTGTTTCGTTTGTTTGTTTGGGTTTTTTGTTGTTGAATACTTACTTACTTAGCCAATCCTCTTCTATCCTGGGGTGTAGAGGTCTGCCAGAGAGAGCACCATACTATCCTATCAGCTGTCTTCTTCCTGAACTGGTTCCAATCTGATCCTCGGTCCTTTAGAGATTGCCTAATGTTGTCCTCCCACCGGACTCTGGGTCATCTTGGAGGTCTGGATCCCTGGCTCTTAGTTTCCCATACTTGTCGTGGTAGCCGATCAAGGCAACTGTTATCAGACCTAAAAGTCTTTCATGTTTGGACATGCGCCCTAATATAATCGACTAGGTTAAACAGGACGCGCCTCGCCAAAACTTATTTAAAAATAAAAATGGTAGTCGATCTTCTCCCATGTCGCGAGAGGTTAGATAATATTGATGATGGACAAAAAGGTGTATCAAATGATACCAGGATAGTTGCCAGATAAGAGACTGGTCTTATAAGTAATACACCATTCTCAGAAAAGAGTAATGGTGTATAGAGTTCATAGGTTTAAGTCTGGCTGTAAAGGTTACTGAACGAGATGGTAATATGCAGTACAGTAATCTATGGTGCCCCTCTCCTAGACTAACATATGGGCTGTTAAAGTATCTAGGGGTAATTAATAAAATTCAAAGTAACTTGAACTCAAACTTGAATAAAGTACTCAAAACAGTGCAGTACAATTTCTTAGTTTTAATTATTTACATTACTCTGGTTTTGTGTTGTGTTGTTGTATTTCTTTGGAAACTCAAAAATGGGGATAAAACAATACGATGATGCTGTTGTATATGTTACAAATAATATAGTACACCAACTTGATTATTAATTACTGAAATTAATGTCTCTTTCTTGTTGGATCTTGGTCACTAGTTGGATGAATGTTCATATTCACTTTAATTAATCCACTCTGGATTCAGTGTCAATGTTAGTACTTGAAAATATAATAAAGGTATTTATATATTTAAACTGTCACTGGGACTTGTATCTATAGTCACTGTTCACACATGGATTCACCATTTAATAAAAGTCATCATACATTATACTGTGATGTGGTACGTCATGCTCAGTGTCGTGCTTAGATAGGTTTTAAAGTTATGTAAGGTCCCGCCTGAGTATAGGGGATGGTGATAGTACGTGAGAAGTAAAGGTGTAAGAAAGATTTTCACGAGGGGATAGTTTAAGGAGAAGATCTGTCTCTGGACTGAGTAGTTTCTCTAGTCCAACCTATCTATATGACTATAATTTAGTATAAGACAATCTTGCACCTCCCTATATCTGGAAATATAAGTTACACTAAACAGAATACCTGTGCCCTCCCCTCATTGAGAAGATAAGAACCCACCAAGTTAATAACCCCAAAGGTTAAAAGTTTAGCACTAGGTTACAGTATAGACAGTAAAGAAAGAACACAGTTCCCACTAAACGTTATCCAATAAAATTAAACAATAGTCAAACAGAGTGCAGATGATACAATGTTTCCTGTACTAAAGATAATATTTCACTCTCTCTCTGTCATACGTGGCCACACAATCTCGCTTCTTACCCTATTCTTGGTGAAGAACAATCTGTTGGACGTAAAAATCCATGAATATGTATATAAGGTCCAGAGTATCTATCTTCCGAATTGGGTCCCAGTCCCTCCTTTCAATAATTAAATCTTATAAGGGGAACGCCTAATTTGGTGGTTGATTCCTGGATAAACAAATGTCACCTCGAATAGTTAATGCAGAAAAAACTCTCTGAGATCTGGTGTTCACAGTAAACAGTAAGAAAACATCTGATTGCTAAAACTGTTAATTATTGTTACTCGATGATGATGGTAAATCCTGTCGGCTGGCTCTGGTGAGTGCCGATTCTGAAATAGCGTAACTCTTCTGGATAAAAAAATCCAATTGGATACGTCTATCAAAAGTCGGGAGAATTGTTATATCTTTCACACCCCAGTGGGCTGATAAAATTGAATAAATACTTCTGGTGTTTATAGTCCAGTTAAATTACTTGTTAAAATGTCAGTTAGTCTCTGTGGCCGGTCCGGTTCACAACTGAACTTGGAGACGCGTAAGCCAAAAGAATACGACTTTAATCCAATCAGTAGATGGAGAAAAGGACCAAAATATAGACCAAAATAAAATACCTGCTGGTCGCCGTTGATCAGGTCATGCCTAAGGATAGAGGAACATTATGAAAAAATTACTGCTAATAATATCTACATATAAGCACACGGTGTCTCTAGCCTATTCCTATCTGGTCAGTTATTATTTAATTATCCATACGCGCACTTTAACAAATATCGCCTGTCGCTAATAGCTATTAGAGGGTCGGCTTCGGTTTGTTTAGTCGCATGATATTTAAACAACAGTCATTTACTAAATTACACAAAATGAAATAAACGTGAATTCTATTCCGTCAATTATCCGTGGCGCCTAGTGTATTAATAATTAGTCAACTAAGCCGTCTCTTTCTGTGTGATAGCGGGTGATTAAAATTAACATTACAACTGAAACATCTGGAATAAAAATAGCTACGCGTTATTTAATTCACTAGTTTTAACGCTAGACAATCACAGTGAATTATAATGGTAAACTTAACACATTAAATCACGAAAATGCTAATTTCTATTTCCACAAATCAGAGATGAAACAATCCCCTCGAAATGCTATTAACACAACTCCCACAGTGGTTCTAAAATAACGTGCTTAGATTATCCAAAATTCTGATGCGACAACTGATCTCAAGTTTAGGAAGCCGCCGTTTATATACATCATGGTATTATGATCTCTAGAGGATGTTACTTTTCACGCTTCTTGTGCACAGCAGAAATCGGAAACCTAAATTTCCCAGATGAAAAGGTTTTCCACGGTCGCTCTGTCGGCGTTGCAGAGACTTGGAACCGAGTAAACTGGAATCACGAGATTTCCCCCGTTTCTGGAGATCAAAGAATTTTCTCCCCCCTGAGTACGAACATCAAAAGGGTTAGCTCCCCTTATAGAGAATCTTCAAAGGCCGTTACTCTTCCACGTGTTTTCCACGTGCGATCTGTCAGTTATCGTAATATTGACAGATCAGCTCGCGTGAGAAACTTGGGTAAACGAACGTGGTTCGCCCACTACTATGAATGACAGGTTGCGAAAGTTGGTAAACAAACTCGTTTGTTATGGTCAAGTTAAAGGAGGCGTGGATTAAAAGGTGAGTCAGACAGGCATAGAAATGCGTGACTTTGTTAGCGAATCTTAGGACGCTAACGGGAAAGCAAAGGCTGTCGGATACTGTAGGCTATATTTCCATTATACGTCACACTCAGCTAGGCTGCCGTATCTTAAAGGACTTATCTTAAATGTCTCTGCCTGCTGTGTTAATGAAGCAGAAAGGAATGGAACACCCAAAGCTGAGGGTTTCCACTCTCACACCTGATGTCAGTACTTGGTGCTTGAACACTTCTTACACCATTACAGTAGAACACCAGTTATCTTCAATGCTGACAAAGTGATTGGCAGGATACGATATGACCTGAAACACAAAATGTCCTTCATAGCATCTGGCTCTGGAATCTTCCTACACAGATAGGAGATTAGTGAGGAAGTTCAGAATAGTTGATGGTAAATCAGTAAAGACAGATCAAGTCAGTGACAAGTAGATTTACCCAATAAAACAATTTATCATTCATAAAAATCACTTTCCCAATATGTCCATGATTGACTTCACTAGGAACGCATAGGCCTTATGGTAAGTGTTAAGTGTATACTCAAACAATACATGAAATCAATTACTTTCATTCTTTCCTTATTCCTGATGGTATTGTCCGGTCCAGCAATCAGAAAAGGCTTTAAAAGCTTCTGAAAACTAATAGCTTTCTTTCCATCCTTCCTTTGATTTAATTTCGAAACATAATTTATTTAGCACAAGGTGGTTTTCCTTCTAGGAATGCACAATGAGATTCTACACAAATAAACACTTCCGCTAAGCACAAATATATATATATATATATATATATATATATATATATATATATATATATATATATATATATATATATATATATATACAGTACTTTGCAAAAAAAATGGCAGTCATATTTTCGCAACGCAGCACACTCATAGAAGCAAATAATAATAAAAACTGTATGTCCAGAGGAAGATTGGTATCTCCCCTATCTATTAACAGTGGTTTCAGTACAATATAATGTTGCCTTCTCCAGCAAGGCAAGCCTGGATGCGGCGAGGCATACTTCCCACAAATGTTTGTAGGTAATTGAGAGTCAGACTGTCCCAGTATTTTTCAGCTACCTTCTTCAATTGTTCAACGTCTCTGAGTCCACTCTTTTTTAAATGATTCTTGAGTAGTGCCCAAACGTTTTCAATTGGGTTTTGATCGGGACTGTTGCTGGGCCACTTCAGCACTATCACATTCTTCTCTTGCAGCCATGCTTTGGGGGTATGAGCTGTATGATTTGGGTCATTGTCATGTTGAAATGTGCACCCATCGGGGTACATGACCTGCATAAATGGCAGAAGGTGTCCCTCTAGTATGTCGATGTACCTTTCTTTCGTGAGAATTCCTGTGAAAACACACAGTGGGGTGGCACCTCTTGCTGACACCCCTCCCCAAAGATGGAATTTCTAGGTATGTTTCGGTCGCTGGTACACAGGCGTTACAGAGCCTTTCGTCCAAATATTTATTTAAGCAGGATAAGACCAAAGAGAACATTCATCTGAAAAAAATCACATTGTCCCATGACAAATTTTGGTGTTCGTGGTACCAGTTCAAGCGCATCTGTTTGTGAGTCTCTGTGAGCAATGGTGACGAAATTACCCGCTTTTTTGTGTAATTCATCCTGTGTAGCTCCCGGTTGACAATAGCATTAGATACCTCTGGGCTTCCCAACTCGATCATGCGCTGCCGTATGTTTTCTAAACTCTTCACGATTTGGGCGAGACACCGATGGTCCTTTGTGACCAAAATTCTTGGCCTCCCACTACCTTCTTTTCGCTCGATTCCATTACATGCTTTTAATTTACTCACAACTCTGTAGACAGTCCGCTCAGGAATGTTCAAGGTTTTAGAAATGTTGGAACATGTTTGATTTCCTTCATTCCAAAGCTGTGAAATTAACATACACTTTGACTTTGTATCCATTTTCTGCCACTAGCATTAGAAATTGTCGTCTGCTCTTATATCAAGAGACGTTACTCTACGCTAATTTTTTTTTTACTTTTGGTAGTGTTTGCTCACTTAAGTGGAATGCAAATTTGGGGCAGAACATGCATATTTAATTAGATTTCAGCTTATTTAGCTGAGCAATATGACTGCCATTTTTTTTGCAAAGTACTGTATATTCTTAATTATTTCTCTTACCCTCAATCTCAGATACACAGGGCTTTAAAGGCCAAACAGTCTGCTCACACATGAAGGTGGCTTCGTGGCAGTATGCTGTTATCTGTGTTCTGTCGTTTAAATTTGGCGGCGAGAGTGAAATTCTTCACAAGTAGCCTCCCCTTTTATTCCTCCCAGCGGATGACGAGAAGACAAACGATTCCATTGGCTGGTTTTGGCCTATGTTGGGTATTAAACTTTTCTTCGAGGATGATGCTCTCTGACAAATCTGTTAAAATTTTCATAATTTCTTACTCCGTTCTTCTTCAACCGATTGTCTCCGTTGAGGTCTTGTTTTAACCTGCCGATTGGTCGCTATCGTTCTAACAAACTGTCCTTTCTCTCCCTCCCCTGTATATTTTGCTATCGCAGTCAAAACAGGGTAAAACTGCTTCCGATCCTTGTTATAATGGCATATAAACACTCATAACTCCTGTACCACTGCTCCTATAGCTTAGATCCAGGTATCTACTAAAAGGTTAAGATATCTAGTATCTTACTGTGATCATCGGACAGGACGATATCCTTTGTCCAGGAGACACATTTCAACATACCCATTAGAACAAATTTCAACTGGCCTTCCTGCCCCAGCTCACGGTTCCATGTTTACAGCGATTGGTCGAAATTGTTGTTGCACATTCCGCTATAGTTAGGCAAGGTAGGCTCTCGTTACTTGCTATTAGATATTGGTTCAGACACTATGACACATCCCATTCTGCGTTGCTTTTTTTTCTTACACATGAAATAATGCTCTATATAATGAATAGATAAAGAATGATTTGCAAACATGCGTTTCTCAGGGAGAATAAAAGCAAAAACATAGTACATATGTTCTTAAAGTTTCACATATGAGTAAAGTCAGAAGTTTGAGCTAGCTAGACAGAACATAATTGGTGGATGTAGTTTAAATAATTGCAGTTGGCCCAGTCAACGAGAAATGCATACATCAAAGAAGAGCTTGAAGAAATTAAAAAAAAAAAAAACTTGAAACCGCGTCTTAAAAAATACCCGATCACAGATAACTTGTTATAAGAAATCAGAACGCTGCAGACGGAATATTAAAGAAGAACCTATATATCATTTAAAGTGGGGGATTGCGTTTCCAAGCCACTAATGTTTGTGCCATCCGATTCGGTGTACACAGATAAAACGAGTCGGGAGACCAAAACAGACACCGGAAAGCAATTTAATTTCACCACAGAGTCGGGGAATGTTGCAGGTGATCTTGTAAATCCTAAGAGATTATAATTGCTGACATCAGGAAGTGGAAGAAAGAAACTAGTCGTATTTTGCTTTATTCTGAAACTGAATTCAGATGCGCATTTACGAATGGATAACGGATATTATCCATCTGTTTATCGTCTGCATCACATTTTTACTGTCCTTTCTTGATTTTTCTTCTTTTTTTTTTTTCGCCTACTTCAGAGGAAAACTTGAGGATAATAAGGACGATAAATCAGTGACGATTCTGTTAAATAACTATTAAAGTTGCCAACAGATCTCTATGTTTGCTTCTCCTGCTCCTACGTGGGGTGTTTATCAGACAGTATTGATCGGAGGAGCTCGAGTTCCTGTCTTGCCTGGCCGCAGCTTTTTCCAGTCGTCTCTGTCCTCATCCTCTCTCCCCCATCTGTTGTCAAATGGTTAGTCCCTGGTAACCTATTTTCTAGGTGGTCGTATTTCTCTCCACACGTTCCTCGCCATCCGTGCTCTGACTAAACGTTATCCCTCTCTTTCTATTATGTTGTCTTTAAGAATTTCAATTTACGTTATAAAGAGTATTTGCTGTCTCTGTACCTACGTATATTTGTCGCACTGTATATTTGGTTCCTTCATTCATCTGTAAATCTAAGATGAAATACCCTGTGTGTTTTCTCTCAGTATTGTCTAGTCTCTTGAATTGTGGACTTAATATATCTTACATATTTGACTGTCTGCCTCCAACTCGCATGTTATTTCCTTACGTCAACTTTTTTTTTTTTTTTTTTTAAACAAAGTCGCGTGTGCGTGAAGAAAGGGAACAGTTAGCTGGAAAGAAAAATGTCCGTCCATTCTGGCACTATGCCGAATTGTTTCGGTACATTGTTTTTGTGTGTGTGTGTGTGTAAGTGTTGCTGCCTCCGTATCTGTTCGCCCAAAATCATCTTCATCGCTGCCGTCGCCATTACCATCCTCATGTAGCGTGCCGCATGATGTAAGAAATCATTTATCTCCACAACCCCCCCCCCCCCCCCCCCCGCCCCCCCCCCCCACCCCCCCCCCCCCCCCCCCCCCCCATTAGACTACTGTCTTGGAAACGGTCATATGTCTTCATTCTCTCTCCTCTTCTCTCCCCCTCTTCTCTCCCCCCTCCCATAAGGAGCACACACTCAAATTGTTAGAGAAAGTGAAAGCACAGATAATTATTTATTAATTTTGTTTTTCGCCTAAGGTTCACCCAGTTTAGCGCCCCAGAAATAGAGAGATATGATATTTGGTATGTGGATATTTCTGATGTCATAGCATGGGCTCATGAATACTTGTAGCCATTTGCCATGTAAACTTGAATTATGGAGTAGATATTTGGGCACATGGGGCATCTTTGCAGATAAACAACCAGTCTAGTGGCAGAAAGTGTTGTTTGTTATCACGTTTAAGTTTTCTTTAGATATAATAAAACATTGCTTATTGCATTATATATAATTTATTTGTTTGTTATCCATCGTAGGATTCATAAAAAAATTTGACATCAAAGCTTGTGTTAAAACTAGCAAGGATCAAATACTTATTTAACTAATGATATATGTTCACAGAGTGTATGTAAAGTGGTACGTCGTAAGAAATAATGTTGAAATTACAATATCTGTTCAGTGGAATTGACTTTGTGGCCTTCTTATACAATGTAATGTGGTGTTCAGAAAATATGGCACACCTTGTTTCCATACAGTTCCACTTATAGAGTGACCTTTGTTAAGTCCATAGACAAGCACATGCCTTGGGCATCAGTTCTGAAAGCTGTCAGTCATTTTTGCTGCTTTCCTTCTCAGCAGCAAGACCGTTAGGCATTTTCTTGTTCATTTTGTTGTAATATAAATTAGATATAGTTGCTGTAGTTGAAACAACCAGGCTTTGACTTTCAGGTCAAATCAAATGTAGGAATTTTAAGTAGTCTTTTTCCACTTTTCACAACTAAGTTGGTATTCTTAAAGAGGAGGGGAATAAGTTGATGGAGATATGAAAAGAATATACGGGAGTGGCTGTGATGGAAATTAATAAATGTGACAATCAAAAAGAGTACACGTAAATTAAAATTAATAATTACATACTGTATATTCATAATAAAATTCACCATGAATTAAATGGAGTGTGAGAGAATGATTATGGTTTTGATCATAGAAAAATTGAAGAGGAGTACAACACTAATGTCATTGTTTTGTTTCATTAAAATTAAAAAATATTAAAAATGGACCTGAATTGCCCCCCTCATGACATCACGTGCTGTTAGGCCAAAAAGGAAAAATAAAATAAACAGAAAACCACCACTGCCCTTGTCTCTGCATCAGAATATAGCAGTCTCGCAAGATTACTAAATTAACATTCACTTTAAATCATAAAAAGTAAAATTCTCTTGGGGGGAAAACAGTAAAATGCTATTGCTATCTCTACTCTAGCCAGATCAGTTAATCAGTCATTATCCTTATGCTCCACAAGGAGTATAGGCCTTTACAAACACATGGGAAGTCTTCCTGGCACTGCCAATAGCCCTGGACTTTCCACAGGTTTCCTCAACATGCGTTCTATCCATTGCTATCTTGATAGCATTGCAAGGCAGTCCTTGTTGTGGAATCCCCAGGGTAAGAGTGAGACACCAAAGAACACATGCACAGTAGTAGTGGAGACAGAAGTAATGATGGAGAACACATGGAAATACGTGGAGCATATGTTAGGAAGACTTGCCATGAATTTGTTAAAGGTGTATGCTCCTTGGGGACATTAAAGATAATGATTGATTTGGCTAGAGTATGGAAGACAACAGAAGATAGACATGAAGGGCATGATGAAGACATCTTGGGCTGATGGCACAGGACAGCAAGACTTGGCATGAGTTTGTTAAAGTCCAGTTGTCCTTGAGGAGCTGAAGGGTGATGATGATGGATATAGAACTGATGACAAGAACCAGACACATGTATTGGAACAAGAGGCAAGGAAAGGATGCTGGTGAGGATAGAACTGATGGCAAGAACCAGACACTTTTATTGGAACAAGAGGTGAGGAAAGGATGCTGGTGAGGATAGAACTGATGGCAAGAACCAGACACATGTATTGGAACAAGAGGTGAGGAAAGGATGCTGGTGAGGATAGAACTGATGGCAAGAACCAGACACATGTATTGGAACAAGAGGTGAAGGAAGGATGCTGGTGAGGATAGAACTGATGGCAAGAACCAGACACATGTATTGGAACAAGAGGTGAGGAAAGGATGCTGGTGAGGATAGAACTGATGGCAAGAAAGACGAGGTGACTGATGGCATATTATTGGAACAAAGAACCAGACACATGTATTGGTGAGGAAAGGATGCTGGTGAGGATAGAACTGATGGCAAGAACCAGATAGGACACTAAATTGAGGAAACCAGTTGGTAACATTACAAGGCAGCCTGTTTTCTCAAATCCCCAGAGAAATAAAAATAGAGGAAGACTTTAGAAAAACATATTCTTGAATTGTTGGTCAGCTAATATTTGGTTATATAAGATTAATTAATTAAAGTATATAAAAACTGTGAAGTTGTGCTCTGTCTCATGGATATTTTATTTCAAATTTTCAAGCAGTGATGAATACAAGGCAAGACAAAGTCTTGGATATTAGATAATGTAAGACATTGAAGTGATCACAGATAAACTAAATAAGTATAGCCAGCAGGTGGGTCTGAACATCAGTCTAAAAAAGACAGAGGTCATGACACTCAATGTGGGCAGACCTGAGCCCATAGCAGTAAGGAACCAGAAGCTGGAATAGACGGACACATTTACATACCTAGGATGCATAGTAACACCAGACCGCGGAACAAGCAAAGACATCAAGAACAGAATGAATAAAGCGAGAACAGCCTTTGCTAGTCTCAACAACATCTGGAAGTCTTCGCAGTACAGCTTAAACACCAAATTAAGATTATATGAGAGCTGTGTACTTTCTGTGCTTCTCTATGGTGCGGAGTGCTGGAGAATAACAGAGAAGGAAATGTCAAAACTGTCCTCCTTCCACACAATCTGCCTAAGGAAAGTTCTCTGAATCTTTTTGGCTGAATACTATCACTAACCAACAACTACTTACTCGGAGTAACCAAGAGGACATGCACACCATCATAGCTGACAGACCCAGGAGTTGGGTTGTCCACGTCCTCAGAAGAGACCCCGATGTCATCACAAGGACATCTGTGCTATAGACCCCAAAGGAAAGTGAAAGAGAGGCCGACCAAAAACAACTTGGCGGAGAACTGTGGAGGCCGGGATGCAAAGAATGAACCAGAGCTGGGGCACTGTATGAAGGATGGCCACTGACTGCTTTGACAATCAGCGGCTAAGGATCAAAATTGAAGATTGAAGTGATTAAGCTGAGTAATGAATGTAATGTAGTGAAAATTGTGATAACCTTGCTCATCAGCCTTATTTGAAAAAGTTCTGTTCTATCAATAGATAACAAAGCAGAAATATTATCTTCTTTTTTCTTTTTATTTGTTTCAGAGCAGGGAGCCATGTCCATGAAATTGGTCTCCAGCGGTAGCTACAATGTACGCGCGTCCGAAATGGCGCACTTACAAGACCGCACTCCCAAGACAGTAAATTGTGTTGTCCATTTTTTGGATGACACTGCGGAGACCTTTGAAGTTGATGTAAATATTATTTGTTAATGATGCCTTGTGACATTTTTTTGTTGTTTTTGTTTAATTAATTTGAAACTTTTTCATGGCATATTCTTACACAGTGTGGTTTGTGGGTATTGGAAGAAATGAAGAAAAAAAAAGAATCACTATAATAGAACCTGTCAGGCCTGTCATTAGAGGCAAGTAATGTGAGGTTGTGCTTGTGCCTGGCAGCCTCATTATGTAAATCCAGTTGCTTCAGAAATCATCACCGCAAGAACGTTTTGGCACTAGCTTCCTGTGAGTGGCAAGCTGCAGTGGTGGTGCTGTGTTTCTTATGGAGTGTGAAAGGAAAGTGATTAACGATTCTTACTGTTTTATAAGTCTGTAGTAGAGAATATTCTAGATATTTTTCATTAGTAACAGTGTCTGTTACATTTGCTATGTCTGTAGTATTCATTGACGTGAATAATGGATGTGGAGCTGCAGTGAAAACAGAAATTGAGCAGGAAAAAAGAATTTTGCAAATAATCTTTTAGTGCACCAATAGTAAGCACACTTGTGATGAAAAACATGTAATCAAGGCAGTGAGTTTTCTCCTTAAGATGACTTTTCGTAACCCCCAGAACAGTTATGTTTCAGAACAGATCTGTAGAGTTGACAGTAAGCAATGTTAATAGAAGTTCCAGTGGAATGTCCTCATTCGGTATGAAAAAAATTGAGACTTTGCAAGTGATAACAGACCATAATCCAGCTGCTGTTAGCAAATCTGAAAATTAAAAATTGTTGTGTCAGCATGGAATATAAGAACATCTACAGAAGATGTAGATCTATAACATGTAAGGAAGATAATGGGGAGGAGGAGGACAGATATTCTAGGAATGAGAAAATTCATCTATTATTTTCTCATCTTTTAATTATTCTTGAATACAGTACCACTATTGATGTACTTACATTTTTCTTTCTCTGTTAGCGTTAATTTCCTTATGGGACTATTGCACTCGCATACATTTGAGAGTCTAGGTTGTTAATTCAGGGGCATACAGTAGGGGCTGACTTGCCATCTGAGTTGAAGATTCTGATTTTATTTCATTTCTGTTGATCACCATATATTTCCCAATGCAGTGAAAGCTCCTCTAGCCTTAATTGATATCACTGTCTGTCCCTCCAACTCTGTCTGTATTGCTGCCTAGATAAATGTTTGACTCTACATCTTTTAAGAAAGTGCAATATTGTTTATATTTCCTGCTTTTATTCTCATTGTCTTTGTCTTTTCTCTGTGAATGTCATGAATGTCTCATGTTTTATCTTACCTCTGGTTAATTTGTTCCTATTTTTTATGATAATGATGGCCTGGTATTTATGTTTATTTGCTTGTTCAGTATTGTGACCTGCCATTCTTTACTTCTGTCACATGAACTTTCTTCTGTTTTAAATTTTTAACCTAACATTACTTATTGCTGCCAGGAGATTTTAATTGAAACTTCTGGCAAAGTTTAGATAGTTTTGAGTAGGTATCAGCATCTCAGTCACACAAGAGAGGGATCAACATCTCAGTCACACGAGAGGGATCAGCATCTCAGTCACACAAGAGAGGGATCAACATCTCAGTCACACAAGAGAGGGATCAGCATCTCAGTCACACAAGAGAGGGATCAGCATCTCAGTCACACAAGAGAGGGATCAGCATCTCAGTCACACAAGAGAGGGATCAGCATCTCAGTCACACAAGAGAGGGATCAACAGCTCAGTCACACAAGAGAGGGATCAGCATCTCAGTCACACAAGAGAGGGATCAGCATCTGTCACACAAGAGAGGGATCAACATCTCAGTCACACAAGAGAGAGATCAACATCTCAGTCGCACAAGAGAGGGATCAGCATCTCAGTCACGCAAGAAAGGGATCAGCATCTCAGTCACACAAGAGAGGGATCAGCATCTCAATCACACAAGAGAGGGATCAGCATCTCAGTCACACAAGAGAGGGATCAGCATCTCAGTCACACAAGAGAGGGATCAGCATCTCAGTCACACAAGAGAGGGATCAGCGTCTCAGTCACACAAGAGAGGGATGAACATCTCAGTCACACAAGAGAGGGATCAACATCTTAGTCACACAAGAGAGGGATCAGCATCTCAGTCACACAAGAGAATGATCAACATCTCAGTCACACAAGAGATAGATCAGCATCTCAGTCACACAAGAGAGGGATCAGCATCTCAGTCACACAAGAGAGGGATCAATATCTCAGTCACACAAGAGAGGGATCAGCATCTCAGTCACACAAGAGAGGGATTAGCATCTCAGTCACACAAGAGAGGGATCAACATCTCAGTCACACAAGAGAGGGATCAGCATCTCAGTCACACAAGAGAGGGATCAGCATCTCAGTCACACAAGAGAGGGATGAACATCTCAGTCACACAAGAGAGGGATCAACATCTCAGTCACACAAGAGAGGGATCAACATCTCAGTCACACAAGAGTTATAAGCAGAAAGATGCATATACAGTGCATATACAGAACTGATGACACGAACCAGACAAGTGCCAGTGGAACTGATGACATGAACCAGACAAGGGCCAGTGTAACTGATGACATGAACCAGACAAGTGCCAGTGGAACAAGAGATGACACGAACCCAACAAGTTCCAGTGGAACAAGAGATGACACGAACCCAACAAGTGCCAGTGGAACAAGAGATGACATGAACCAGACAAGTGCCAGTGGAACAAGAGATGACATGAACCAGACAAGTGCCAATGGAACAAGAGATGACATGAACCAGACAAGTGTCAGTGGAACAAGAGATGACACGAACCAGACAAGTGTCAGTGGAACAAGAGATGACATGAACCAGACAAGTGTCAGTGGAACAAGAGATGACATGAACCAGACAAGTGCCAGTGGAACAAGAGATGACACGAACCAGACAAGTGTCAGTGGAACAAGAGATGACATGAACCAGACAAGTGTCAGTGGAACAAGAGATGACATGAACCAGACAAGTGCCAATGGAACAAGAGATGACATGAGCCAGACAAGTGTCAGTGGAACAAGAGACGAGAAGATAATGCTGGAGATGGATAGGACACATATTGAGGAAACCTGTTGATAGCATTACCGAGTAGGCCTGGTCCTTATTCTGGAATCTCCAGGGTAAGAGATGTAGAGGGACAAAATACACATGAAGGTGAAGAAGAAGACATGGAAATAGCTAGAGTTGATGGCACGAGGCAGGATTGACTTGGCTTAAGTTTGTTGAAGGGCTATACTACTTGGGAAGCTGGAGGGTGATGATGATGATGAATGCCAAAATGTTATAATTGATTCACTGCACACAAATCACAAAGCTTATCTTTTTTCATATCTTATATTGTTATTTATGAGGTGTTGGAGCCTTTTTGTAAGCAAAACAAAACATTTGCAGAAAGATGATTTACATCAGAACCACAGATTTATTTGCTCAAAGCAGAATCTTGTTTTTCATAATGCAAAATCTATCTATATCACTGTGTCTTATGACCAGTACTTACAGTGACTTGTGCTGTCTGAGTTACCGTAAAATCTCGCGTATAATACGCACTCGTGTATAATACGCATGCTTGATTTAGCCCAAAATTTTCTGGTAAAATGGAAATTCGTGTATAATATGCACCATAATTTTTCAAGATTTTATTTTATGAAACATTTGTTAAAAAACTGAAAGCACAATAACAAACAGAAATAGGTACGCAACACCTACATTTTAGGTACTTTGGACTGAAAGACCATGTTGCTTCATAAAACGAACTGCCCATCCATATGACGCTTTAAATATTGTTGTGCCTATACGAGATTTTGTAAGTTCCAGAGCTTTAAGTCGTATTTCAATGCATAAAACACCGATGCCTTGTTGCCTTCTATCCACTTCCCACTCCAATAATGTTTTTTCTAGGTCTGGAAGATCTGGTGTTGACCCGCGATTCACCTTTTTCGTACTAGGCAACACTTGCAGCACCTCTTTGTTTTTTCGCCATAATCGAATGTTACACTCGTTAATGGAAAAATGTCGACTTGATGCCCGATTGCCGTTAGATTCTGCATATTTTACCACTAAGAGCTTTTCTGCTGCAGTATAACATTTTCTCGAATTCATTTTTAGGGCTCAAAATAATAAAACGACAAACTTCACAACCAAGCTTAATATCAAAACGCATTGAAGACCAAGAGTGCGAAATGCGTTTTGCGACAATGTCTGACACATAAGAAAACACAGGGCACATTCAATTTCGCGCCATTTTCACTGTTAAATTGTGACAAAAACTTGACAGACTTTCCAGTGTAGGTTACTTTCGAAATCGAAAATGACGTATTTTTTAGTACTCGCGTATAATACGCACCCGAGTTTTAGCGGGCAAAAATGAGTAAAAATTGTGCGTATTATACGCAAGATTTTACGGTATGCTCAAGTTTAGTTCTTGTGCCTGTTGTGACAATCTTAATTCACCTCCGTAGAGTTCAAAATGAAGTGTTTGTCGTTGAATAAGTGTACTGACACCACTTTCAGAAACGAGGCAAAGCCCAACAGCTCTTGGACAAAGTTTTCGAGCACTTGGAACTGGTAGAGAAAGACTACTTTGGCCTCCAGTATGTCGACTTATGCCCTGGAGATGACACTCTGGTAAGAATTGCTACCATTTGTAGTGCTTTATCTCTAAGACTTGTTATTTTTGATTATTTTGTACCAGATACGTATCACACATACTGTTGTGTATTATTTACTTACTCATACGCCTCAGCAGTTTGCTTTCTGATGTTCAGCCATATAATTGCACATTTATACTTCACTATTTGCATAAAAACAACAACCAAAAAGCTACAGACTTTAATAAACGGGTGCTTGCGTAGAATAGAAGGACTGAAATGGTATGACAAAGTCACAAATGTGGAATTGATGACAAGAACCAGACAAGTGCCAGTGGAACAAGAGTTGATAGAAGAAGCTGGCGATGGATAGGACACACATTGAGGAAACCTGTTGATAGCATTACAAGGCAGTCCTTGTTCTGGAATCCACAGGGAAAGAGAGGCAGAGGTAGACCAAAAAAACACAATGAGAAGAGAACTGAAAACACAGGTGAAAATGATGAGGAAAACATGGAAAGAACTTGAGCGGATGGCACAGGACAGGAAGACTTGGCATGTGTTTGTTGAAGGCCTATGCTCCTTGGGGAGCTAAAGGGTATTGATTGATTGATTTGCATATTTCTTTCAGTGGAACACTAGATGAACAGAAGATGCTGGTGATGAAAAGGACACATGTTGAGGAAACCTGTTGATACGTTTACAAGGTGGTCCTTATTATGGAATCCCCAGCGTAAAAGAAGATGAGGTAGATCAAAACGACCATGGAGACGAGAAAAAAATGAAAATTATGAGGAAGACATGGACAGACCAAGAGCTGATGGCGGGGGACAGAAAGACTTAGCATAAGCTTATTGGAGGCCTATGCTCCTTGGAGGCCTACGCTCCTTGGGAAGTTGAAGGCTATGCTCCTTGGAAAGTTAAATTTCTATGCTCCTTGGGAAGTTGAAGGCCTGTGATCCTTGGGAAGTTGAAGGCCTGTGATCCTTGGGAAGTTGAAGGCCTCTGATCCTTGGGAAGTTGAAGGCCTGTGATCCTTGGGAAGTTGAAGGCCTGTGATCCTTGGGAAGTTGAAGGCCTATGCTCATTTGGAAGTTGAAGGCCTATGATCCTTGGGGAGTTGAAGGCCTATGCTCATTGGAGAGTTGAAGGCCTATGATCCTTGGGAAGTTGAAGGCCTATGATCCTTGGGGAGTTGAAGGCCTGTGATCCTTGGGAAGTTGAAGGCCTGTGATCCTTGGGAAGTTGAAGGCCTGTGATCCTTGGGAAGTTGAAGGCCTGTGATCCTTGGGAAGTTGAAGGCCTATGCTCATTTGGAAGTTGAAGGCCTATGATCCTTGGGGAGTTGAAGGCCTATGCTCATTGGAGAGTTGAAGGCATATGATCCTTGGGAAGTTGAAGGCCTATGATCCTTGGGGAGTTAAAGTTCTATGCTCCTTGGGAAGTTGAAGGCCTATGATCCTTGGGAAGTTGAAGGCCTATGATCCTTGGGAAGTTGAAGGCCTATGATCCTTGGGAAGTTGAAGGCCTATGATCCTTGGGAAGTTGAAGGCCTATGCTCCTTGGGGAGTTGAAGGATGATCCCTGGGAAGTTGAAGGCCTATGATCCTTGTGGAGTTAAAGTTCTATGCTCCTTGGGAAGTTGAAGGCCCATGATCCTTGTGAAGTTGAAGGCCTATGATCCTTGGGGAGTTGAAGGCCTATGATCCTTGGGAAGTTGAAGGCCTATGATCCTTGGGAAGTTGAAGGCCTATGATCATTGGGAAGTTAAAGTACTATGCTCCTTGGGAAGTTGAAGGCCTATGCTCCTTGGGAAGTTGAAGGCCTATGCTCCTTGGGAAGTTGAAGGCCTATGATCCTTGGGAAGTTGAAGGCCTATGATCCTTGGGAAGTTGAAGGCCTATGATCCTTGGTAAGTTGAAGGCCTATGATCCTTGGGAAGTTAAAGTACTATGCTCCTTGGGAAGTTGAAGGCCTATGCTCCTTGGGAAGTTGAAGGCCTATGATCCTTGGGAAGTTGAAGGCCTATGAACCTTGGAAAGTTGAAGGCCTATGATCCTTGGGAAGTTGAAGGCCTATGATCCTTGGGAAGTTGAAGGCCTATGATCCTTGGGAAGTTGAAGGCCTATGCTCCTTGGGAAGTTGAAAGCCTATGATCCTTGGGAAGTTGAAGGCATATGCTCCTTGGGAAGTTGAAGGCCTATGATCCTTGGGAAGTTAAAATTCTATGCTCATTGGGAAGTTGAAGGCCTAATGATCCCTGGGAAGTTAAAGTTCTATGCTCCTTGGGAAGTTGAAGGCCTAAGATCCTTGGGAAGTTAAAGTTCTATGCTCCTTGGGAAGTTGAAGGCCTATGATCCTTGGGAAGTTAAAGCCCTATGATCCTTGGGAAGTTGAAGGCCTATGATCCTTGGAAAGTTGAAGGCCTATGATCCTTGGGAAGTTGAAGGCCTATGATCCTTGGGAAGTTGAAGGCCTATGATCCTTGGGAAGTTGAAGGCCTATGCTCCTTGGGAAGTTGAAAGCCTATGATCCTTGGGAAGTTGAAGGCCTATGATCCTTATGAAGTTGAAGGCCTATGATCCTTGGGAAGTTGAAGGCCTATGATCCTTGGGGAGTTGAAGGCCTATGATCCTTGGGAAGTTGAAGGCCTATGATCCTTGGGGAGTTGAAGGCCTATGATCCTTGGGAAGTTGAAGGCCTATGATCCTTGGGGAGTTGAAAGCTTATGATCCTTGGGAAGTTGAAGGCCTATGATCCTTGGGAAGTTAAAGTACTATGCTCCTTGGGAAGTTGAAGGCCTATGCTCCTTGGGAAGTTGAAGGCCTATGATCCTTGGGAAATTGAAGGCCTATGATCCTTGGGAAGTTGAAGGCCTATGATCCTTGGGAAGTTGAAGGCCTATGATCCTTGGGAAGTTGAAGGTCTATGATCCTTGGGAAGTTAAAGTTCTATGCTCCTTGGGAAGTTAAAGTTCTATGCTCCTTGGGAAGTTGAAGGCATATGATCCTTGGGAAGTTGAAGGCCTATGATCCTTGGGGAGTTGAAGGCCTATGATCCTTGGGAAGTTGAAGGCCTATGATCCTTGGGAAGTTGAAGGCCTATGATCCTTGGGAAGTTAAAGTTCTATGCTCCTTGGGAAGTTAAAGTTCTATGCTCCTTGGGAAGTTGAAGGCATATGATCCTTGGGAAGTTGAAGGCCTATGATCCTTGGGGAGTTGAAGGCCTATGATCCTTGGGAAGTTGAAGGCCTATGATCCTTGGGAAATTGAAGGCCTATGATCCTTGGGAAGTTGAAGGCCTATGATCCTTGGGAAGTTGAAGGCCTATGATCCTTGGAAAGTTAAAGTTCTATCGCTCCTTGGGATAGGTATCGCTCCTTGGGAAGTTAAAGTTCTATGCTCCTTGGGAAGTTGAAGGCATATGATCCTTGGGAAGTTGAAGGCCTATGATCCTTGGGAAGTTGAAGGCCTATGATCCTTGGGAAGTTAAAGTTCTATGCTCCTTGGGAAGTTAAAGTTCTATGATCCTTGGGAAGTTGAAGGCCTATACTGTCCTCTCAGATCACCAAAATACTTAGTTATTTGTTTGTTCTGTTTTCTGTTGTTCAGACTGCTCGTGCTCTTTCATATGACCTTTTGTGACATCACTGTGACATTTGAATTAACATTTCAGTATCTTGTGAAGCAGACATGAGTTTGGCAAAAGCTGACCACACTTTTAAAATAAAATAAAAAAAGGAACAGTACTATAGATGATAGGAGCCGCGGTAGCATAGTGGTTAGTGCACTGGCTTCCTAGCTCAGTGGTCTATGGTTCGATCCCCAGATGATGTGGGATTTTTTTAGGCCATAACGGCTCCTGGGTCGACCCAGCCCCAATTGGGTACCAGAGCAACTTCTGGGAAGGTTATGGCGGCCGGCGTGATGCTGACCACATCACCCCTAGTGTGCCGATGGTCAAGAAAATATGGGCCTAACACCATATTCCCAATATGCCTCAATGGGCATGTAAAGGGATCCTTTACCTCCTTTACCTTACTATAGATGGTAGATACTTTGGGCTATATAATGAATTTTTATTAATGGTGAAATATATGGAACATTGAAAAACTAAAAAATGGTGTTAATTGCATTGATATTAGTAGACAACTAGATGACAGAAAAACAAAAGAAGTGAGAATCAAACCCAATACATACCTTTATGTGTGTAATATTTATTTATTTACTGTTTACAGGCCTCGGATTTCCCCTCTGTATTTGTTTAAAATATTAGTAGTAATGTTGGCGGTAGTAGTGATTATGGATGTGGCGGAAGCAGTAGGGTGAGTGGCAGTGGCACTATCAGTGGTAGTGGTAATAAGAATAATAATAATTTGTTTCTCTTTGCAGCGATGGCTTGACCCATTGAAGACGATAAAGAAACAGTGCAGGGGTAAGCTAGAGTACTACATTTTTCTGTAATTCAGCATGTGAATTAGAATGTTTTTACCTGACAAATTTTTGTATCACAAAAATAAAAAAAAAAAAAAAAAAAAAAATTTAAAATGCTCATATTTAAAAAAAAGAGGAATTGTTCAGAAAGTCGGCAAAATGCGTTACACTTTGTTAACCAAAAGCTGAGGCCATTGTTTTGTTGTGACTTGAATTGTTTAGACATTCCATTCTATAGAAACATCATTTGTAATATGATGATGTCATGTACAATGAAGGAAATAGGGAAGAAGATAATTGTGAAAATGGCAGTTTGAGAAGAGAAATGTTGTCAGAATGTCAGGGTAGAGAAAGAGAAATGAAAAAATAGTGACAACTGTACAGTTTGATTTTGTTTTTGCTTAGCACATCCACTAATCTTCTGAACTGCAGAATGCATTTTGACATTATATTGTTTCAGGGCCTGCATATGAGTTCTTCTTTCGGGTCAAATTTTATGTCTCAGACCCAAGCAAATTAGCAGAGGAGTACACAAGGTATGTGATCTCCATGATGAGTGGTTTAAATTTAAGACCGCCTGAAATCTTGCAGAAGAGCTGCATATTTCATACTAGCCTAACTTCCTTCAGCTTCTAGATAACAACATTTAAGCTTCCTTTACCGTTGATTATATCATGTTTGGTAGTGAAAATAAAAATGTTTGGGACTGAAAATTGGTAAAAATTGCTATTCTTTTAATGTGGCGCGCTCTCTTATCCAAAGACACGCCAGGTGTTAGTAGACTTTACAGGTAGTACCCATATTTAGTTTATGTTCTCATGTATCTTACTTAGCTCTCACTTTCTTTTCTGTCCCTGACAAAGACCTTGTGGTTGCAACATTGGCTATTTTCTTTGTATTTTGTCCTAGAATCACCTTTTTTCAATTTTTATAATATCCATCTACCCTAATCCACGTCTTACTGTAGTCCCCCTCATCTTCCTCAACCTTTAATCTTTTAAAACAGAGAAATAAAGTATGTAATAAATAGGGAAGGTAAAGAAATCCCTCCCCCCCCATATAGCCCCTGGGCATCTTTTATACAATGAAATATTACGACTACTACTCCCCCGGGGCATGTTACACAGAGTGACTAGTATGAGGTGGACTATGGTGGCTGGCTACCTTATCTTGTAAACAGTTGTGACAGAAACCACCATTGCAAGAGCTTGTGAATGTGTGGTGCAGGTTTCCTGCAAGGAGGCCAGATGCAGTGATGGTTCCATGCTCCATAGGGAGCGAAAAGGAAAATGATGATTAATAATAAATACTGCTCTGTACTAATGGGTAGAACCAGACAAGTGCCAGTAGAACAAGAGTTGAGATGAAGACGCTGGCGATGGATAGGACACACATTGAGGAAACCTGTTGATAGCATTACAAGGCAGTCCTTGTTCTGGAATCCACAGGGAAAGAGAGGCAGAGATAGACCAAAAAACACATGGAGAAGAGAACTGGAAACAGAGGTGAAAATGATGAGGAAAACATGGAAAGAACGTGAGCGGATGGCACAGGACAGGAAGACTTGGCATGTGTTTGTTGAAGGCCTATGCTCCTTGGGGAGCTAAAGGGTATTGATTGATTGATTGACTAATGGATGACGGATTCGGGATAGAAGTTGCAATACTTAGTCCTCAGTTATATTATATGCTGTTATCCTCTGGGGTAAAATGTATGAACAACATTAATAATCCATTTTGAAATATGCAGGCCAAACACTTTGGAAGGGCTGATGTAAAATGTTCATTCAGAAACAGTGACAACCTTTGAACTACAAGTTCACTTAAACTTAAAGGTTGTCACACACAGCACTGCTCATAATCCCATGTCTTTTGTTACCATCAATAGTTCAGTGTTAAAATACAAATATATAAGTGTAAGCAGCTTTAAACAAACAAGATTAGGCAGATTGAGAGGAAAAAGCTCACTAAGAGATATGAGTGCATAACACACATCAATACTATGTGAATATAATTATTAATTTTACATTTTAGCAAGGTGTAGTAGAACATTTTTACTAAATTTCTTTTTTATTTTGTGTGTGTTAAATATGAGGTTTGCCTCGTTTTGGTGAAGTGCACCACTTTCTGTCTAGATACAGGGTTATGTTGTGATGCATGTCCACATATAAAAGACCCAATAAGATCTGGTATAAGGGTGACCGTAACTGTGAAGTTTACTAAACATCTAGTGAAACTTGTTAATTTCTTTCTTCAAGGTGTTACCACGGTGTTATGCTGATTTTAATCACTGGTGACATTTGAGCCACATTGTTCGTGTACTGTTCATAAGATTACTTTATTGACGTTTTAACAGCTTTGAACAGTTGTGGACTATCTTCATGTGTTAATAAGCATGAAGGGAGGAAAGGGGGGGAATTTTGCTTATAGGATACAAAGTTAGTAGTGTTTAAAACATAGAGGCGGAGAATCACTGATTCATTTGAATTTGTTCTTAATGACATATTGACAACCCCACATAGTTTCTGGGGGTCTCTGAAGAGACAAAGACGTTTTAACACCTTTGAACAGTTGTGGACTAGCTTCATGTGTTAATAAACGGGAGGGGGGGGGGAGGAGAGATTTTGCTTATAGGATACAAAGTTGGTAGTGTTTAAATTATAGAGGTGAAGAATCATTAAGTCATTTGAATTTATTCTTAAGATGATAGGAAACTCTTTACAGAGCGATACAACAGGAAGCAATCTGATCATCAGAAGAAGTCCCCCCGTCCGACAAGTGTTTCGGCCCGATATACTCCTTTACACTCTAAGGGGAGCGGGCTCACTTGGGTCATGACTCCAAAGCGTCTCAGCCTCCTGTTGTCTTGTATCGAAAATGAACCCATTTCACTTATGGTAGCAACTTTAATCCACAACTCCGCCAGCCGTGGAGGCAATTGTGAAAGTAACAAAGAGAAGACAAATTATTCCGTTCGTTCCGTCGCACACACTGAGACACCATCGCGAAGCCGACGCCACTGCGCGTTCGCCACTGAAATTCTGACACTGACACCTGTATAATATACACCGCCTGTCGCCTCTCAGCCACAGCCCTTTCACTAGTACACCAAAAACTCAGCCTCACGAAGTTCCTGGGGGGGTCTCTGAAGAGACAGAAAGAATAGGACTGCACCCCCAGGCATGTTGTACAAGACAAGAGTATACGAGTGCTTTGTGCAGGCTTCCTGCAAGGTGACCAGCTACAGTGGTGGCTGTGTGCTCTGTAAGGAGCGCAGAGAAAAATAATGGTGATGAAATATTGACGGCTTTATGTTACTAAAGTATTGACTTTGGATACTTTTTTTGCTATGGAGTTGTGTCCCATTTTTGTATTGGATATGAGCAAGGCTAGCCTTTAACTTTGATTAATTGACAGGGTTTGGTATTTTAAGGTACATTTGATTATACAGGATGTCCATAAAAGATTGTACCCTTTTCAAAAAATGTATTCTCGCCCCCATGATGTGGTGCGAGGATGCTTTCTATCACAAAAGTAAGATAATCTCTGCAAGTTTTTAAGCATCATGGGGCCGAGAATACATTTTTTGAAAAGGGTACAATCTTTTATGGACACCATTATTATATTACATGACTCATCATCATCTTTCATCTTTCCAAGGGGCACAGGACTTCAACAAACTTAAGCCAAGTTTTCCTGTCATGTGACATCGGCTCAGTGTCTTTCTATGTCTTCTTCATCCCCTTCATGTCTGTCTCCAGTTCTCTTCTCCATGTGTTCTTTGGTCTTCCTCTATCTCTCTTACCCTGGGGTTTCCAGAACAATGACTGCCTTGTAATGCTATCAGCAGGTTTTCCTAGTGTATGTGCTATGCATCGCCAGTGTCTTCTCTTGTTCCACTGACACTTGTTTGATTCTTGTCATCACTTCTACACTGTTGATATTGTCTTCCATTTTAAGAGGCTTTTATTCTACACAAGCAGCCATTTATAAAAGTCTATACTTTTATGTTATAGTTTTCACAGTGAGTAAGTGAGACTTCAACCTTTGTGAATATTTCAGGTATCATTTCTTTTTGCAAGTGAAGCGTGATATTTTATCAGGAAAGTTAGTATGTTCAGAGGCCAGTGCTGCTGTGCTCGCAAGTTATGCTATACAGTGTAAGTAGCTGTCTATGTTGTAGCAATTACATTGGGATGTTGTCATACTTATATAGAAGTGTTCTGTTAAAGGGTTGTATAGAGATGTTCTGTTGAAAAGTTATATAAATAGTTTATGTTGAAAGGGTTATATAGAGATGTTATGCTGAAAAGGTTATATGGAGATATTATGCTGAAACGGTTATATAGAGATGTTATGCTGAAATGATTGTATAGAGATGTTATTCTGAAAGGGTTATGTAGATATCTTGTGCTGAAAGAATTATTTGTCTTATTAAAATGGTTATGTAGAGATGTTCTGTTGAAAGGGATATGTAGAAATATCCTGTTTATAGAGTTATATAGAGATGATCTATTGAAAGAGTTATATAGAGATGCTGTGTTGAAAGGGTTATATAGAAATGCTCTGTTGAAAAGATTATGTAGAGATGTTCTGTTGAAAAGGTTATGTAGGGATGTTCCTGTTTTGTTTATTTGTTTGTTTAAAAATATTTTCTTACTATATGTAATATAAAGATTTATTGTTGGTATGTGATCCAGCATATGAAGTGAACCCTGAAGAATTGCCATGCTGCAAATAAAAATAATGACATAATAAGAAAAATTTAAGAACTTGGGAGATAGCAGTTCACAGAACAAAAGAAGGAAAAGGGAATGTTCACTTATATTTTTTTCTTTTCAGTTTTATATTATACTTTGTCTTCCATGTGCTTGTAATATTCTGTCATTTCTCTGTTTCTTTATGATTCACCTAACTTGAGAGTTTTTCTCATTTCCTTAGTTGTATCTGTTGAAGGTGCTCACACATCAGATCATTTTCTTGATTGCAGTTCTCTCTCTATTCCAGGCATTTCCTGAGATGATGCTACATATTCATACTTCTGATTGGTTGGGTTCATCAGTACAGTATGTCCAAGCCATCTTATCTGTATGCTTATTCATCAGTGTTTTTTTGCAACAGGAATGATCATAAAGGAAGTCCTGAAGATGACCTGATATAGTGCTGCTCTCCACGTTGTCGCTGTAGATTAAAATGATTGAGCTGAAAAAGTCATTTGAATCCAGATTAGATAAGCAGCACACATTGAAAATAGCTAGATTTAATGATCTGGTCACAGATTTGAGACATGAGGGAGTTATGGCTAAAATGATAGCTGTGGAAGTAGGTGCAACAGGTCTCGTGCCTGCCTCAGTGTATGATCTACTGAAACATGTTGGCCTGAAGAGACAGTCAAGAACAAGGGCACCTAAAGGTCTTGGTGAAAGTGTGGAAAAGCCATCAAGTTGGCTGTGGAACAATCACAATGTCCTATGAAATATTCAGTTCCCAACACAGGCAGGAAGGAACAAAACAACAGGAAGCTGACATGTGGGAGTCATGGCCCAAGTGGGCCTGCACCCTTAGAATGTAAAGGAGATTAACAGGCCAAAATGTTTGTCTAATGATCAGATTTCTTCTGTTGTAATATAAGAACTGGTTTTCTATCATATTTATATTATGTGAAAGTTTGTTTTTGGGTCTGTTTGGGATTTTTAGGTTCCTTTTGGTCATGAATATGTCACTTCACACTGTGATATGAATGTTAATGCATCTTTTTCACAGCGGAGTTGGGAGACTTTAACCCAGAAGAGCACAAAGAGGGCTACCTCAATGGCTTTCTATTTATTCCAAATCAGAGTGCAGACTTTGAGAAACAAGTGGCGGAAAAGCATAAACAGCACAGGTAAGCATTCTCATCAGCTGCCGTCTGATGTTCATGGAAAAAGCATAAGTCAAATGCAGGCACATCTTGCTGTTCATCAATTTGCAGTTTGTGAATTGCTTTACTAATAAACATTAAAGGTCCTTAACAACTTATCCAAAATTTCAACACAACACAGAGACAAGTTGAGATAACTGCTAGAGCATACAAGAACAGCAGTAAATGCTGGGTATTGAAGTTGGGCTACACATCCATCATGAGTTGGGTGACATTTGAAGTTCAAAAAATAAAGCAGATCATTTTTTGTATGTTAGAGGTTGGTAAGAAAACGAAGATGGCTGTATACCGCTCCACCTATGTCCCAGTCTTGACATATGGATGTGAGTCATGGGCAATGACTACAACCCGTACAAGCCAGATCCAAACCTCAGAAATGAGGTATCTGAGGAAGGTGGTTGAAGTAACAAGAAGAGACATGGTCCGCAACCAGACGATACGTCAAGGCCTAAAATCCCACCCCCTGCAGACCCAAGTAGAACAGTCCCAACTAAGATGGTTTGGCCATGTCTGCAGAATAGGAGAAGATCGGCTACCACGACAAGCATGGGAAACAAAGAGCCAGGGATACAGACCCCCAGGACGACCCAGAGTCCGCTGGGAGGACAACATTAGACAATCTTTGAAGGACCGAGGACTAGAATGGAACCAGGCCAGGAGGAAGACAGCCGATAGGATAGCTTCCAAACCTCTACACCTCACGGTAGAAGGGGAACGACTAAGTAAGTAAGTATTTTTGTATGTTACTGATAATATTAGCATTTGCGGTCTGTTACACCTCAGTTTGCACTCAGGCTTGCACTCACTTGTGAAGGCATCACTTCGTGCAAAATGAGGCGGCACGAAAACACACCGATTTTGAAACCACACCATTGATGTTAATTGTGACGTAAGTTTAAATAAATTATGACATATGCGACGTCTGCTTCTGAGAGATAACGGTCAATCTAGGATCTTTTGGCTGGTGTCTGTCGAGGTGGAAAGTTGTGTTTTGTGCACTCCTAATATGTGTTAAAGTCCACTAGTTATTCTAAGATTTTATGATGACTGCATCTTAATGCACGCCTGAGATTTGTGGCAACAATTTATGTGAAGGTAGTATATATTATTCCATTGACATTTGTGATGATGGCTACAAGACTATTTGTGGACGCAGAACTTTACTGATGGCTAGTTTGCCTAATTCATGCCTTTGGGACGGACAGAGGACTGTGTATATGAAATCCCAAATGATCATTTGATTCTGGAAACTATGGAGCGTTGTCACATTGTGAAGTGTCATATTAAAGAATATTGAACATTTATCGGACTGGGCTACGTCATTTTCAGTTGCAGTGTTTGCATTTTACATTCACGTTATCAGCATGACATAACATGTTACATCACACGTAACACGGTCATAGTTCTGAGATTTGTAGCCGCTTATTATTTATGAGAAAACGAAATTCCAGAAATGTGGTTAAGGTTAGTGTTTTTACATTAGGATTTAGGCCAAGACTTAGGTTGGGATATTGAACAATAGTATCCTAATTCTATTTAGTGTTTTTAAAAAATGATAATAATGTGCGATAGATATTGAGGCTGTATATATAAAAAAAACAAAAGCAGCAGCAAAGGTTATTGATTGAGGGTTGGGCTACATCACTTTCTCAAGTTAGGCAACTTCTCGATCTCAGGTTGGGTTACGTCTTTATCTCAAGTTAGACTACATCACTATGTCACTTCTCAATCTCAAGTTGGGCTATATCACTATCTCAAGTTAGACTACATTACTATGTCACTTCTCGATCTCAAGTTTGGCTCCAGTTGCATGAAATCTGAAAATTAAAAAATCCTGGCTTCCAAAACATATTTCTCCTGAAGCATTTTGGATAAAACGTTACAGACTTGTACTAATGAACATTACTAAAATCATTACAAATGAGCATAACTAAAGAACATTACTAAAATTATTACTAATGAACATTACTAAAATTATTACAAGTGAGCATAACTAATGAACATTACTAAAATCATTACAAATGAGCATTACTAATGAACATTACTAAAATCATTACAAATGAGCATTACTAATGAACATTATTAAAATCATTACAAATGAGCATTATTAATGAACATTACTAATGAACATTACTAATAAACATTACTAATGAACTTTACTAATACACATTACTAATAAACATTGCTAATAAACATTACCAAACATTAGTAATGAACATTACTAATAAACATTACTAATGAACTTTACTAATACACATTACTAATACACATTACTAATAAACATTACCAAACATTGGTAATGAACATTACTAATAAACATTACCAATGAACATTACAATAAGACTTAGGCATTAATCCATCAGTGCAAAAAAATGTAGTAGATATTTCTGTGTCTGGTGGAACTACAGTTGCATTGCTTGTCCTTAGCAAGGAATTTCTGCCCCCACCTCCTCACTTTCATTGCATTAATAAAATGTGTGGCATGACTTTTCTTTCAGATTAAAAAAAATATGTTGGTCAGAATTTGACAAGTTGTGTGATAATTTAGGTGCCCAGTGTAGTCCCCAGCAATCTCAAAGGAGACAGGGAAAGAATAGAATTATTGCTGCCTCAGGCATGTAAGAGGCAACTAATATGAGGTTGTGTATGGGGGCTGGCAACTCATCACTTAGAACACATTGCTACAGAAATCACCACTGCATAAGCACACATTACTTTGGTGCAAGTTGCTGCAAGGAGACCAGCTGCTGGTGCAAGTTGCTGCAAGGAGACCAGCTGCCGGTGCAAGTTGCTGCAAGGAGACCAGCTGCTGGTGCAAGTTGCTGCAAGGAGATCAGCTGCTGGTGCAAGTTGCTGCAAGGAGACCAGCTGCTGGTGCAAGTTGCTGCAAGGAGATCAGCTGCTGGTGCAAGTTGCTGCAAGGAGACCAGCTGCTGGTGCAAGTTGCTGCAAGGAGATCAGCTGCTGGTGCAAGTTGCTGCAAGAAGACCAGCTGCTGGTGCAAGTTGCTGCAAGGAGACCAGCTGCTGGTGCAAGTTGCTGCAAGGAGACCAGCTGCTGGTGCAGGTTGCTGCAAGGAGACCAGCTGCTGGTGCAGGTTGCTGCAAGGAGACCAGCTGCTGGTGCAAGTTGCTGCAAGGAGACCAGCTGCTGGTGCAAGTTGCTGCAAGGAGACCAGCTGCAGGTGCAAGTTGCTGCAAGGAGACCAGCTGCAGTAATGGCTGCACACTCGAGCTTCTCATGTTTGTATGTCTAACCTGAGACTGATTTTTACGTATCCCTATTTTTCTTGTACAAAGACAGGTGTCCCTTGCCATTCAGGCAGATACTCACCGATTTTGGAGGTACCCATTAGAGCTGGGTCAGCTCAGGAGCCGCCAGTCCCTGGTCGACGACACTTCTTCAGATGTCCTCGCCAGGGCTGGAGTTAATCCAGTTTAAATCCCGGTCGACGAAAAATCTTCAAATGTCCTCGCCTGGGTTTGATCCTGAGTCACCCGGTCGCCAGCGCAGTTTGTAACCACTACACCAGCGTGGCTCAATGTGCTAGTAAATAATGATGGCGATAGTAGCTATCTTGGGAAATTAGGTTCATTGGGTCCTACATATTTTAAAAATGTGTACACTGCCCACTTAACAGTGAGCTGTGTGTCTGTTAAAAATCTTGTCTAGTTGATATACATGATGTCCATACATTTTTACAGGCTTTTCTTTAACTTGCAACGTATGTCACTCTCTTGTCACCTTCAAATCTTGCAATCGATTTTTCAATGACTTTAAGATGAGCAATAGCTCTGAAACTTGGCACAGTTGTGTATTCCCCAAGACAATACAATAATCAGTTGTAAATATAATAAAATTAAAATTAATTTTGTTTGTTTGTATTGTATCATCAGTGAAATGGGCGATAACTGCAAATCTTCTTCTTCCATCCTTAGCCAAAGACCGACCAAGCAGTCAGAGGCCATCACGCCTTGTGGCGTCTTAAGGGCAACAGCAGATTGATTTTCTCTGTTGTAGTTTCCCATCACGCCTAGCGGCGTCTTTAGGGCAACAACAAATAGATCCATCTGCCGTTGTTTCCGTAATCGGTGTGACAAGCCAACGGGTGATCAGCCCATTGGGCATAACTGCAAATAATCTATGTGTATTCTTTCCAACAAAATTGTCTCTCTTGAGAGAAATATTGAAACTTCTGAAAATATTGAAAAGCCTGGGGCGCTGATTTTACATGAAATTAACTTCTGCTTTATACTTCATTACACACTTATGGATAAAATATATGATAAGCGCTTAAGCGCCCCACGCTTTTTGTCAATTCGATGTTACTTCTTCTTCTTCTTTCGTTCGCTTGAAATATATTGTCTATATCTGCAATGTTGTTTCTTGTATAAACTTCACTGTCTTTTGTAGTTCATACAGAGGTCCATATAGTTTTGCTTCCAGTGTTGTTTCTCTGGGCCAGTGGGTTTGCCTCAGTATATCATATTCGGGGCAATCTTGCAGTACATGCTCCGCTGTCTGGGGTGCCTGTCCACATGTACACATGGCTGAATTGCCAATCTTGAATTTTGTATACATGTGGCTGCGGAGGCGGTTGTGTCCTGTTCTGAGGCGCAGAATGACTATTTGTTCTGATCTGTTCATAGCTTGGTAGTCATCCTGCGTTGATGTTGGTGGCTTTCTGATAGATTTGATCATCTTTTTCTTCTGATGGTACGTAACTGGTACATCCAGTTGTTCGTCTGCAGCACCTTCTTTAGCCAGTCCGTCTGCTCTCTCGTTTCCTGGTATTCCACAATGAGACGGTATCCACTGCATGGCGACCCTGCGCTGGTTGCACAGTTCAGAAAGTAGGGCCTGTATAACTGGCAATTTTCTGGACTGAAGTGCTTGGAGTGCTGATCTTGCATCTGTCAGGAATACTACAGGCTGTGGACCGAGATTGGTGTTCAGTAGTTTCTCAGTTGCCACCTTGATTGCCTGGACTTCTGCATCATAGTTGTTACAGAATTTCACCGTTGGTACTCTGACCGTATCCCTAGTGTTGTTTGGGTATTCTATGTACACTCCTGCTCCTCCATTCTTTACTGCATTCTGTGCTGACCCATCCGTGTATACTCGGACCCAGAGGTCCTGTGGGTATTCATCATCCAGGAAACTGAGAGTGACTGTCCTACGTTGCACACTGTTCTGTTCATCCCTGTCGAATATTCCTTTCACTTTTGTGTGGATGTGTACTGGTAGTCCATGCTCCTCTCTCCAAGGGGTTTGTTCTGGCACAGACTTTAGGGGGCTGTTAACTTCAGGCAGGTCTGAGGTTTGTCTACGAAATCGTTTGGCCTGGTGGATAAAGCTGCTTCTTTTCAGTCGCCCCATTGCTAGGTTTTGGAATCTGTCCTTCATTGGATGGCTCGGCATACAGAGGAACTTTTCTGCCTGTGTTAGCACTTTCGTGTCTCTGCGTTCTCTCAGTGCTTGTATCCTCCCCATTTTCTCCATCTCCACTATAGGCGTTGATTTCATTGCCCCCGTGATGACCCTAAGCGCCTGGTTTTGCACCTTATCTAGCTCTTGTAATGTGGTGTTTGATGCTGGACACCACGCAGCTGACCCATATTCCAGGTGTGGTCATATGCCCTGCTGGTAAACTTTACTAAGTATTTTCCCGCTGGCTCCCCATGTGGTTCCACTTAGTTTTCTCAGGATGGCTAGCTTCCTCCTGGCCTTTGTTGCTGCCTTGTTGATGTGCTGCTTCCATGTCAGCCTATCATCGAATGTAACTCCGAGATAGGTGGGTTGTTTATCTTCTCTTAGGAGCTCTTCATTTATCTTGATGACACCAGCTTTTTGTTTGGAAGAGAGGGTGAAGAGCGTAGTGCTGCACTTGTCTGTGTTGATGCTGACACACCATCTATTTGCCCATGAGGTTAAGGCTCTTTGTAGCAGTTTGGTGGCCACTGTTGCATGATCATCTGTGCACCATATTACCAGGTCATCAGCGTACATTGCCACTTTCATTCCATGTGGTAGTTCAGCAACCAGGTCATTGATGTAGACTAGGAAAAGTGTGGGGGACAGAACCCCTCCCTGAGGGACGCCATTGTGGTAAAGTGGGATGTTATAAATATTTATAGGGGACTTAGTGTACTGACTGAGATCAGCTGTGAAGGTATCTGTATCTACTAGGTCTAGTGTTTTGCAGATAACCTTACTTGCTACCACATTATACCTCAGTCAAAATTATTCTGGAATATTGTGATGACTACGTTAAATGTCTAGGGTATGTATATGATGAAGTGTAAGTCACAACAACAACAGACAGATAAACAATTTAATTTATTCCACCACACTTGACAACACTGTGACACTCACACACATTTAACACTCTATAAGACTATCTTAAATGAGGCACTGGTAAAGTTTCAAATATAAATATGTATTAATTACTTTCACTAATATAGGTGTCCTGATTCAAATACAAAGTGAACCAGGAATCACAATCAATTGTAATTACAATTTATATGTACAGAATTTATCAATATGAACCTTGTAGTGACATATTTTATTAATATTATCCTATGTGTGTCAGTTGTGTAGTAGTAATATGAGGTAATACTGGTTTTGTTCTTTCAAGCTATGTTGTTATTTGTCATCATGACTTCAAGTGTTTGTTTAACTTGGAAATAGTATGGGGAAAAGTTCACAGTTCCTATCAATTTAAACACTGTATTTTCCCTCTGTTTTATTATAAAGTCAGATTTTGAGGGGGGGCATAATGTTGAGCTCCTCTGGCCACAGACGCTTATCTTTCGTGATGGCGGCAGGAAAAGACTCCTCTACTCGATAGCCTCCCTGTGTTCTGGAGACACCTCACTGGTCACTATCTGGACCCAGGAGTATGCTGTCAGCCTCTAGGTTCAGCAAAGCTCAGACCAGGTGCTGCTCAATAACTTTAGGACCACGGTCCCTGAAACAAGAAGGTTGTACCTCCTATTTCAGAACTAATTTATAATAAATTTCCAGACTGAACACAATACATAACAAACACTGAGTTCAGAGCGGTAGGCCAACTGCTATCTTCATCTGAAACAATTTTCACCAGTATACTCCTCCCTAATGGTTACTACGCCTCTGCAATTCCAGCATTATTTCTTTCTAGTCAATAAGATAGGTGTCAGTGTACTGTTTGGCAATTCCATGTAGTTTTACTTTCCTCCGACACCTTCTGTTCAGGTTGGAGCACTATATAGGCCTTGCCTCATGTTCGCTACTAAACCACACACATATACAGACATAAATTATCAATTTACATTCAATTTTCATTAAAAAGATATCAAATATTTCAAGCTTACCACAATTCATGGAATAATACACAGTTACGTTGACTGGCAATGAATATAGCACAATTTCGATCTGCCGATGTCCCAGGCTTTTATTTAGAAAAATATGCACTGGCGCTAAACGCACTGGTTCTTTAGTAAGTTTATTTGAAAATGGGGTGCTGACCTGACGCCTCTGATTGACTATATTGGCGGGTCTAACCAATCGAGCCATGTTTACACAAGCGTTTGAAAAAAAAATACTCCTACTCCCGTTTCCCTAACAACAAAGAATCAATATTTATAGTCCGACTAATCGTGTTTAGCCTTACATTTACTTTCCGCCAATCAAATAGGAGGTAACATGTCAGCCTATTTCCCGTACAATGGTGGTGTGAAAATCTGCCACTGAGCGATTCTGATTTTGGTGTTGTCTGACATCCCTCACTATTTCTTTTGGCTATAATTTGTTAATTCCTAGACTATTTGCGTAACGTTTAACATATTCTTTGTCAGCAAGTCCTAAGGAACCCAAATATATAAATTTAATGGGGCTAAGGGGCTGCGTTCAAAATATGCATTTTCTTCTACCTCCTGTTCACTTCGAATACGATGTGGTGTCTGGGTACTGTAATGTTTTCAAACGTAAACCAGTATAATGTCATGTTTCCTAATAAGCGTTTTTCAGGTTTTTAAAACCTAACTCGTATGGGTAGTGTTTTTTATCACTGTCGGTTTGAAAAAAAGCTAGTGCTTGTGGCCTTACACGCGTGATGGTAGTAATTGTGTATCGCGAGACTGTGGTAGTATTGCCTGCGTTCCGGCTTTCAGCCCCTCCCTTTCCTTCTATCCTTAGTCCATCTGTCTTTCGTTTATGGTAATTTAGTGTATAAAATGCCCAATGGGCTGATCACCCGTTGGCTTGTCACACCGATTACGGAAACAACGGCAGATGGATCTATTTGTTGTTGCCCTAAAGACGCCGCTAGGCGTGATGGGAAACTACAACAGAGAAAATCAATCTGCTGTTGCCCTTAAGACGCCACAAGGCGTGATGGCCTCTGACTGCTTGGTCGGTCTTTGGCTAAGGATGGAAGAAGAAGAAGAAGAGTGTATAAAATGACATGAATGGAATATTAAATATAGGTCAGCTTGCGTATCTCAAGGTTTTTCTTAGAAAGGCAGTACACGTTTTATCGTAGAAAGCGGGTATTGAAGCAGTAGGCTTTTACTATCAACGTGAAATGTTACAATTTGCAGACGAAGGAGAAAACAAGGGGGATTTCGAGTACAGTCATTGTGACAGCACTGTTCTTTACCATTCTTCTTTCCTTTTATTGAAGTTATTTGTTAGGCTTTACATTTACGTTTTAATTTATATATGTGGATTAGAATTTCACACGACAGCCATGACGCAGTAGAATTTTCTTACTCTTGAGGCCATCTAGTTGTACTCGGGCTCTTCTGTTATGCAAGTATGCTTTCACCCATTTGTACATCTTACCATTCACTCTACAATTTCTCAGTTTCTTCAGAAGCCCTTCTTTCCAAACCTTGTCAAATGCTTTCCTTAGATCTATCCATGCTGCTAGTACCAGTTTCTTATCTTGGAACGCATCCTCAATCTCTTGGGAAAGGTAAGTTGCCTGATCTTCGGTGGAATAACACTGCCTAAAGCCCGCCTGCTGTGGTACAAGAAGGTTTTCACTTTCAAGGTACCACTGTAGCCTGAGGTTGATGATACGTTCCATTGTTTTGCAGAGGCAGCTTGTAAGGCTGATTGGTCTGTAGCTGGAGGCAGTGGAACTGTCTTTTCCTGGTTTTAGGAGTGGTATCATGATTGCTTCCCTCCAGGTCTGTGGAACTCTGCCTGAGTTCCAACAGATATTGAAGATCTGCAGCAGCTTTGTTTTTGCTGCGGTTCCCAAGTTCTTAATCATTTCATTGGACACTCCATCAACTCCTGGCGACTTTCTCATTTTCAATTTGGATATTGCAAGCTCCAGTTCTCTGAATGTGATTGGTGCCTCCATAACTTCAGGTATGGTTCCATCTCGTCCTGCGTGTTGTTTCCCACGAGTCTCCTGTTGCTTCTCTGGGCTAACTTCGATGTTGTTGTCTTTAGCAAAGGAGTCTGCAAAGTGATCAGCTGCCTGTTTTCCCATGAGGATGTTTCCATCTTTGTACAGAGCAATCCTTGAGTTTCTCCCTGTACCTTCATCGTTAAGTTGCTTTACCAGCTTCCACAGTTTCCTCGTATCTCTTTCAAAGTTCAAGGACTCTGTTTTCTCCTTCCAGCTTCTTCGCCTGGCCTGCAACTTGGCCCTTTGAAATTTGGCCTTAGCTTGCTGGTAGTTATTGTGGTGTTCTTGGCATGGACTGGTCTCTGCCTGCTTTCGAGATGTTTCCACGTCGTTGTGCAGCTGCTCTAGTTCACTATTCCAATATGGTTTGTAGTGCTTACGAGCCCCTCTAGGTATTGTTTCACGAGCAGCCTGTAATATGCATCTGCTGAATTCATCGACTAGCTTATTGATGTCTTTGTCTACAGTCAGATCTCTAGCCAGTATACTAGTACGGTGCTGGTACATTGTCCAGTCTGCCTTCTTGTAGTTCCACCTAGAGAGAGTGCTGCTCTCCTTGACAAGTTCATTTTCCACAATTAGGAAGACTGGCCGGTGGTCGCTGCCTCCAAGTTGTTTCCCTACAATGCGTGTGGTGTTCCACTCCAAGCTGGGTGAGTGGAATGCCAGGTCTGGTGTAGAGGTGGTGTGCCATGATCTCGAGTAGAAGGTTGGTGGGTCGATTGGCTGGTTAATCAGGATAAGCCCATTGTCATCCTGCCAGTTTTCAAGCTCCTCACCTCTCCTGTCCATGTGATCATAGCCCCAGCTCTGTGAGTGGCTGTTGAAGTCTCCGCATACAATCAGTCTTTCTTTTGCTGGGATTGTATCTAGTGCCAGTGGGCGGTCGCTCGGACAGTAGTAGTTGAGCAGGTGGAATTCTGAACTTTCTGTCCTGAGATGAAGCATCTGGTATTCCGCCCCCTCCATATATGTTTCAAGCTGACATGCACTGATGTTATTCCTCACGAGTGTCAGTATTCCACCTTTTCGCCTGTCTATTCGGTCAGATCGGTAGCACTGGTAGCCTCTGATTTTGAAGGCTATGTCTTTGTTGAGGTGGGTTTCTTGCAAGCAACATACATTTACTTGCTCTTCATTCAAGATATTTTCGAGCTCTAATTTTTTGCTGTAGCCGTCTTTTTTACTATTGACGCCTTCAGCATTCCAGTGCATTATTTTAAATGGTCTTTTCTTTGCTTGGCCAGTAGCTCTATTCTCATGCCTCCTGGCTCCACGGGGCAATTGAGAAGGACCCCCAGTAGTAGGGGTTGGGCCCTTCCGAGGCAGAGGGCCCGGCACTGCGCCTGCCTGGGTGTCCGTCACAGGGCGAGTGCCATAACGTTTTGCAGATATAGGCATACTTCCCATAGCGCATGTGCGTGGCATCCTGATTGCTGTGGCATCTTGCTGGGCAGACTTGCTGTGGTGCGCCAGTCTTGGCTGGGCTTGAGCCTCTCGTCAAGGAGCTTCAGCACCTTGACTTGCTAGGGACAGACTGCCTGGTCCTCTTACAGCTTAAGATTGTATCAGAGCTGTGTGCTTTCTGTGCTTCTCTATGGCGCAGAATGCTGGAGAGTTACAGAGAAGGAAATGTCGAAATTGTCCGCTTTTCACACAACATGCCTAAGAAAAATTTACCGAATCTTTTGGCCGAATACCATCACCAACCAAGATCTGCTTACTCGGAGCAAGCAAGAGGACACAAAGGATGGCTACCGACCGAGCAAAGTGGAATCAATTTGTTGCTGCCCTGCAAGATGCCACTAGGCGTGATGGCCACTGACTGCTTTGACGGTCGGCGGCTAAGGATCAAAGAAAGAAGAAGTGCATTAAAAGCCTGTGTTTAAAATATTTTTAAAAATATTTTTTATTCACCTTATTATAAGACTTGATAAATTCATTGATGTTCTGCACACTACTAATGGGACTCACATGGAAGTTTACTGAATTCTGGTTAACTGAAGTATTGACTGAACTGTGATAGTGATAGTCTACTTAATTAAAACAAAAATTTCTTGAGTTGTGTTATTTATGCCAAAAACTGTTCTAAGATAGCTCCTAAAATAACAAAGTTCTTAAGGCTTATAATATGGTGAATAATTTATGACACCCTGTATTATGCTGTAGTGTTTGAGAAATTCATGTTTTTTTCTTGCTGGTTTCAGGATCAAAGTAATATAGATATTCAGCTTGGTGTGACGTCTGCAGGGCTTGTTGTTTTCCAGAATAATATCAAGATAAACACATTTTCATGGTAAGTTCTTAGGTTTGTGGTTTAGGTTTTGATTTAAACCCTTTCCATCTTGGTTGTAATTTTTGAATTGACAGTTTACTCCCAAGATTTATCCTACCTGCTAAGTTAAGGTGGTTACGAAAGAAGCAGTTTTGATGTATACCGACATTTTGTTTTGAATTCATTAGTTTATCTTAGTGGCTCCACACTTTAATGAACATCTGTATTTGTGTTTTTCTTAATTGTTACTCACAGGGCAAAGATTGTGAAAATTTCATTCAAGAGAAAGCAGTTTTTTATCCAGTTAAGAAGAGAGGTATGTAATAAGATTTATGGCATTAAAATTTAATTAAGCTGTCTTTTTCTTTTCTTTTTTTTTTCCCTAGTAAGTTATCCGAAATTGCAATGGAGATGTGGTTTTTATTTTCATCCTGCATGAATACTATAGCTGCTCATCTTTTTTTGCTCATTTTAAAAGTTTGCTTGCATTTTAATTGAAGCAGCTAACTTATTATTACAAAGATCTTTTGCTTTTGACAGTTCCATGCACCCTTTTATAATTATTTTTTGAAATACTGTGTCACTGTGTCATAACTAAGGCGTGTAAAGTGATAATAGTTAAATTCATTATGTTAAAACTTTATTTTTAACCTCACGTTAATATTTTTGTTAATCTTGAAATTCTTAATTATGTTTACAGTTTTCTAACCTTAAAACTCGTAAATGTTAGAATTAAAAGGAAACTCTTTAAGCCTACTTGTATGTCCTTTACTTACTAATTATTTCTAACGTGAATATCTACAAGAAAAATATATTCCATACTGTGTAGACGTCACTCTTACATATTGGTAATGTAACTATCATGGTATTTCAGGCAGAAGATTACGTAGAGGATAGAGATGACAAGGCAGAGAAGTCTGAAGTAATAACCTATTCTTTCATTTTTGCCTGTTTTGTTGCACAGCTTGCCATTAACGCTGAGAGAAATCCAAATTTGTATTGTACTTTCTTTCCTGGTATCACTCAATACAGAATTCACTTTTGTGTATGTTTTTACTGCATCTGTTGTTTGTAATTTTGTAATAGTTATGCTTCTTTTTCCATTCTTAAGTGGTATAACTAATACATTTCTTTTAAATGCAAAATGTCCTACATTTTTACTTTTTCTGTTTTTGACTAAATTCTGGTTTAGAGAAGGGACTTAATGATTTGTTAAACTCATGAAGAAATGGTGCAATAGTAAATGCTGCATGCAGGCTTTATAATTTTCAAATATGGTTTATGTGTAGCTTTAGTTCTTCTGGCAAAATGTGCAACATTTTTATTCTGTTTTGAGCTGAATTCTGGTATGAAATACGAGCTTATTGATTTGTTAAAAAGCTAAAAAAAAAAAAATGACTGCAAAAGCAAATGCAGTACACAGGCTTTGTGGTTACATTAGCTTAGCTTTTATCACAAAAGTGTGGAAAGTTTGTGTGCCCATAAATAAATAAATTTTCTAAATCACATACATCATTTTGAAAAAAATGCATTCTCAAAACTGATTTTAATATATTTAGATTTGGGGGGATTATGAAGTATCTGAAGAATGGGGCACGTCTCATGGAAAGATAAGAAAACAAATAAAGAGGTCCTAGAAAAGCTAGGAATGAAAAGAGAGTTAATGACGGAGATCAAAATCAGACAGCTAAAATGTTTTGACCATATGGAAGGCATAGTTGAAGGTAAACGTGCAAGTGGAAGACAGCGCTATAAGTGGGAAGATAACATATGGACAGGAAAGAGTCTATCAGAGTGCATCATTAAGACAAGATACAGAAAATGTTGGAGATCCATTGCAGCCTATCTTCATTGTGGCCATGACAGCTGATGATGGTGATGAAGTAATAAAAAAATGGACTGATCCCAGTTTTGATATTGTTTTGATTTTGACGTAAAATCCCCTGCCACTCCTCCCCCTTAATCAAACAGCTTAAAGGAATGGTGCTAGAAGTAATGCAATAGCGAGGCTTCCTAGTTTGCATAGTGCTAGATATAGATGACTTTATTTCTTCCTTTGTCATTGATATTGTCAAGTGCCTCTCTCATTATTGTTATTTATGTTACATTTAGTTTAACTGTGTCTGTTTTTACTACCTCATGCATTTTTGTGTCAGTGTTCATTGGTATTTTAGTAATTGCACCTTGTTACAGTTGATTACATCATGCTTCATGCTAATATGGATGATTTTTTTTTAACCCTGTCAGTTTTCTGCTTCGTTTGTGTTCATATAACTGCATTGGTTAACTGTCAGAAAGTGGCTGGTATTTCTCAGGCTTTTCTCATCGTCCGTCTGCCAAATTTTTTATGTAACAGATGGTATTTGAGTCTGCGGTGGCCCATTTCTGAGTCTTGACAGTTTCCCATCTTGGCAAGGAGTAGCATGTTTTTGTTAAATCTAACTCTAGATGTCCCCTATGCCATTTTTATTTGAATTCATTTTTTTATTATTGCTTTTGTCTCATCAGTTTTTATAACTTGTGCCAACTATGGTACCAGTTGTAGACTTACCTGTATTAATTTGTAGTAGTGACCTGTGGTATTAGCACTTTGAAAGACATGTAAAGATTACAGGCATAAATATAACCAGTGTTTTGGCAGTAGTAAATTAGAATACAAATTTGGTATTTGTGGTGAAGTGGGATGTTATAAATACTTATAGGGAACTTAGTGTACTGACTGAGATCAGCTGTGAAGGTATCTATATCTATTAAGAGGAGTGTATTATAGATAACCTTACTTGCTACCACATATCTATATATCTCAGTCAGAATTATTCTGGAATAGTGTGATGCTACGTTATGTGTCTAGGGTATGTGTATGATGAAGTGTAAGTCACAACAACAGACAGATAAACAATTTAATTTAATCCACTACTCTTGACAACACTGTGACACTCACATACATATAACACTCTACAAAGATATCTTAAAAGAGTCACTGATAAACTTTCAAATAACAATATGTATTCATTACTGGCATGAATGAATATGTGTCCTGATTCAACTACAAGGGAATCAGGAATCACAATCAATTTAAATTACAAGTTATGTACAGAATGTATTTAATATGAATATTGTAGTGACATATATTATTACAAATGTTCTATGTGTGTCAGTTGTGTAGTAGTAAAATGAGGTAATACTGGTTTTGTTTTGTTCAAGCTCTGTTGGTATTTGTCATCATGACTTCAATAGTTTGTCTTTAGGGACTAGTATTGGAGATGTTCACAGTTCCTGATTTTAAGACAAGTAAATTCCCCTCTTAATGTTAATTTTATAAAGTCAGTTCAAGATGAGGGGACATAATGTTGAGCTCAGCTGGCCAAGTTAGCTTATCTGGCGTGATGGCGGCAGGAAAGGACTCCTCTGCTCGAATTCTCCTCTGGGCTCTGGAGACACCTCACTGATAGCTAAAAGGACCAAGGAGTATGCTGTCCGACACTGGATTCAGCAAAGCTCTGACCAGGTGCTGCTCAGTACCATCAAGACCACTGTCCCACAATTCATACGAATAAACACAGATACGTTGATTAGCTATGAATTCTGGCACAAACTGGCACAAATTTCCATCTGCCTATGTTCCAGGCTTTTATTTAACACAATTATGAGCTGGCTTCAACGCACTGTTGCTTTATCAAGATCATTTAAACAAGTGGTCTCGAACTAACGCTCCCAAGTGTGTATATCAGCGAGACTGGCCAATGAGCCACGTTTCGACAAGTGTTTGAAAAAATGTTACCTTTCCCCGTTTCCCCTAACAACCAAGATAGTATTTATAGCCCGACCAATCGTGGTTAGGCTTTCATTTGTTGCGCTCCAATCAATTTGGAGTTTACATGGTAGGCTATTTCTGTAACGTAAATTTTTTTCAAACACGTTAAAAAAAAATCTTATGAGCAGAAATGATTTTATGCTGTCAGGCAGCCTCACTATTTTATTTTGGGTATAAACCCATCTATTGTTATCTTTCCTAATAAGCGTTTTTTATGATTTTAAAACCTAACTCTGGGGAAGGGTAGTGTATTTTATCACTGTCCGTCTGAAAAAAAAAAGTTAGTGCTTGTAGCCTAACACGCGTGATAGTAGTAATTGTGTATCGCGCGACGCGTGTTTAATGTTCGGCTTTCTGCCTCTCCCTTCTCGCTATCCTTTTGTCCATCTGTTCGTTCGTTTTGGTAACGTAATGTAGAAAAAGACATGAATGGAATTTAAAATTTAGGTCATTACGCAGTCTGCCTCTTAATGTTTTTCCAAGAAATACAGCACACGTTTCATTGAAGAAAGCGGGTATAATACAGTAAGCTTTTACTATCAACGTGAAAGCGTTACAATTTGCAGACGAAGCAGAAAACAAGGGGGATTTCGAGTACATTCTTTGTGACAGCACTGTCATTTTACCATTGCTCTTCTCTTTATTAATTTTATTTGTTAGGCTTCATATTTACCTAATAATTTATATATGTGGATTAGAATATTTCATGACACCTCCCCCTCTTAAAACAGACATTATATGTCAGTCCTTTATTCTATATACACATAGAGAAATTTATTATTATTTCTGGGGTTTACGGTGATTCTCATCACACGGATGGCGGCTTAAAAAATCAGCTCCCAAATTGGTTTTTCCAGATATATACTCAATGCTAAAATTATATGGAGCCAGAAGCAAAGACCATCGGAGTAACCTAGAGTTCTCATGCTTAGCCTGTGCTAAAACGATAAAGGTTTGTGATCTGTTTGCAACTTAAATGCCTTCCCATATAGATAAATATTGAATTTCTTTATTGCCCTATTACTGCAAGACATTCTTTTTCGCTAGTTGAGTAGTTGATTTCAGCTTTATTCAACTTTCTGCTAGCATATGCCACTGGGCTTAATTCCCCATCCAATGCATCTGATTTCTGTAGTAGAGTTGCACCCAGCCCAATATTACTTGCATCCGTCCTTACTATGAATTCTTGACTTAAGTCAGGTAATTTCAAAATGGGTTTACTTGTGAGCTTTTCCTTCAACTCTTGGTAAGTCATTTCACATTGTGGAGTCCATGTAATGCGATCTGGATGTCCTTTACGTGTCAATTCAGTTAACGGTGCACATATGGAATTAAAGTTTTTGATATACTTCTGGTAGAAACCACATAAGGAGACAAAGGATCTCACGTCCTTCTTGGTTTGTGGTCTCGGGGCTTTCTGTAGTTTCTCTAAGTTCTTTGGGTCAGGGGTCATGTTTCCCTGATAAACTGTGTGTCCCAAAAAATTCCAATTCTTTACATCCAACGCAACATTTGGTTGGTCGGGCTGTTAAATTTGCCTCCCTAAGTCGATCAAACAGCATGTTCAGAGAGTCAATGTGTTCCTCAAATGTTTCTGTTGCTATAAGGATATCATCCATAAAATTTGTTATACAGGGATTACTCAGAGGATCCAATAATTTTCTCATCATTCTAGAGAAGACACTAGGCGCATTCTTCAATCCAAATGGCAATCTATTAAACTCATAGTGTCCTTCTGAGGTACTAAAAGCTAGGTATGGTCTAACCTCAGGCTTTACTGGAATCTGATAGTATCCTTTACTCAGATCCACTTTTGAGAAATATTTAGCTTTATTTAGTCTGGCAAACAGCTGATTTGTATCCGGCAATGGATCCACCTGTCCTTCTGTAATAGCATTTAGTCTCCTGTAATCTATACAGAGTCTATGTTCTCCAGAGGGCTTCCTTAAGAGTACCACCCCGGAACTATACGAAGACTCACTGTGCGAAATAATTCCTTCCTTCAACAGATAGTCTATCTCTTCCTTCAAAGCTTTTTCCTTAGCAAACGGAATCGAATATGGTTTCATACAGACAGGTGTGGAGTCTATGAGTTTCATATCATATTCCAATAGGTTTGTATGCCCTGGTCGGTCTGTTAACACCTCTGCATGATTATTTAGAACCTGTTGCACTCTCTCTTTCTGAGTTTTCGTTAAATGTGTACTGATTTTCACCTGTGCTGCTGTCTCACAGGGGTGTAATGGATATTCAAATGATGAAAGTGGTTCCTTTTTCATCTCCATGGCGATGGACAAGGTCAACAAGTGTGTCTCTTCCTGATGTTCTCTTTCCAAATATTTCTTCAGGAGATTCACATGATAGATTTTTTCTTTCCCCTTCTTATCTATCTTATAATTTGTTCTAGACACCTTCTCTAGAACTGTATATGGACCCTGCCATCCAATTTGTAACTTATTCTGACTCCCAGGCAAAAGAAGTAGTACTTTCTCTCCCACAGCCAAATCTCTGTCTTTCGCCTTCCTGTTATAATAGGCAGCATGTTTCTTCCTGGCTTGTTTCAAATTTTCATTGGCAAGTTTCCAGCCAGTTTTCAACCGAGTGGTCAGCTCATTCACATATTGGTATGAAGATGTAATGTTTTCCTCTGCCTTTTCATCAGTCCACGTTCTTAACAAAGCTTCAAGTGGACCTTTTATTGGCCTTCCAAACAATAATGTTGCCGGGGCCATACCGGTTGAACTATGGGGTACCTCCCGATAAGCAAAGAGGGCGGCGTGCAGGTACTGGTCCCATGTATCTGGTTTTTCGTGTGCCAACTTTCTCAGGATCGACATCAATGTGCCGTTAAATCTTTCCACTTGGCCGTTCCCTTGGGGATGATACACACTACAATGGAAGTGTTTGGCCTGAAAGATCCTGAAAACTTCTTCAGTTAGTTTCCCCTTGAACTGAGAGCCATTATCAGTCAAGATTTGATTGGGAAAGCCTAACCTTGTGAAAATTGTGAGCAATGCCTCTGCCACATGTTTAGAATCAATCGATGACAGGGCTACTGCCTCTCCCCACATAGAACAAGTGTCCACCAGAGTCAGAATGTAGCTGTTCCTTCTCTTGGTTCGGGTGAGAGGTCCCACAAGATCCACGGCAACTCTCTCAAAGGGTGTTCCCACTATGGGCATTTCCCCCAGAGTTGCTGGTGCAGTCCAATGTTTAGGTGCTACTCGTTGGCACTCTGGACAGGATTTTACATATCGTTTGATATCTTCAGTTATTCCTGGCCAGAAATAGTGACAAGCTATTCGCTGTCCTGTTGCGCTGATTCCCATATGACCACTGAAGGGAATCGCATGCCCTAGTTCCAACACTTTAGTCCTATATGAAGTGGGAAGGACCAGCTGTCCGTGACCATTGGATTCAGATCCAGCCTTCCTATATATCAGTTTGTTCTTCATATAAAAACTCTCCCTTGCCTGGAGGTGTATGAGATTTGGGCAACTTCTTGAAACATGGCTTGAGTGTTTTGTCCTCAGCCTGTGCCTTCCTCATCTCATCTGGGTGAGTATTTATGGGATTATCCTCCTCCTTCTTTGACTGTGATCTGGTCTGCACTGTTGCCAATATCACAGGTCTCTTGGGATTCCCCAAGAAGACATATCTACACCCCAATATTAGAGGGTAGATTGGCTCATTTATCACTGCTGCTTTTATGATCCCTTCCACATATCGCGTTTTCACTTTTATTCGGGCGACGGGAAGTGTCATGGTAGCTACATCCTTGGTTGCAGTTTGAATCTCCACTGTTTCTGTGGTGTATTGATCGGCCTGCACCAGGTGAGAACTCACAACGGAATCGTAATCTAAACCGGTATCATATAAACATCTTATAGTGACACCATTACAGATGACATCTTCACACACTGGGGGGTGGTATGGTTCCTGTAATTCTTCAGGTTTGCCCTTCTTTTCCTTTTTCCCCGATGTCATAGCAGCAAAATGAGGAGGTTTCCTTCTACAATGGTCAGTGTCATGATTGTTCATCTTACAATTTTTACACCACCTTTTTCCTTGGTTGAAAGATTTTCTTTCATCATATTTCCTTTCATCGAATTGTGGGGATTTATTTTTATTTTCATACCGTGGCCTATCAAATTGGTGCTTACCTTTATTTTGATCCTTAGGATCAAATTTATTAAAGTTCTGTGGTGCCCTAAAGTTGTCCACCTGTTTCTTTTTATTACCTGTTACCTCTGCTTGAGCTGCTTGATACCTTTCAGCAACATTTAGCAACTCTTCCAGCCTCTCTGCACCTTGTTCCATGAGAAACTTTCTCAGGTCTGGAGCCATGGACTCTCTTAATTGCTCTATAAGGACCATTTCCTTAAGATCTTGGGTTTTCCCCAGAGAAGTCCATTTCTCCAAGTATGTCTCTATTCGTGCAGAGAACTGGTGATAGGTTTCACCTGACAGTAGTTTAGCATTCCTAAATTTTTTTCTATAGAATTCTGCATTCTTTTCATACCTTAACAAAAGAGCCTGCTTTAGCATGTCATAATTTTCCTGATCACCTCTGCTCATTTTTGCAAAAACTTCATAAGCTGCCCCACGAAGTCCCTGAGATAACTTTAAGCTCCACCTTTCTCTCTCTAACCCATACGTGGTAGCTAATAGCTCATACCTATTTAGGTAGCTCTCAATATCATCGTCTTTCTCAACAAAAATGATCTAAATGAAAATTCATAGCTGAGGTTGAGGCTCCTTGAGTAACCGTAGCATCAGAGGCAAAGGGACTGGCACCATTTTCAGGAGCATGGCCTTGAAACTCAAACTCCCTTAGTCGTAACTCATGTTCCCTTTGTAATCTCTTCTCCTCCTTTTCTGCTTCCCTTTCTGCAGCTAATCTCTTCTCTTCCCTTTCTGCAGCCTGTCTTCTTTCCTCGGCTTCCAATGCTTTTGCCTCTTTGTCAGCCTCAATCTGCAACCTCTTAGTCTCAGCCTCAGCTTGCAACCTCTTAGTCTCAGCCTCAGCCTCAAACTGTAACTTCTTAATTTCCTTGTCAGCCTCTAACTTTCTTTCGGCTTCAAACCTTCTTTCTTCACGTTCAATAAATTTGTCACATTCCGTCGTGACATAGGCAACCATAGCTTGCCCATCTAATCCTAACTCTTTTGCAGTCTGAACCGCAGCAGATCGAAATTTGGCCAGGTCCGCCATTGTCTATTATGTAAATTTATACAATGTCTAACCAACAATTCAATCTCTAATGGACAACACAGGCACCGTGAGCTCAACCTTATTTAATTCCACCCAAGGATACCTTTTAATTCTTATATTCCCTGAAGTGAATTACCCCCAATATTTTTAATAGGGAAAGATTCAAAATCCCGGGAGCGAGACCCCAATATATGTGGTGAAGTGGGATGTTATAAATACTTATAGGGAACTTAGTGTACTGACTGAGATCAGCTGTGAAGGTATCTATATCTATTAAGAGGAGTGTATTATAGATAACCTTACTTGCTACCACATATCTATATATCTCAGTCAGAATTATTCTGGAATAGTGTGATGCTACGTTATGTGTCTAGGGTATGTGTATGATGAAGTGTAAGTCACAACAACAGACAGATAAACAATTTAATTTAATCCACTACTCTTGACAACACTGTGACACTCACATACATATAACACTCTACAAAAATATCTTAAAAGAGTCACTGATAAACTTTCAAATAACAATATGTATTCATTACTGGCATGAATGAATATGTGTCCTGATTCAACTACAAGGGAATCAGGAATCACAATCAATTTAAATTACAAGTTATGTACAGAATGTATTTAATATGAATATTGTAGTGACATATATTATTACAAATGTTCTATGTGTGTCAGTTGTGTAGTAGTAAAATGAGGTAATACTGGTTTTGTTTTGTTCAAGCTCTGTTGGTATTTGTCATCATGACTTCAATAGTTTGTCTTTAGGGACTAGTATTGGAGATGTTCACAGTTCCTGATTTTAAGACAAGTAAATTCCCCTCTTAATGTTAATTTTATAAAGTCAGTTCAAGATGAGGGGACATAATGTTGAGCTCAGCTGGCCAAGTTAGCTTATCTGGCGTGATGGCGGCAGGAAAGGACTCCTCTGCTCGAATTCTCCTCTGGGCTCTGGAGACACCTCACTGATAGCTAAAAGGACCAAGGAGTATGCTGTCCGACACTGGATTCAGCAAAGCTCTGACCAGGTGCTGCTCAGTACCATCAAGACCACTGTCCCACAATTCATACGAATAAACACAGATACGTTGATTAGCAATGAATTCTGGCACAAACTGGCACAAATTTCCATCTGCCTATGTTCCAGGCTTTTATTTAACACAATTATGAGCTGGCTTCAACGCACTGTTGCTTTATCAAGATCATTTAAACAAGTGGTTTCGAACTAACGCTCCCAAGTGTGTATATCAGCGAGTCTGACCAATGAGCCCCGTTTCGACAAGTGTTTGAAAAAATGTTACCTTTCCCCGTTTCCCCTAACAACCAAGATAGTATTTATAGCCCGACCAATCGTGGTTAGGCTTTCATTTGTTGCGCTCCAATCAATTTGGAGTTTACATGGTAGGCTATTTCTGTAACGTAAATTTTTTTTTCAAACACGTTAAAAAAAAATCTTATGAGCAGAAATGATTTTATGCTGTCAGGCAGCCTCACTATTTTATTTTGGGTATAATTTATTAATTCCTGGACTATTGGCGTAACGTTTTACATATTATTTGTCAGCAAGCCCTAAGGAACCCAATTTTCCCACTTTAAAAGAGCTACGTGGCTGCGTTCAAAATATGTATTTTCTACCTCCTGTTTCGAAGATATGCTGTCTGGGTACTGTTATGTTTTCAACCGTAAACCCATCTATTGTTATCTTTCCTAATAAGCGTTTTTTATGATTTTAAAACCTAACTCTGGGGAAGGGTAGTGTATTTTATCACTGTCCGTCTGAAAAAAAAAAGTTAGTGCTTGTAGCCTAACACGCGTGATAGTAGTAATTGTGTATCGCGCGACGCGTGTTTAATGTTCGGCTTTCTGCCTCTCCCTTCTCGCTATCCTTTTGTCCATCTGTTCGTTCGTTTTGGTAACGTAATGTAGAAAAAGACATGAATGGAATTTAAAATTTAGGTCATTACGCAGTCTGCCTCTTAATGTTTTTCCAAGAAATACAGCACACGTTTCATTGAAGAAAGCGGGTATAATACAGTAAGCTTTTACTATCAACGTGAAAGCGTTACAATTTGCAGACGAAGCAGAAAACAAGGGGGATTTCGAGTACATTCTTTGTGACAGCACTGTCATTTTACCATTGCTCTTCTCTTTATTAATTTTATTTGTTAGGCTTCATATTTACCTAATAATTTATATATGTGGATTAGAATATTTCATGACAGTATTATAATAATAATAATAAATTCTTTAAGCACCAAACACGGCGCATAAGGCAGAAACCAGTGCTCTCCAGGTTGTTCGTTGTGACGCCACTCCTCTTAGCTCTTGCACATTATTTAGGCCCAACGTTCTTCCTTCTCTTATTATTGTTCTTCTGAGTGTTTCTTTTGGTCTTCCTTTTTTCCTCTTACCCTCAGGAACCCAAGTGAGCGCCTGTAGTGGTATTCTGTTGTTTTGCATTCGTAGGACATGACCGATATATGACCATCGTCTTTTCCTTATATAGTCGGAGACATATTTCTGCCTAGAGTCTTCTCTTATTTGTCGATTAGTCTTGAATTCTTTCCAACTGATGTTCATGAGTTTTCTAAGACATTTGTTCTCGAATGTATTCAGCTTGTTCTCCAATTATGACACATGTTAATTTTAACATTCTTTATGCAAGACAAAAAATGTTTTGTGCAACACAGGAACTGCTGTAGATTGAATATGTAGCTCTTGTCAGTGGTGTGACATGGACTTTTCTTCAGCACTCCTAGTACTTTCTGCACAGACAGTAGTTTCATTATTCATGTTTCCTTGATTGATTGCCTCTTTCTTAATTTGGTTCCAATTCTTTCCAGGTTTTTGTTCTTGCTTTTTACCTGTCTTGTTCTAGGAGATCCACTTGGATTTTAAACTTTAATTTATACTGCATAGACCTACTTTTCTTGTCTGTTAGGATCCATTTATGCACTGCATCCCTGCCATCACAGACTGTGTTTAATGATACTGATAATCAGCAAGAACTTTTATGGTACACACATCTTTATATTTATTCTTATTGTAGATTTTTCTGGTATTTATGTGTTTGGTTGGTGACGAGTATAGTTAGTTGTGCTGTAGTTCTTTCAGCTGTGTAAGAACACAATTAATGTTTTATATGTGAGTGAGAGAGAGATGTGCGCAAACACACACACTTAATTTTAAAAAAATGTGATTAAAATCTGTAATGCTATAGCATATCTTTGATGAAGGTCTTTAAAATAAAAATGCGAACGGTATGGAATTTTTCATATAAATAGTAATTACAACAGGCAACAATAAGAAAGTGATTATGTAAGGAATAAATACAACATTATTTCCAATTCTCAAGGTAAAGTTACCATGTTCAAAACCAGGTAGCATCATGCTCCAGTATGACTAGCTGTAAATGGGTACTTGACTCTGCTCTTGAGTTAAGGAAGGTAAAGACAGGAGAACTGTTGACCCCACATTATAAAACTGAGACTAGTGTGATGAAGACTCTACAACTTTACTCCCCTACAGCAGTGTCTGCTGTGGGACTACTTTTATCTTTTAATTATGGCAGGACGTTTGTTTGTTTGTTTGTTCTTTTGAGTGAATAGTTTTAGCAGTATTTTCAACAAGGCAGCTGATAGTGATGCATGAATATGGTGTGTCGTAAGGCTTATCATTTTGTTTCTAAACTCTTAGTTCTGTGGCTGCTTATAAATGGTGTTCTTTTAACTTGCATGGGTGTTTTTAAAATGTTCTCAGTAATGGAAAATTTGATATGTGGTTCACCTGCTGATTGGTTTGTGGTTGTAATGGAAATTTTCAGAGAATTTTAAGGTTGGCAATGTAGTGTTCCCCAGATAGGGTCTTCCTAGAAAGGAAGAGCAAATGGTGTCTTTGATTGGCATGTATTGTACCAGTATATCATCAGTATGCAGCCCTATCGTTATATGTGTGGTGATGCTATCACATCTCTCTGAGATGGCTTGACTGAGATCTTGCCGAGAGCTGTGAAGTGGCATTCAGTATGTAGGTGTAGTTCTTCAGCAGTTTCCAGCTTTTGACAGCAGTGTTGATTCTGCCAGGTTACAGTAATCCATATTCAAAGTTTACATTCTCACCAGATGAAACTGACAATGGCTATAGGAATCGGATCAGATGGCACTGACAGCTTGGATCTTTTGAAAGTTTTCATTAAAGCATCATAACCACCACCACCATTACTACATTAAGAGTAATATTAACCTCCATTATGTTGGAAATTGTCTTTTCTCATCTTCCAGTCTCAGTTATCTGTCATTTTTCTTGTTAACTTTTATTTGTACTCTGCTGCTAGACAGCCCAGCAGCTTCTCTCTTCGCTGTCTTATACTCTTTCAGTTTCGCTTGTTGTCACTATGTGTGTCAACTTTATTCTCAGAAAGTGAATATGGAAGGTATAATTTAAAAAAATATTGTCATCAACTTTTTAGCTGCCCAAGGGATTCTCATAATTTTTTGTAAAATCATGTATTTATACCTTTCGAGTGATTTTATTTAATTGTTTATGTCCATGATTTGCTTCCAGCTTGGATAACTTTAGATACTGTGTTTGGCTTAACTTGGATAACTGTGACATTTCTCAACAATTGATACTGTGACAGTTCTCAACAATTGATACTGTGACAGTTCTCAACAATTGATACTGTGACAGTTCTCAACAATTGATACTGTCTGTGACAGTTCTCAACAATTGATACTGTGACAGTTCTCAACAATTGATACTGTCTGTGACAGTTCTCAACAATTCATCACCCTTTAGCTTCCTAAAGACCATAGGCCTTCAACAAACACATGCCAGGTCCTCCTGTTGCATGCCATTAGCCCAAGTTCTTTCCTTGTCTTTCCTCATTGTTTTCACTTCCTATCAATCTCTAGTGTCTTCTTCTCATCTCTTTTTCCACTGGCACTTGTGCGGTTCTTGAAAAAGCAAGGTCTAACAGTGGCACTAGTTCAAATCACTGGGGTCAGAGTTTCAGTTTGCGTCACATTAGAATCATAATTTAGCTTCACGTGCTTCACATTTGAGAGAAGCTATGATTTCACTTTTCATCATCATCATCACCATTTTCTTTAATAAGCATGGAACCATCATTACTGCTGGTCTACTTGCAGGAAGCCTGCTCCAAGCAGCCATTTGTTCCTGCAGCAGTGATGGTTTCTGGGACAATTTATTGTGCACAGTGAGGTTGCCAGCCTCATGCACAACCTCATATTAGCCATCTTGTACAACATGTCACATGACATTCTTATTCTTTCTTTATCTCTTTAGAGATATCAAGACCATAACGGGGCAGTTTTACATTGGCGACAAGCTCACTTTTACATTTGAGAGAAGCTCAGATTTTACATTTGAGAGAAGCTATAATTTCAAGTTTGTGAGAAGCTGTAATTTCACATTTGAGAGAAGCTATAATTTCACGTTTGAGAGAAGCTATAATTTCACATTTGAGAGAAGCTATAATGTCACGTTTGAAAGAAGCTGTAATTTCACTTTTGTTTGTTTGTTAACATACGCCCGCTATTACTCTGAGGTGAGAATCTCCGGTTAGTATATCTAACCTGAGACTTATTTTTACGTGAGTATTCCTTTTTTCCCTGTACAATGACAGGTGTCCTCGCGTCTTCAGAGGGTACCCATTAGAGCTGGGTCGGCTCAGGAGCCGTTCAGGTTATTCCAGTCCCTGGTCGACGACACTCCTTCAAATGTCTTCACCAGGGCTCGAATTAATCCAGTCCCGGTCGACGACACTTCTCCAAATGTTCTCGCCCGGGCTTGAACCTGGATCACCCTATCACCAGCGCAGTGTGGTAACCATTACACCAGCGTGGCTCCCTAATTTCACATTTGAGAGAAAGCTATAATTTCACATTTGAGAGAAAGCTATAATTTCACTTATGAGGGTAATTACATCACAGCACATAGGAGACAAAAAATGCTTTTGTCAGTAATTTCAATTAGTTTTTGCATTTGTTTCTGGTGGTTCCAAGCTCAATAAGGAGAGAAAAAGGAAAATATGAGAGAATTTGTTTTCATGAATTTTTGGTTCTTGACTTTAGAAAGATTAATTTTGTAAAAAAAACAGTAATTGTGTGAAGTTTCTAATAAATTTATGAAGCAAGAATAGGAAGTTGTAGTGGTTTCCAGAGACAGTTATAAACTCTTTGCTTGCAGGATATCAAAATATTATAGTAACTGTATTCTTCTTGGATAGGCAAAGTTATTATTGTTTTTAGTATTACCACACTTGTACATTTCAGCACCTGGAATATAATTTTGCTACATTGTGTTGTCCTAATCTATCTCATTTCTAATTTCAGAATAAATATAATAAGGAATTGTCTCTGCAATATCTGTTACCAACAATGATCCAATTAGGAATTAGTCTCTCCCTTTTCTATTTTCAGAATGAACCAATTGAGAATTTGATAGGTTTCAACATGGTCAGCTACCGATCATGTAAAAACCTTTGGAAGTCTTGTGTGGAGCACCACACCTTCTTCCGTGTACATCATCCGAATCCCCCCAGCAAAAAATTATTCTCAATGGGATCTAAGTTTAGGTACAGGTAAGTCTGAATGCTGTCCAGCCATGTTTTGTTTTGGTTTGTTGTTTTTTTGGGTATGGAAGACCTAATTTTGTACTTTACCAACATTAATTGGTGATGGTGAAGAGAATAATACAATGCCTACATTTATTTGAGAATATGTTTGATCTCATAGATGAAGATTTGATATTTGTGTTTTTTTTCTTTGTTATTTTGTATATTATTTTATACTTTGTCTTTTATATTTGGGCATTAAGGATTTTCTTTCAAGCTTTTACACCCCCTCTTTCTTTTTTTTTTGTTGCCTCCAGTCCACACACACACACACAAATCCCAAGAGATCCTCTATGTGAGTTTCCAAGACTGAAATAAAAATTCAAAGTGTATTAAATAATCTTTAATGTAGTCATGCCCCATGCATGAGTGCCATTATGGATTTATTTTTATTAAATGAATCCTGTTCCTCTAGACCAGTGGTATTCACTTTCTAAAATATTGGAGTAATTGATTTTGATTCTAGCAGATAATCATGAAAATGTTAGCTTAACCCATTACATTAGTTAGGGCAGATAATAGTTTGAAAATATGCAGTAGTATGTGTGTTGTCATTGTATCTTGCAAATAATAGCAGTAAAAGGACTGTTGATAAGAAGGAACTATTTCTGTCTGGGGATCTCTGTATACTTCTGAAACATGATCAGAAAACCACCAGTGTACAGGGTAATTGAAAAGTTACTTCCTGTATTTTAATGGTGTGATTTCTTCACTCCTGTCTAACTAATTTATATGAAACAGACGTCAAAACAAATACAGTAAACTGCTGTTTTATTGCTAGAAATGCTATGACATATTATCGTTACGACTCAGCGTGAGATGCTGTTGGTTCTACTTATGAATTCATAGCGGCCAACCATATTTATTGTCTCTTGTAACATCTTTTTGTTTGTCATTTTAGATTTTGTTATTTTGTTTCTGGGAATAAATTAAAAAATAAAACTTATTTGTCAAACGGCAGTTGCTGCTTATTGTTTTGACATTTGTTTCATGTATATCCAGTGTTTAAAAATGAGCATATACAAATTTAAAAATATGACGGAACTTTTCAATCACCCTGTAGGTACTAGTAGGTACGGGTAACTCTGAGGCATTTTACGTACTATGTGCTTTCACACGTTGTCTACTATCGTTTGCTAATCAAATAACTATACCATATCTTAATACTTGGTATTATGTGCACAGTTAGAATGCTTTATTCCTGTTGTGTTCTTATTTTATTAAGTATTGTGTGTTGTTTAGTTCGTTATGGCTACATTTATTTTTAGTTGCTGAAGATTCACAGTAATTTAAAAAAAATACTGAGAATAACACATTTAAAGTTGCTTTGAGCACCTGATGTATTTTCATAAGTTGGTGTGAGTGAGTGAATTCTTACTGGTTTTGTTTTGTACTTGTTTTGTTTCTATATAGGTCAACAAATGGCTGTATGTGTTTTCTCTACTGCAGCTCCATAATTGAACATTTTTGTGTTCCATTTCTAATTGATTCCAACAAGATCAGTAGCTTAGTTCATTGTTATCACAGTCATTTATTTCATTTATGACTTGGCAGATTTGACGGAAGGTATTGGTGGGGTCGCTTTGAAGCCATCTGTGTAGACCTATGTATGAGAGGTTTTGTTCGTTAATGTATTTTTCTTCTACTTGTCTGTATTTTAGGCATAATATTACATACAGAATTGTGTCTGTAATTTTATTGCTATTCATTGTTCTTCTAAAGTTTTCTCTCTGTCTTATCAGCTCCTTCTTTTATCTCATCCCCATCAATCTCTTCTGTCTTTCCTTCCATCAAGTTTTCCTCGTTTCCTGTACTCCCCCCCCCCCCCCCTGTATTTACTGTCATTCCTCTTTGTCCATACCATTCAGACGACTCTCTCATTTTGCATCCATACCCTGTTCTGTCATGCTTTCTATCACTTACTTACTTACTTACTTAGTCGTTCCCCTTCTACCGTGAGGTGTAGAGGTTTGGAAGAGAGAGCGCCAGACTATTCATGCTTTCTGTCATAAAAGTAAATTCTCTTTCTCATGTTTTTGTTCTTAACAGAGCAGCAGTGTAGTTTGCAGCGTTGCAGGAGGTCTGCTGTAAAGCTCTTTATGTGCGCTTGCATTGTTTTGCAGTAGTGGTTTCTGAAGTATTTTATTTAATGTGTTGGTTGTAAGCCCTATGCCTATACTGGCATAGTCATCTGTTATGACATGCTTGATGGAGCATTGGGTTTATTCTTGCTTTGCTTTTTACTGAGACTCCTGAGTCACTGGGGAATAAGAGAGATTCCTGGAGTCCTGTGAAATAATACATGCAGAAATCAATATGAGGGTTAACTGGCAAGTAGGGATTCATTCATTTATTACCCTGGAGCACCCAAAGAAGCACAGGCCTTGACCTTTCAAGGTTTTTCCATGTCTTCTTTGTCACTTTCATATTTGTCTCCAATTTCCCTTTTCCATGCATTTTTCAGTGTCACATGACTTCTCTTACCCTGTGGGTTCCAGAACAAGTACTGTCTTGTAATGCTGTCCACAGGTTTTCTCAGTCTGTATCCTGTCCAACGCCACCATCTTCTTCTTACCCCTTCTTCCAGTGGCGCTTTGTCTGCTTCTTGTCATCAGTTTCACATTGGTGATCTTGTTGTATCATTGCAATCCTTCTGTTCTACACAAGCACCCATTTATGAAAGTCTGTAACTTCTTGGTTGATGTTTGTCTTTGTTCTCCAGATGCTTCAGAGCCATACGTTAGTTCATTCATTCATAACCCTCCACTCCCAAAGGAGCATAGGCTTTCAATAAACACATGCCAAGTCCTCCTGTCACGTGCCATCATCTCAAGTTCTTTTCACGTTCTCCTCATCATTTTCACCTCTGTTTCCATCTTCCTTCTCCATGTGCTTCTTGGTCTAGACAGTTTTACCATTTCTACCTTTTCATTTGTGAACTTGGAGCTAGATCTAGCAGACAAGGACTTTGGAGGTGGATGCACATCAGGGGTATGCAGTTGGAGTTGTTCAAAATGGCAGCTTGTCTAGACACATGATTTATTGAAGAGATCCATGGGGTTACATGATTTACATGGACAAAACACACATCTGCAACTGAAATTTGTTGGCAGTGTTGAGGTGTATGATGACAGTTAAATGAACTGCCAGAATGTCACAAAGTGCTGTTGACTTTTGCTGATGTAACAGCTGATGTTCACAATGAAAGTGTGTGCTTGCCAGATGCTGGGGATATTCACAGGTGACCTGAAAGCTTACATCATGGTGACTCTTCTTGTGGCTCTTCAGTGACATGTGTAGAAAGAAAGTGGATCCTCACCCACTTTGCTGAAACATGGGTACACCTATTTATTTTGTAACCAAGGAAGAGCTTTCACTCAATGGAAAATCTTGTGTCTAAAAAACTAGATTTGCCATTTTGATTTGCTCTGCATCAGTTTTATTATGTAGAAATTCCAAACCCTTGCCTGTTAGGACCAACTCCAAGTTCACAAGTACAAGTAAGAGTGTAGAAATGATAAAATTATATTGGCTTGCCTTTAAATAATCACCTTGTATTCTTATTTTCTGATTGACCTTCCTATATCTGCATATCATCATCATTTTTCTTTGTGCTCCTGATGGAGTATGGAGGCACCACTGTAGCAGGAAGCCTGCATAGAGCATTCACATGCTTTTACAGTGGTGGTTTCTGTGGCAATTTGTTTGACATGATGAAGTTGTCAGCCCCTATGTACAACCTCATATTAGTTGTCTTGTCTGACATGTCTGCGTATAGACATATTTTTAGTAATGGCATTTCCCCTCAAAAAATATATATAATTCCAACATGTCGGGCTATGAATGTTATATCTAGACTGATTAAAATTAAATGAAACGAGCAGATCTTCACAAGATTTTCTACTTTGACTCTGGATTAAACTCATTATTGTAGACTTTACTTCATGTAAACATATTTTTTTAAAAATAACTTGGAAAAGTTAAAGCAGGAAATAGTGAATAAAGTGAAATTTAATCATGCATAATTGTTCATGAATTTTCTTTGTTCACTTAGTGTTAATTGCATTAAAAAATAAATTCACATACCTTTTATCATCTAATGTTGTTTGACACAGATGGCTTAAGGGAACTCATTCCATTAATACCATTCATTCACTTTGGAGACATTGATGTATCTTTAAGAGACAAGTGAAATTTTTAAGACGTTGGCAAGCAAATATTAACAGGACAGTTGCACATTGTGCACTGTCAGTGTGGAAATATTGTCTGTGGAACACAAAAACATTTTGCTGTACTATTAATGCTGATAATACTCTTAAATAATTGCTACATGTGTGTGTGGTATTTGTGAAACACTTATTTCTGTCCCATGTTTGATTTAAACATTCTGCATTGCATATCCCAAGTCATGTATCATATATAATATATGGGATAAGGCAGCATGACTTCTTTTTGTTACCTCATGTGCAATTGAGCACAGGTGTCTTATAACAATGGAATTAGTAGACATCATCAGGCATTGTGCGGACTGATGTTGGTATTATGTACCCCCCATAGCTTCCATTGTCTTGTTCTGTCAGATCTTCCTGTGTCAATTTCTGGGCGCAAAATTTCTTTATGTTTGAGCTACCCCATTTCCATTGAATTTCTCATTTTCATAACATTTTCTGAGTTTCCTCTTTTTCAGCATGTCCCCAACAAAAGCTAACTCTCACTTTAAAAAAAATTGTTGTAAAGATTTTCCTTTGAGTTTGTGCATGTTTCAGTTCATGTCCATTATTTTTGTTTTCTTTTAAAGCTGTCAGTGGAATTCTTCACATTCTTTCGTAAATCTGGATTGGAATGATTTCTGATGATCTTCATGTTTGTATTTTCTTCTGTTTGTTTGCTCGCATTAACTTTAGAGAACTTGGTTTTGACTTCCATTGATAAAGATTTATTGCAAATATTATTTGTTTCATTATCTAGGTTACACTTGGGGTAATCTGTTTTTTTTTAAATTCTGAGGAAATAATTAGATATTATTAGTAGACCCTGGTATTGAATCCTGAGCTTTTCAAGATTGTCCTGCTGATTGTTAGATGTATTGGTGTAGCTGTTCAAATGGTCATTGTTATTATTTTTTACATTGTATATAAAGATATGAAGAAGATGAATGGCCAACAGTTGAAAATGAAAGAATTGGAAAAAACAGAACTGAATAGCCTGTCATGAATAGAAAGGAATAATGAAAATTTGCATTAACAGTAAATGAAATGCTTAGGAGAAAAAATAAGCAAGTGCAAAGATACACAAGGATGAGAGGAGTCTTTTAGTTTTTTGTACTATATAAAGAAAAAACTTTTCAAGCAGCTACGAGACATGCCAGAATTAAACATTGGTGGAAGATCAATAAATAACCTTAGCAGATGATGGAGTTTTATTAGCTGTAGGTGAACAGCTATTACAAAAACTAGTGAAGCAGGTGAAATGCAAATGAATATTCATTTCATTCATAACCCTCCACTCCCAAAGGAGCATAGGCCTTCAACAAACACATGCCAAGTCCTCCTGTCACTTATCATCATCTCAAGTTCTTTCCACGTTCTCTTCACCATTTTCACCTCTGTTTCCAGCTCTCTTCTCCATGTGCTTCTTGGTCTACCTCTGCCTCTCTTGCCCTGGGGGTTCCAGAACAAGGACTGCCTTGTAATGCTATCAACAGGTTTCCTCAGTGTGTGTCCTATCCATCACCATCGTCTTCTTCTCATCTCTTGTTCCACTGGCACTTGTCTAGTTCTTGTCCTCAGTTTGGTAACCTTGTCATACCATTTTAATCCCTCTATTCTACGCAAGCACCCATTTATGAAAGTCTGTATCTTTTTGGTTGTTGTCTTTGTTGTTCTCCATGTCTCAGAGCCATACAATAGGACTGACTTCACATTTGAGTTGAAGATTCTTATTTTCGTGTTGGATCTGATTTCTCTTGATCTCCATATATTTCTTAATGCAATGAAAGCTCCTCTTGCTTTTTGTATTCTTAGTTTGAAATCACTGTCTGTCCCTCCAACTTTGTCTATATTGCTGCCAAGATATGTGTACGATTCTACATCTTGTATTGGTGTTTCTTCAAATTCAACCCTGTAATCATTACTTGCATTTATTCTTATTATTTTTGTCTTTTCCCTGTGTATTTTTAGACCCAATTGCTGTGACCTCTCATCGAGTGTTTTCAGTTTGTCCTGCATCTGATTACGGTTATGGGACAGAAGAGCCAAGTCATCAGCAAAATCCAGATCATCCAACTGCTTAGTCAGAGTCCACTGGATTCCATTTCTGTTGTGTGTTGTCGATGATCTCATAAGCCAGTCTATTGCTAGTAAGAAACAAAATGGAGATAAGAAGCATCCCTGTCGCACTCCTGTTCTTATCCCAAACGTTTCTGTAAGCTGTCCTTTGTGAAAAACTCTGCATGTCATGTCTTCATATGTTTTCTTTATTAAATTAATGATCTTCAGGGGAACTCCATAATGCCTCATCAATTTCCAAAGTGATTCTCTGTCTACACTGTCAAATGCCTTTTCGTAGTCCACAAATCCGATGTATAATGGTGAATTCCATTCCAGACTTTGTTCAACTATTATTCTCAAAGTGGCTATCTGGTCTGTACAGGATCTGTTTTGTCGAAAACCTGCTTGTTCATCTCTCAGTTTCTTGTCTATGGACTCTTTTAATCTCTCAAGGATAATCCTATTTAATACTTTTCCTGGCACTGATAGTAACATTATTCCTCTATAATTTGTGCACTCTTGTAAATTTCCTTTCTTAGGCAACTTAACTAGATATCCTTCCTTCCATTCTGCTGGTATCTCTTCCTTTTCCCAGACTTTACCAAGTAATTTATATAACATCTCTGTAGCCGTGTCGATATCTGCTTTGACGGCCTCTGCTGGAATGCCATCAGGTCCAGATGCTTTTCCATCTCTTAGAAGCTTTATGGCTTTCTTTATTTCTTCCTTCATTGGTCTTTCACCGTTAATTTGTAGCTCTTCTTCTGCTGGCTGGATGCCCGGGGGGTTTTGTGGAGCTGGTCTATTGAGAAGGTCCTCAAAATATTCTGTCCACCTCTTCATTTGCTCTTGTATATTGCTGAGCAGTTTTCCATTCTTGTCTTTTATGAGGCTACTTGTTTGCTTGTATTTCTTTGTCAGCTTCTTTGTGCTGTTATACAGTTCTCTCATATTTCCTTTGGCTGCAGCATCTTCTGCCTCTCTTGCCAACTCCTCAATATACTTCCTCTTGTCTCTTTTGATACTTCTTTTAACTTCTTTGTTTGCTTCTGTGTACACTTCTTGAGCCTTGGCTTTGGAACATCTGGTTTTGCTTGTGTTTAAATCTGCTTTCTTGTTTTTTCTGTCTTTTATCTTGTTGATGGTTTCTGTTGTTATCCATGCTTTTTGTTGTCGTTCCCTTTTCCCCAGTATTTCTTCACAGTCTCATTCCATACCGTTTTGATTTGCTGCCAGTAGTCTTCTGTATTCTCTACATCTTCCAGCTGTTGGAGCACTTGGAATTTGTTGTATATTGTGACCACAAATTTGTCTCTTGTTTCTTGATTTCTTAGATGTCCTACATTAAATTGTTGTCTATAATTTTGCATTGTTGCATATCTCTTGAGTTTCATTTTTACTTTGGCTATCGGAAGGTGGTGATCTGATGCCACATCTGCTCCTCTGTATACCTTTACATCCCGCAATGATGATCTAAACTTCTTGTTTATGCATATATGATCAATCTGATTTTCTGTTCTATGGTCTGGTGATATCCATGCTGCCTTATGTATTCTCTTATGTGGAAACATGCTTCCTCCTATAGCCAATTGATTTGAAGCACAGAAGTTTGAGAATAGTTCCCCATTTTCATTCATTATTCCTAGCCCATGTTTTCCCATGACTTCTTCAAAGCTGGTGTTGACTGTACCTATCTTTGCATTCATGTCACCCATCAAAATTGTGATGTCTCTTCTTTTTACTTTTTCCATAATTTCCTGTAGTCTAGTATAAAATGCTTCTTTCACAGACTCTTCTTTGTCATTAGTTGGTGCATAACATTGGATGACATTTACATTTATTTTCTTTTTAGCTGTTTTAAAAGTAGCTGTTATTATTCTGGGTCCAACGGCTTTCCATTCAATGAGTGCTTTCTGTGCTTCTTTAGATAACATAAGAGCTACCCCTTCACTGTGGTGTGAACTTTCGTCTTCATGTCCTGAGGACATCACCAATTCACCTGTGATTAGTTTCTTCTTGTCTACCCCCTTCCACTTTGTTTCACACATTCCCAGAACCTCGATTTTATATTCCCTCATTTCTGCTGCTACGTGTGCCACTTTCCCTTGTTGAATATGAATCAATGAATATTGATTGGACATTAACATTGATACAATGAAAACTATGATGATTAGCAAAGCAGATGAAAAGCCAATGTTGTTAGTTAAATGGGAAGCTACTACAAGAGTTTCTTCTATCTTGGACACACAATAACAGAAGGTGAAATAAAAGAAGAATAGGAATAACCATAGTCAACAATATGAGACAGACAATGACATCCAAACAGACAACTCACAAATTAACAATGAGAGTCATCATCAAGTGATAAATATGCTCTTCTTCGTTACATGGTTGATGTAGAAACTGGACATTGACCCAAAAAAAGAATTTAGTCCCTGGAGATGTGGATATATAGAAAAAAGGGGTGGAATCAAAAGAAAGCAAAGAGGGCCTAGAAAAGCTAGGAATGAATAGAGAAGTCATGAAATAGATCAGTCAGATTAAATATTTTGGTCATATAAAAATGAATACAAGTTGTCAAATAATCAGTGCAGCGACTTATCACTGATCACCAGCACTCAAAGATCCAAATGTCAGCATGAAAGCTGATAAATAGTATATCCTTACCAACTCTTTGCTATCAAACATGGTCCCTGACCAGAGCATAGGAGAACAAAATCACATCTTTGGAGATGAGATGTTTAAGAAAAGCCATTGATGTTACCAGGAGAGACAGATTGAGAAATGATGACATGAGGATGATTTTAGGAACTACATCTGTATAGTGTAGAGACAGAAAATTAAGTTGTTTGAGCCATCTTTTGAGAATGGATTCTGATCAAATACCACTATGCGCCTACATCAGTAGAAGATGGTTTCAGGGTATTGAGAAGACAAAGATGCAGATAGATAGACATTATTACAGAAATCCTACAATAGCACTGGCTCACAGCAACACACTTTGCTCAAGACCGCAAACGTCAGCTCTCAACAACACTTCACTGCAAAAGTGGACTTAAAAGGTCAAGTAAAAGACATAATACCTTGCTGAAAACCATAATGGAAGGAAGAGTTGAAGGCAGGTGTGCAAGAGGAAGGCAGCGCTAGACGTGGGAATGTAATGTCAAGAGTTGTACATGAAAGAGTGTTTAAGAGTATACCATCAAGACAAGAGATAGAAACATTGTAGATCCATTGCAGCCAAGCTTCGATGTGAAGATGATAGTTGATCTGATCTGAATACTTAAAAAATCTCTCAAATGTCAGTACTGCTGTATCACAAAATAGTGAAGTTACTAGGTACCATGATAAATGTTCTGGCATTTAGATGTTGCAATCAATAAATGTATGCATTCATTGGCTGCCATGCTGGTTGCCTTGGCAATCATGTCTGCCCATTTCTTTCAGTCTCCATTTTTTAGGCCTAGCTGTGTCTTCAATCTGTTCCTATGCCTTATGGTCATTTGAAGAAGTATTTCTCTCTCTATCTTTGTTTTCTTCTTTCTGAGTTGAATTCAGTTTTTACTGAAATCTCACAATTTATTTCTTCTTATGTCTTGTCTGGAAAACTTTCACTGTCTGCACTTTGTTGTATTAACTAATCAATGACTTTTTTCAGCTCCTTTGGGGACTCTCTCGTTTGATTTTCTTCTGCCCAAGGAATCTGTTGCATTGTTCTATGGAACCAGATCTGTGATTCCTGGAGAAACTGTGTCTCATTTCTGAAGTGTGTTATAAATGTAGATGAATCTGAACATCATGAATAGTGCCAGCAGATTTTGTAGAGAATATGCATAGAAATAAACAAAGAAGAAAAGAAGTAAAATACTAGACAACAGAATTGTAACAGAAGTGATAGAATCGAACCAGGGACGACCTGAACTGTGCCATAACCTCTCTGTGGGAATGAGTCATGAAAGCATACATGGTCACTTGGCAACCCAAAAAAAGTGCTTTGTTAGTCTTGGACATTTGGATAACACTATACGCAACTATGGCATATAGGACCCTATGTGGGGATGTATATATTGAAATATGGGACACTTTATGAACGCCTGCTATATACCCATTTTTATTTCTTGTTTCTTTAGATTTTTTAGAGAATAGGTGTTTCTAAAACAGATCTATATGATAAACTGGAATTTACAGAATATCACATCCAAACCCAGTCCTTCACCAATGGATACATGCATCACATCCTTCATTTTTTATCAGTTGGTTGGCTAGATGTAAACACAGTCATATAGTAGAGAATGAATCAGGCAACAGAGGTTTGATACTGAAAGTAGAGACAGATAGGATATGTCCTAGAATACCATTAGGCAGTACAACCAGATATGTCTAAGACTGGAGCCACAAGAGGAAAGAAAGGAGTGGGGAAGTCAGAAAGTAACTGAGAAGTAGAGAAATAGAAGAAAAAGCTAAAGCAACAGGGACATTATGGGCAGAGCTGAAGAAGTTGCCTCAAAGTAGGACATGGTAAGGAGTAACAGTTGCAGAATTGTGTTCTGTAAAGAGTAAGAGTTGCAAAATTATGTTCCATGAGGAGTAGCAGTTGATAAATTGCTTTCCATGAAGAGTAATGATTGCATAATTGTGTTCAATGAAGATCAACATTTGCAGAATAGTGTTCCATGAAGAGTAACAATTGCAGAATAGTGTTCCATGAAGAGTAACAGTTGTGGGATTGTGGTGTTCCACGAAGAGTAACAATTGTGGGATTGTGTTCCATGAAGAGTAACAATTGTGGGATTGTGTTCCATTCATTCATTCATTCATAACCCTCCACTCCCAAAGAAGCATAGGCCTTCAACAAACACATGCCAAGTCCTCCTGTCATGTGCCATCATCTCAAGTTCCTTCCACGTTCTCCTTATCATTTTCATCTCTGTTTCCAGCTCTCTTCTCCATGTGTTTCTTGGTCTACCTCTGCCTCTCTTGCCCTGGGGGTTCCAGAACAAGGACTGCCTTGTAATGCTATCAACAGGTTTCCTCAGTGTATGTCCTATCCATCGCCATTGTCTTCTTCTCATCTCTTGTTCCACTGGCACTTGTCTAGTTCTTGTCATCATTTCCACGTTGGTAACCTTGTCATACCATTTTAATCCCTCTATTCTACGCAAGCACCCATTTATGAAAGTCTGTAGCTTTTTGGTTGTTGTCTTTGTTGTTCTCCATGTCTCAGAGCCATACAATAGGACTGACTTCACATTTGACTTGAAGATTCTTATTTTTGTGTTGGATCCAATTTCTCTTGATCTCCATATATTTCCCAATGCAATGAAAGCTTCTCTTGCTTTTTGTATTCTTATTTTGATATCACTGTCTGTCCCTCCAACTTTGTCTATATTGCTGCCAAGATATGTGTACGATTCTACATCTTGTATTGGTGCTTCATCAAGTTCAACCCTGTTTTCATTACCTGCATTTATTCTCATTATCTTTGTCTTTTCCCTGTGTATTTTCAGACCCAATTGCTGTGACCTCTCATCGAGTGTTTTCAATTTGTCCTGCATCTAATTACGGTTATGGGACAGAAGAGCCAAGTCATCAGCAAAATCCAGATCATCCAACTGCTTAGTCAGAGTCCACTGGATTCCATTTCTGTTGTGTGTTGTTGATGTTCTCATAACCCAGTCTATTGCTAATAAGAAAATATATGGAGACAAGAGGCATCCCTGTCGCACTCCTATTCTTATCCCAAATGGTTCTGTAAGCTGTCCTTCGTGAAGAACTCTGCATGTCATGTCTTCATATGTTTTCTTTATTAAATTAATGATCTTCAGGGGAACTCCATAATGCCTCATCAATTTCCAGAGTGATTCTCTGTCTACACTGTCAAATGCCTTTTCGTAGTCCACAAATCCGATGTATAATGGTGAATTCCATTCCAGACTTTGTTCAACTATTATTCTCAAAGTGGCTATCTGGTCTGTACAGGATCTGTTTTGTCGAAAACCTGCTTGTTCATCTCTCAGTTTCTTGTCTATGGACTCTTTTAATCTCAATGATAATCCTATTTAATACTTTTCCTGGCACTGATAGTAACATTATTCCTCTATAATTTGTGCACTCTTGTAAATTTCCTTTCTTAGGCAACTTAACTAGATATCCTTCCTTCCATTCTGCTGGTATCTCTTCCTTTTCCCAGACTTTACCAAGTAATTTATATAACATCTCTGTAGCCGTGTCGATATCTGCTTTGACGGCCTCTGCTGGAATGCCATCAGGTCCAGATGCTTTTCCATCTCTTAGAAGCTTTATGGCTTTCTTTATTTCTTCCTTCATTGGTCTTTCACCGTTAATTTGTAGTTCTTCTTCTGCTGGCTGGATGTCCGGGGGGTTTTGTGGAGCTGGTCTATTGAGAAGGTCCTCAAAATATTCTGTCCACCTCTTCATTTGCTCTTGTATATTGCTGAGCAGTTTTCCATTCTTGTCTTTTATGAGGCTACTTGTTTGCTTGTATTTCTTTGTCAGCTTCTTTGTGCTGTTATACAGTTCTCTCATATTTCCTTTGGCTGCAGCATCTTCTGCCTCTCTTGCCAACTCCTCAATATACTTCCTCTTGTCTCTTTTGATACTTCTTTTAACTTCTTTGTTTTCTTCTGTGTACAATTCTTGAGCCTTGGCTTTGGAACTTCTGGTTTTGCTTGTGTTTAAATCTGCTTTCTTGTTTTTTCTGTCTTTTATCTTGTTGATGGTTTCTGTTGTTATCCATGCTTTTTGTTGTCTTTCCTTTTTCCCCAGTATTTCTTCACATGTCTCATTCCATACCGTTTTGATTTGCTGCCAGTAGTCTTCTGTATTCTCTACATCTTCCAGCTGTTGGAGCACTTGGAATTTGTTGTATATTGTGACCGCAAATTTGTCTCTTGTTTCTTGATTTCTTAGATGTCCTACATTAAATTGTTGTCTATAATTTTGCATTGTTGCATATCTCTTGAGTTTCATTTTTACTTTGGCTATCGGAAGGTGGTGATCTGATGCCACATCTGCTCCTCTGTATACCTTTACATCCCGCAATGATGATCTAAACTTCTTGTTTATGCATATATGATCAATCTGATTTTCTGTTCTATGGTCTGGTGATATCCATGCTGCCTTGTGTATTCTCTTATGTGGAAACATGCTTCCTCCTATAGCCAGTTGATTTGAAGCACAGAAGTTTGAGAATAGTTCCCCATTTTCATTCATTATTCCTAGCCCATGTTTTCCCATGACTTCTTCAAAGCTGGTGTTGACTGTACCTATCTTTGCATTCATGTCACCCATCAAAATTGTGATGTCTCTTCTTTTTACTTTTTCCATAATTTCCTGTCTTCTTCTTCCGTCCTTAGCCACCGACCGTCAAAGCAGTCAGTGGCCATTACGCCTAGTGGCGTCTTAGGGCAACAGCAGATAGGTCCTCCTTCCACACAACCTGCCTAAGGAAAGTTCTTTCAATTTTCTGGCCGAGCACCATCACCAAACAAGAACTGCTGGCTCATAGCCACCTAGAAGACATGCACAATATCATAGCGAGTAGAGGCTGGAAGCATGGGAAACAAAGAGCCAGGGATCCAGACCCCCAGGACAACCCAGAGTCCGCTGGGAGGACAACATTAGACAATCTTTGAAGGACCGAGGACTAGAATGGAACCAGGCCAGGAGGAAGACAGCCGATAGGATAGTCTGGCGCTCTCTCTTCTAAACCTCTACACCTCACGGTAGAAGGGGAACGACTAAGTAAGTAAGTAGATGCTGGAATTAGGTAGGCCATATACTCAGAAGAGAACCTAACAGTATCGTCAGAACTGCCATGCTATGGGCTCCAGAAGGAAAGCAAAATTGAGCCGGCCATAAACTACCTGGCTGAGAACTGTGAAGGCAGAGATGCAAAGCATGAACAAGAGCTGAGGCACCACACAAAGGATGGCTACCAACCGAGTACGGTGGAGACAGTTTGTTGAAGCCCTTCAAGACACCACCAAGAAGAAGTTTCATGAAGAGAAGCAGTTGCAGAATTGTGTTCCCTGAAGAATAACAATTGCAGGATTGTGTTCCATGAAGAGTAACAATTGCAGGATTGTGTTCCATGAAGAGTAGCAGTTGCAGCATTGTTTTCTATGAAGAGTAACAGTTGCAGGATTGTGTTCCATGAATAGTAACAATTGCAGGATTGTGTTCCATGAAGAGTAACAATTGCAGGATTGTGTTCCATGAAGAGTAACAATTGCAGGATTGTGTTCTATGAAGAATAACAATTGCAGGATTGTGTTCCATGAAGAGTAACAAAAGCAGGATCGTGTTCCATTAAGAGTAACAATTGCAGGATTGTGTTCCATGAATAGTAACAATTGCAGGATCATGTCCCATGAAGAGTAACAATTGAAGGATTGTGTCCCCTGAAGAGTAACAATTGCAAGAGTGTGTTCCATGAAGAGTAACAAAAGCAGGATCGTGTTCCATGAAGAGTAACAATTGCAGGATTGTGTTCCATGAATAATAACAATTGCAGGATTGTGTTCCATGATGAGCAGCAGTTGCAAAATTGTGTTCCACAAGTAAAAAAAAAAGTGATAATCATGAGGAATATATGTACTGGCACACGTACCACTCCATCTCTTTTACACATTGTATTGTAAAACATTGAGTGGTACAATGACGATAAAGATATACTTCTTATGGAAGAATTTAAATTCCTAATGGCAGTTTTTTTAATTTGCTGCAAAAGATGAGTTGATTTATTCTATTTTATTGTGGTGAAGTGAAAAAGGAGATTAAATTATGGAGACAGTTCTATTCACAGAAATATCCAAATGGAAAAGGCTTGGAACACTGGTTGTCATCTTCCAAAGAGATATTAACGATGATAATTAAAATGAATTGTAGCTAATCTATGGCATGGTTTTACCAAATTCAAATACAGACTAACTGTTTTGGTTCTGTATGCATTACTTATTAACTGTCCTAGATGTCATTTGTCTTGAGTCTTCTGATGGTGTTTCATGAGCTTAGATCTATGCTTGTATCTCTACCTCAAGGAAATCTAAGAATTCTTTTGCTGTGAAATGGGTGGATATTAACAACAACAATCTCTATTAAACTGACATCTAATTTTAATTTGACTGAAGTTGTTTGGGATATACAATGCATGAATAGTCTGTTGTCCCATTCTATTTTGCTAGAGTAGTCACTCACCTACACAACATATATTTGTTGCAGTGGTAGAACGGAATTTCAAACGTTAGAAGAAAGTAAACGAAGGGCCAAAATAGAGAGGTCTTTTTCAAGGTAGGCCTCATGCAGTCCTTATATTACAATTTGTTTTGTTTTATTTGTTCATTGATTTTGCTTTTTTATAAATATTTTTTAATTCTCTACATTTTCTTTTATAGTCTTTCATCTTAATTTGAAAATGCTCATTTCTTATTTGAGTATTTTACAAATAATGTTTACTCCAGCAGTCTTCTTCCTCCCATGTTATGTTAAAAGCTTTCTGTGTTAATTGGACTTTGTTGTCATTAAAAGGGCAAATATGAGGGTCGTTCAGAAGGTCACTTAAGAGTCAGATTGGCACAATTAATTGTTTTTAAACTATATTTTACATGTAATCTACACAGCTGAAAAATTCCTGCTTAGCAGAGGCATAACAAGAAGAGTCATTTTGAAGTGCTTGTCCAAGACATCGGTTTTGAGACCATGCAAAAGTGGTTTCTTTTCTGGCAGATAGGATATATTTTGCCACAGTAAGAGACAAGGGTTAATTCTTGTGTATTTTTATAATAAAGGATCAAACATTTTTATGAAGGGATCATCAGCAAAAGCATTCATTTAACTCTCAAAACCCATTCAATAAGCAGTGAATCCCAGATAACAGTGCATGAATTAATAAACATATCTTCTTTGTGGTCATGGACTGGGTGAGACAAATACAGAAATAAGGAAAACTGTAACACAGTGGATGTTTGGCAAACAACCAGGTATTCTTGGTGTTACAAATGACTTGTCTTTTATCACATTAAGCAAGATAAACAGGAATAGACAGAGTAACAATAGAAGCAGCAAAAACAGAGCTTCGTATCATTGTAAATCAAACAAAGGAAATAACGAAATAAAAGGCAAACAGGTCATCACTCGTGATGGCTGGCGATTAAACTGAGAAAGTGTGGCTGGATAGGAAATACTGGCATGAAACAACCAACCGGTATAAACAGACATGACCCTAACTGGAAATCACAGAGGAAGAGCATAGTGAGGTGTCAGAAAGAACAAAGAAAAGGGACCCGGAGGACTGTAGATAAAGAAGCTAAAATAGCTGGGTCTCATTGGCAGAGCTGATGAAGACAGTTTAAAATATAAATTCATGTTAAGTAACAATTGCAGGTCAGTGCTCCATGGTGAACAGAAATGATTGTCGGTGAAATGTGCCCAAAATTTTATTGTGGTCAGATATTTCTATAAAAATAAAATATTAAATAGGTATCCACACATCTGCTGCACACACAATCTGATTTATTTTTTAAAATGTTTGTTTATTTTAAAGTAACATAGTCACTACAAGTTTTTAAGATTAAAAAAAAATATACATCGAGAATTCCTAATTAGCTGGCGTGCAATTTGGAATTAATAATTAGGCAGCACCTTCCTAGTAAGATAATTGCAGCTGTTTGAATACATCATCTACAATTATTGACGCAATATACCATAATTATAACCCATTAGAGGATGAACAGTGTTATTTGTCCAGGTATTAAAAAAAATTGTTTCTGTGTGTAATAAGTGGGAGAATTTTAGTCAAGTCACACGCCTACACAATGTGTTTGCAGTTTTTTTTTTTTTTTAAACAGAGATGGCAGTCTTGTCACCATGGCCAAACCATCTAGCCCAACAAATAAATAATGCTTTCTGTCAGAACAATCCTCATATTTGAAATGCCTTGTCAGTACTGAGTAGATAAAGCAGACCACACGCTTTTTTTTTAGTACTGTGTTTATAACGATACTATTGTTCCCTTTCTTTATCAATATTATCTTGAAGTTTTCATCTGCTCCTTTCCTGTCTTTAATGTTGTTGAACAGCACAATGAAAGAAAAGAAAAACATTCTCTCATGACTTCTGTGTATATCAGTTAACCATATTTTTTTTTTTTTATTCAGTGAGATTGCATTCATTTAATTTTAAACCCTTTCTCCCATACCTTTTGTGACTATTTTTGCTCCTATGCTCACTACTAACTTCTTGTTATTTTTTGACTTTCTCGTCACTGTAATCAGATAACTGTTTGAGAAAGCACTTTAATTCTACTTGACATATTATTACTGCAATGTATTGGCTGAGCCTTATAAAGTGACCCCTAAAAGCAGGAGTTGACATAGGGTAGATGCCACTCTGCTGGTAGGTCACAGGCTATGAGTTGGTAGATCTCTAGGTGAAGGAGGGGATATGAGAAAGAATTTGAAAGATTTTGACTTTCTCCTGCCGGGATTAAAAAGTGGAGTGCCCCCAAGATTAAATGGGCTTTTTTCTCATTCCCAATCAAAACTCATGAGCTAACTTACAAAAATTCACTTTAGTCTAAACTGCATGTGATACGAAAGTGATGTTTTCTTTGATGTGAGGTTAACATTAAATAAAAATACCATTTAGTTTGTATTTTTCACCACTGATGATGGGAATCACAGGAAGCAGTTCGTATTGCAGAGATAAAATTTGCATAATGTTGCACTTATTCCAGAATTCTAATTCCCTGAAACCTAAAAACAGACATGATTTTGTCAAGGTAGATCTTTTGAGAGCTCAGTGTTTTTGAAGTAGATCCCCACAGCTCCTAGGTTTGCCTGCCGCTGCCTTAAAGTAACCTTTACCATCTCTTATTCCTCATTCGGGGATCTCAGCCAATGGATTGCGGAACTCTTTAGAGAAATTCTCTCACAGTTGGAAAACACCTCTCAAGTTTCAGGCTACCATGTTTTATGAGTTGTATGAAAATACATCAGTCAGTACTTGGATTAGACAGAAATACTCTAGTAAATTGTTCTGTTGTTGGCATCAACTTACCGTTGCGGTTTATGAGCACAGACATAGCATCACTCAAGTCTACCTCAGATTCTTGCACATCTTGGCTTATGTTTATTTGAGTATATAGTGCATGTGGTAGTCTGGCTTAAAAAAAAAATTAATATCCTTTGCGCAATTTATTTACAGATAGCACTGGTTATTTGCTTTTAGTTTTGGTGTTATTATTTCGCTGTAGCAAACGTTTATTTTATTGTCGCTTTGTTTTGGTTGCAGATTTAGGAATCTGGTAATATTAACCTACTTATTCTGTATGTAGCAATCATGAAAGGGTGTAGTGAAAAGAGCATAGGCATGAAAGAGTTTAGAAGACTGAGGATCTTGTTTGGAACTAATTTAGTTGATTCTGAAGGAAGTTACTTGTAACGTTTTGAATAATGTATATGTATTATGTAGGGAAAGATGGATTAACTCTGTGGATGTTTTGACTTTGGTAATTTGACTAACAAATCTTTGAGGCCTCACAAATACATGAGGGATAATTTAAAAAAAGTAAGGTTCCCTATGTTATAACTCTGTATGTATTTGGAGAAATTTAATTTCTCTCTGTGGGCAACATTGATTATGAGGTAATGTAAATAAAATGTAGTGTTATTCGTTTTCTCTGGGCGAAATGTGTTGCTCCCATTGCAATTCATAGACAGTTGATAGAGGTGTATGTCGAAAACGCAATAAGTCTTCAGAGAGAGGCAATTCAAAGAAAGAGGCCTGGATCCAAGGTGTGGTTTTTTAACATGACAATACCACACCGCACTTCAAACTCAGGACCTTCTGCAGTTGTTTGAATGGGGCATTCTCCTCTAAAGCCCTGGCCTAGCGCCATCAGATTTCCATTTGTTTTGGGCCTTTAAAGAATCACCAGAGGACGATGGTATCCAGATGTTGTAGCAGTGCTGAATGCTGTTCATGAATGGTTGACAGATCAAGAGCCAGATTTTAACCATGCAGGGATTTTCAAACTTGTGCCAAAATGGGATGAATGCATAAACGCTCTTGAATGCTATTTTTGAATAGTAGTCATAATAGTGTATTTCAGCACTATGATTTCGTGATTTTGTTGTTTAAATCTTGTAAATAAAAGTTTGCATAAAACTGGGAACCTTACTTTTTGATCTCACCTCATCCATCAGAACACTAACAAATACAGATACATAAACGCAAGCAAACACATTTTCACAAACACATCAGCCGTGTTAGAATGAAGTGTTGCAGTTACTATTAGGAAATTTATAATTAAAAAGCAAGTATACACGTCAAATTGCAGGAAAGAAATATAAAAAGGCAATAATGCCTTTTTCTTCACCCTCGTGAAATAAAGATTTCATTTGTCCGTTTGTTTGTTTAAAACAGTGATAAGGGAAACATTTAAAGTCAACTTTTCAGCATCCACAATACGTTTAGAAGACTGAGGATCTTGTTTGGAATTAATTTAGTTGATTCTGAAGGAAGTTACTTGTAACATTTTGAAAAAGAATAATAATTGTTTGCCTACTTCTTTTCACGGGATGTAATTTGTAAATAGAGAATGAAGATTAACTCAAGCATTAACCTTTTTTGTGAGTTTTACTCCTAACCAAATGAAGATTTTGATATGTAATAAAAGTTTTGCTGCAGATTCATATGTGAATTTTGGCAAACCTCATCTGAGCGGTTTGTTTTAAAATAAAAGAAATAATTTAAATTGTTAGTAATGCTATTTTTTCGTAAATCAGTGTTTCTTGGCTTTTGTTTAACACGGGTCATTGGTTTTCTCTGATCCCTGCCCATCATGTCACCAGTTGGGTGTAACGAGTGGTTAACCTGGGTGCTTCAGACCTAGGAGCGTTGTTTGCTTTTAGGGGCGTTAAATGATGTAGGAGCGTTGTTTACTTTTAGGGGTGTTAAATGATGTAGGAGCGTTGTTTACTTTTAGGTGCGTTAAATGACATAGGAGCGTTGTTTGCTTTTAGGGGCGTTAAATGACGTAGGAGCATTGTTTGCTTTTAGGGGCGTTAAATGATGTAGGAGCGTTGTTTACTTTTAGGGGCTAGGAGCGTTGTTTACTTTTAGGGGCATTAAATGATGTAGGAGCGTCGTTTGCTTTTAGGGGCGTTAAATGATGTAGGAGCGTTGTTTACTTTTAGGGGTGTTAAATGATGTAGGAGCATTGTTTGCTTTTAGGAGCATTAAATGATGTAGGAGTGTTGTTTGCTTTTAGGGGCGTTAAATGATGTAGGAGCGTTGTTTACTTTTAGGGGCGTTAAATGATGTAGGAGCGTTCTTTGCTTTTAGGGGCGTTAAATGATGTAGGAGCGTTGTTTACTTTCAGGGGCGTTAAATGACGTAGGAGAGTTGTTTACTTTTAGGGGTGTTAAATGATGTAGGAGCGTTGTTTGCTTTTAGGGGCGTTAAATGATGTAGGAGCGTTGTTTGCTTTTAGGTGCGTTAAATGATGTAGGAGCATTGTTTACTTTTAGGGGCGTTAAATGATGTAGGAGCGTCATTTACTTTTAGGGGCGTTAAATGATGTAGGAGCGTCGTTTACTTTTAGGGGCGTTAAATGATGTAGGAGCGTCGTTTACTTTTAGAGGCGTTAAATGATGTAGGAGCGTCCGATTGACAGAATAGATAAGTGCTGGTCTCTTGCGGCAAAGGTGCCGGGTTTGATTCATGGTATCACCACGCTCCAGTCTACCCAGGTGCAAATGGGTACCTGACTTACCTCTTGAGTTAAGGAAGGAAAAGACAGAGGAAGGGAACTGGTCACCCCACCTTTCGATGCTGGACCTAGTATAGTCAAGTCTCTAACACTTCACTCCCCTACGGCAGTATCTGCTGTGGGACTACCTTTGCTTTTTTTTAATGATGTAGGGGGCAGAGGAGGGCAGTACGCTACAAGAAAGCACCTACAGTCACAAGCGCATACGCCAATCGGAAGCATGACCTGACTCTCAACAATCAAAGTGATACTGTCTGTCCATGTGTCACAGCCTTTTGGCTTGGGCAGATCATAGTTTGGAAATCTTCATTTCCTCTTTTACAGCCGAATTCAAAGGACCACTGTTCAGTTATCTTAGAAGTCACAATGTTTTGTTCTGTTTGTAAACACTTTGCTCTTAGTTTTATGTTTGTGACATATTTTTTATTCATTTATTTCACAATGAAAAAAAAGTTTGTTAGCATTCTATGCATTTATTTTACATTTGGATTTGATCCCTTAACTACAAATAAACAACTGCCGATATAGCTCATTTGCAAGAAGACTATCTCCATTGAGACCTTGAAGCACTCGAGAATAACATAGAATTTGAGTAAGAAACATTGTCTCATGAATATTATATACTTTTGGGTCTTGTAGTTAAAACAATCAGAAAGAAGTACTGTAAGCTAACTTATTGCACATATGTAAAATTTCCTGTAATGTTTGTAGAGCAAATAAGACAGGTATACCCATCAAAACAATGATGGGAGAAGAATTAAAGCCATTATCTTCAACTTTCAGCATCTGCTGCACGTTTAGAAGGCTGAGAATTGAGAATAGGTAAATAGAGAGTAATATGACTACCGGTAATTCTTTAACATCACTTTAATCACATGTTTTTGTAATGTACAGTTATCTGTAAAATCTTTGCCACAGTAGCCTGTGTCCTGAATATATACAGGTACTTATCTGGATTCCTTCCTTGTATGAGCGCTGCGTACAGCTGACCGTGAGCATTTATTTGCTTCTCTAGGTATACAATTAAATGATCAAATAATTATCCCCGCACTTTGTTGATTGTCATGACAAAAGCTAAAATCACAGGAAACTGACAAATTCTCAGGATGAAAAGGAGGCTAATATCGTAGGCTCTACATTTATGTGTGTAATGATACATCATCCACCCGAATTACCACCTGTAATGATTTGTTGTATTAAAAAAAAAATCAGTTCTCCGTCTTTAGTTTTAACAAAATGTTAAAGTTAAAAAAACATGAAACGGCATTGGGTAAGATTTTTTACTATGAAACTAAATTATTAACCTTCTCCGCCATTTCTTGATGGGTTACTTGCAAAAATATATGTGAAATGTGAATAAAATACATTGTTGACCTCTAAGTTTGAATAATTCTAACTGGTGCTCAAGATAACTTTTACTCAAAGCACAGTGCAAAGTGTGCCATTTCCTTATTTTCCCCCCAAACGTTGATCAGCAAAGACTGCTTCTGGTAGGTATACATACACCTAAATCATAAATGATGTAGCTTTGTTGATTATCCTGGAAAAAGCTAAAATCACAGGAAACTGACTATGTCAGAAGATGAAAAGAAGGCTGATATTGCTTGGCTCTATATTGATACGTAAATAACTCATCTGCAAAACAGTTTATAGAAGCAGGAAATGGAGCAAAATATGTTGATTAATTCTGCCAAGAGTGGCTCTTCTTGCCAAATGACCATATACACAAAAAATACAAAGCTTTTTATAGTTTTTTTTAAAAACTTCTCTCAAAATGTTTATATATAGAGAAAAGATGACACCTGTGTCACTGTACATTTGGACAATTCAAACTCTCTAAAATTTTATTCAGATAAGGGTGGAGGGGTGGGTGAAGAGCTAGATGTGTTCAGTCACTCTAACATTCCACACACACTTCTCCTCCTGTTTTTTAAATTTTTTAAATTATATAGTTTTAGATTTCACAAACTATAGGATAATCTTGAAAGCCAGCATTTTAATAATGTATCTGACATTCAGAAACCATTGTTTGATAATGAGGCACAATATAACACTAACATTTTTTAACTTAAAAATCTGAGAGTAGTTTTCATTAAGGATAACGGGGTAAATCCTGGTGTTATACATCAGCACTTCCCTAAACTATGAGTCTTGGATCCTGTAGTTCTGTAAATTTATAGAACTCATCATATCTGATGCCTGTAACCAGTGTTTGTTTTCTCTTGACGTCTGCTGGTTATTGTCCTTGTTTCACCTTGACCACCAAATAATGGATTTTAAAATCTTTCTTCTTTACTTACATGCATACACATCCAAACATACACACACAAACACACTTCGCAAGATATTCACATCCTTTTCCCAGTAGACTGTCTTTAAGTCCATATAAGTCCTTATCTATAATTATACTTATAGGGTTTGCATAGCATTATTTTGTAAGGATGCTAAGAAAAGATACTGTCCTTTGAAAATGTTTGAAACTACTACATTAGACAGCTAGCGAATAGTAACATTTGAGTGAATTTGTGTAGTCCCTCAGACACACATAACTTACACATACTTTGGTTATGCCATCAAAGTGCTCTAAAACAAAGTATTACTCAGTTTTCATCAGAAAAATCTGTGACTCATTTTACTTTGTTGGAATCCTTCAGATCGCCAAGTAAACGATACAGAAGGACAGTGGGAGCAGTTTCCAGAGAAGCCATTCTGGAAGAAAACCGATATATTGATGGCTATCGTCAAATGTCAAAGTCGCAGACCTTTTCAGGAAAGTCCAACAGCCCAAACACCGGCACCGGCCCAACTACCAGTACTAGCGGTAGCGGCAACTCCAGCTCAGGAAAACATGCATTCAGCAGACATGATGTTGTTGCTAGTCAGATGCGGGCCACCTTACCTCATGACTACAAGTCCTCGCGTTCCTCCTGGAATGATGAAACCCAGTCCGAAAAATCCGAAGAGTAAGTACATCTTTTAATTTATGTGCTACTCTTCATGCACTTACAGTTGTGTCTTTTGTTTTGTTGCTGTCATTACTTCCAGCTGTGTCTTCTGTATTGTATGGCATTTCTTATAGCTGTGTCTTCTGTTTTGTACTGTCATTACTTATAGCTGTGTCTTCTGTTTTGTACTGTCATTACTTACAGCTGTGTTTTTTTTTTGGTTTTGTACTGTCATTACTTACAGCTGTGTTTTTTGTTTTGTACTCTCATTACTTACAACTGTATCTTTTGTTCTGTGTTGTCATTACTTACAGCTGTGTTTTTTGTTTTGTACTGTCATTACTTACAGCTGCATCTTTTGTGCTGTGTATGTTGTCATTACATACAGCTGTGTTTTTTGTTTTGTACTGTGATTACTTACAGCTGCATCCTTTGTTCTGTGTTGTCATTACTTACAGCTGTGTCTTTTTGTTTTGTACGGTCATTACTTATAGCTGCATCTCTTGTGCTGTGTATGCTGTCATTACTTACAGCTGTGTTTTTTTGTTTTGTACGGTCATTACTTACAGCTGCATATCTTGTGCTGTGTATGTTGTCATTACTTACAGCTGTGTTTTTTGTTTTGTACTGTCATTACTTATAGCTGAGCCTCTTGTTCTTTGCTGTTATTACTTACAACTGAGCCTCTTGTTCTTTGCTGTTATTACTTACAACTAAGTCTTTTCTGTGATGTCAATACCTTTTTCGCTGAGCCTCTAGTTCTGTGCTGTCATTACTTACAGCTGAGCTTCTTGTTCTGTGTTGTCATTACTTACAGCTGAGCCTCTTGTTCTGTGTTGTCATTACTTACAACTGAACCCCAATTCTGTGTTGTCATTACTTACAGCTGAGCCTCTTGCTCTGAGTTGTCAATATTTACTACTGAGCCTCTTGTTCTGTGTTGTCATTACTTACAGCTTAGCCTCTTGCTCTGAGTTGTCAATATTTACTACTGAGCCTTTTGTTCTGTGTTGTCATTACTTACAACTGAACCCCAATTCTGTGTTGTCATTACTTACAGCTGAGCCTCTTGCTCTGAGTTGTCAGTATTTACTACTGAGCCTCTTGTTATGTGTTGTCATTACTTACAACTGAACCCAAAATTCTGTGTTGTCATTACTTACAACTGAGCCTCTTGTTCTGTGTTGTCATTACTTACAACTGAGCCTCTTGCTCTGTGTTGTCATTACTTACAACTGAGCCTCTTGTTCTGTGTTGTCATTACTTACAACTGAGCCTCTTGTTCTGTGTTGTCATTACTTACAACTGAGCCTCTTGTTCTGTGTTGTCATTACTTACAACTGAGCCTCTTGTTCTGTGTTGTCATTACTTACAACTGAACCCCAATTCTGTGTTGTCATTACTTACAACTGACCCTCTTGTGTGAAACAAAGTGGAAGGGGGTAGACAAGAAGAAACTCATCACAGGTGAGTTGGTGCTGTCCTTGGGACATGAGGACGAAGGTTCACACCACAGTGAAGGGGTGGCTGTTATGTTATCTAAAGAAGCACAGAGGGCACTCATTGGACCCAGAATAATAACCAAGCTGTTGGACCCAGAATAATAACCGCTACTTTCAAAACAGCTAAAAAGAAAATAAATGTAAATGTCATCCAGTGTTGTGCACCAACTGATGACAGAGAAGTCTGTGAGAGAAGCATTTTATACTAGACTACAGGAAATTATGGAAAAAGTAAAAAGAAGACATCACAGTTTTGATGGGTGACATGAATGCAAAGATAGATATGGTCAACACCGGCTTTGAAGAGGTCATGAGAAGACATGGGCTAGGAATAATGAATGAAAATGGGGAACTATTCTCAAACTTCTGTGCTTTGGGTCAACTGGCTGTGGGAGGAAGCGTGTTTCCACATGGGAGAATGCACGGGGCAACATGGGTGTCACCGGACCATAGAACAGAAAATCAGATTGATCATATGTGCATGAACAGGAAGTTTGGGTCATCATTGCAGGGTGTGGGGGTATGTGGAGGAGCGGATGTGGCATCAGATCACCACCTTCTGATAGCCAAAGTAAAAATGAAACTCAAGAGATATGCAACAATGCAAAATTATAGACAGCAATTTAGTGTAGGACATCTGGGAAATCAGGAAGTGAGAGCCAAATTTGCGGTCATAGTGTCCAACGGATTCCGGGTGCTCCAACAGCTGGAGGATGTAGAGAATACAGAAGAATGTTGGCAGCAAATCAAAACTGTATGGAATGAGACATGTGGGGAGGTGCTGGGGAAAGCGGAACGACAACAGAAAGCATGGATGGCAACAGAAACCATCGGTGAGAAGGGGGACAGAGGAAACAAGAGAGCAGATTTGGGCACAAGCAGAACCGGAGGTTCCAGGGCCAGGGCTCGGGGGGTGTACACGAAGGCAAACAGAGAAGTAAATGGAGGTATCAAAAGAGACAAGAGGAAGTGTATTGAGGGGTTAGCGGGGGAGGCGGAGGATGCTGCAGCCGAGGGAAGTATGAGAGAACTGTATAGCAGCACACATACATGCCACACTTAAAGGTTTACCCATAATCTGTACGGGGTGTTTGCGTTTTCAGATGTGTACGGGCCGTACATGGGTCTGTACGGGTTTTTTCGCCTAATTATTAAATATACATATAAATCTTGTGCCACTACACAATTTGCGTCATGAGATTCGGCGAGATTTTAAGCCAAGTGGATAAAAAAAAAAATAACCAATGAAAATCAAGCTGCCTATTTTTCAATTGCCGCGGGATGTGCGTGGCGTGTTCATTCACAATTTTTCGCTAAAGCTAGCGCGAGGTTACTGATTATTTGAACGATTACGCAGCACTGAAATCTTTTTTTGAACGAGCCTATTGTTTAGGGGAGTTTAGTATTGGTAAGTAATTCAAGGCAAAAATATTACAATAACATGGAGGTAAGTCAGTTTAACTGTCAGATAACTTAGGCCTAACAGCTTTCTTTTCCCCTAAGGTTTTAGCATAATTTATTATTTAATTTACGGCTGGTAAAAAAAAAAAAGGGAGGGTGATTTTCAGCACTAAAACTTGTAGGAAAGTGCGGAAATGAGGAAAAATAATACAATGGCCTACAAATTTGATGGGTAGCCTAATATCGTAATGACGGTCCGCCGAATGCTCCGCATGTATTTTTCGTACCATTTAGAGATAATTAGGGTTACAGCTAGGGTTAACCCCTAAATCTAAATGGTACGAAAATACACACGGAGCATTCGGCGAACGTCCCCCCCCCCATTCCGATATTACCAAATTATGGAAACTGAAAAGAAAAAAAAAAAAAAACCACAATAGCGTGGAAAATTTAAATCTAAAATCGAGCAGAGAAAAGAATATTTGGAGTTAGCCTACTTCAATTCTTAGTTTTAATTTCGTTTCTATAAAAAACAATGTTATTTTGCCTTTGGTGGACATCATTACGGTCATTCAAAGCTTTATAATTATTAAATAATTAATTAGCCTACTATCAATGTTTGATTGACACTAAAATTTGTATGGGAAGGTCTATTTAAAACTACCAGTTGGGCTTTAACGGCTATTCCAATTTTTTGAAGTTCGGTAGAAAATATACAGGCTAATATTACGCCAGCGCTCGTTTATATTTTCATTACCAGCTTTAGCAAAAAATTTATTAGATCTTAAATTTAAGATTCCTAACCCATAATGCTTATTACTGGTCTCTTTAGGCCTGTACTTTTATAAGGCACTATAGAAAAACACAGCAACTGTTCTTCATTTCAACCATAAATTGTATTAATTTTTTTCCAAGATTCTATTTCATTATATAATATTAAAATTACAAATAATTATATTTTTCAAATTGATTATTAATATTTGTATTTACTATGCAAAATAAATTCTAACTCTTGTTGTTTAGGTTTTAAAGCAAGTGAAGACATGCTTAAAAAGGCAAAGGCCGCATGTCACTATGATGGTGCAGAACCATCTAATTGAATATACTTTTACATGAATAAACTCTTTTGTTACGTTTTTCAGTCTTTGTACAGGTTTTGCGGGTCTTTGTACAGGTTTTGCGGGTCTTTGTACAGGTTTTTTTAATTTTTTGTACAGGTTTTTCATCTCTGAGGTGTGGCATGTATGAGCACATGGAAGCTAGCAGGGAAATACAGGCAAACAGGTTGCCTCATAGGAGACAAGAATGGAAGACTACTCAGCGATATACAGGGGCAGATGAAGGGGTGGACAGAGTATTTTGAGGACTTTCTCCATGGACCAGCTCCACAAAACCCCCCGGACATCCAGCCAGCAGAAGAGCAGCTACAAATTAAGGGTGAAAGACCAACAAAGGAAGAGGTAAAGAAAGCCATGGGGCTTTTGGGAGATGGAAGGGCGTCTGGACCTGATGGAATTCCAGCGGAGGCCATCAGGGCAGATATCAGCACGGCTACATAATGTTATATAAATTACTTGGTAAAGTCTGGGAAAAGGAAGAGATACCAGCAGAGTGGAAGGGGGGATATCTGGTTGGGTTGCCTGGGAGGGGAAATTTACAAGAGTGCACAAATTGTAGAGGAATGGTGTTGCTGTCAATGCCAGGTAAGGTATTGAACAGGATTATCCTTGAGAGATTAAGGGAGTCCATGGACGGGAGACTGAGAGGTGGGCGGGCAGGTTTTCGACGGGACGGATCCTGTGCAGACCAGATGGCCACTTTGAGAATAGTGGTTGAATGGGGTGTGGAGTGGAGTTCACCACTGTACATCGGATTTGTGGACTACGAGAGGGCATTTGACAGTGTGGACAGGGAGTCGCTATGGAAATTGATGAGGCATTATGGAGTTCCCCTGAAGATCATTAATTTAATAAAGAAAGCATATGAAGACATGACATGTGGAGTTCTTCATGAAGGACAGCTTACAGAGCCGTTTGGGATGGGAGCGGGAGTGCGACAGGGATGCCTCTTGTCTCCATTTCTTTTCTGCTAGCAATGGACTGGGTTGTGGGAGCATCGACGGCACACAACAGGGGTGGAATCCAGTGGACTCTGACTAGGCAGTTGGATTATCTGGATTTTGCTGATGACTTGGCTCATCTGTCCCATAGCCGTAATCAGATGCAGGACAAATTGAAAACACTCTATGAGAGGTCGCGGCAATTGGATCTGAAGATACACAGGGAAGGGACAAAGATAATGAGAATAAATGCAGGTAATGATAGCAGGGTTGAACTTGAAGAAACACCAATACAAGATGTAGAATCTACACATATCTTGGCAGCAATGTAGACAAAGTTGGAGGTACAGATGGTGATATCAAAATGGGAATGCAAAGGGCAGGGGGAGCTTTCATTGCATTGGGAGGTATATTGAGATCAAGAGAGGTCGGATCCAAAACGAAAAAGAGAATCTTCGGCTCAGGTGTGGAGTCAGTCCTGTTGTGTGATTCTGGGAGATGGAGAGCAACAAAAACGGCGGCCAAAGGGCTACAGACTTTCGTAGGTGGGTGCTTGCGTGGAGTGGAGGGATTAAAATGGTATGACAAGGTTACCAACGTGGAACTGAGGACAGGAGTTAGACAGGTGCCGGTGGAACAAGAGATGAGAAGAAGACGATGGCGATGGGTGGGACACACGCTGAGGAAACCTGTTGATAGCGTTGCAAGGCAGTCCTTGTTCTGGGGCCCCAGAGCAGGAGAGGTATAGGTGCACCAGGAAGCACATGGAGAGGAGAGACAGAGGTGAGGGTAGTGGGGAGAACGTGGAAGGAACTTCGGATGATGGCACGTGACAGGAGGACTTGGCATGTGTTTGCTCCTTTGGGAGTGGAGGGTTATGAATATGAGCCTCTTGTTCTGTGTTGTCATTACTTACAACTGAGCCTCTTGTTCTGTGTTGTCATTACTTACAACTGAGCCTCTTGTTCTGTGTTGTCATTACTTACAACTGAGCCTCTTGTTCTGTGTTGCCTTTACTTAGCCGGGGTGGTGGATTTGGATAAGAATATGTCTGACAACTCACAACTCCAGTAATTTAATATAGATATAAACAAATAAAACGGTATTGAATCAGTTTTACAAATAAACAGTGCACAGGAAACAAGGGACGTTTCGGGTTTTACCCTTCGTCAGCCACAGTTACAAACAGGCAACAAGGACAAGAAATATAGATTATAGACTAAAAATACGTAATATATATAAACACAGATGAAGAGCAATAATAAAGCAAAGAAACTACAAAACCAAAAAGAATTAATAAATACAAAAAATTCAATAATCAACGAAAATCAAAAGAAGAAAATGGAATAAAAAGTCCTGCTATAGGACTCTCCGCTGAAAGAATCGGTCAAACAATGAACAGTTAGTTGTCTCAATGGCGTCCCACAGCGATGAATAAAAATGGCGTCATAAAAATAGGGAATTAGAAACGCAAAACTACATAAAAGAAAGATCGTGAAAAAAAAAAGCGACGAATGAAATAAAGAAGTCTTAAATACAGGAAAGCCAATGAATAACAGAGTCAAGCAAAATTGTGTTGGACATTAAGACCATTCGGAGAAAGACAACCCATTTCGAAAATAAGACGATTCTGTAGAGAAAATCGACTACGGTCATCGAGAAAGCAACCGCGTAACCCTGTTACCTGGATGTCAAAGGGACCGGAATGGTCTGGGCTATTGAAATGAAGGGCCACAGGTTTCTGTGCTCTGTGATAAATATCATTTAAGTGCTCGCGGAATCTAATTTAATAAGTATAAATCCAATTCCTACTCTTTCAGGACAATGAATTTAAAGAAAAGGATTACGATTTCTTAAGAAATACCCAGATTTTCTTTCCCGCCATTCGAGAATTTTAAAATTACAAGAGGAGCTGGGGAGTTTGAAACTGACTCCGACTACAGCTCCGACACCGCACAAAACTGTCGCCTCCAACTCCAACCCCACAACCTGCTTATAGCTATGTCTCTCGTTCTTTATTGTCTTTACTTACTAACAGGAACCCCTATTGGCGGGACCAGGAATACGTATCAGAGAACTTATCAAATTGACAGAACCATTGTATTGTAATTGGCGTCATAGTTCGATAAATAGTTGATATTCAAGTTGTTGTTGTAGACAAACGTCTGTGTAGGGGTAATGCAGGGAATCAGTGTTTATTGATTCTAAAGGCAAATTATCAATGGTCAACTGTTTTTAGTTCTATTATTCTTATTCACATCAAAGACCAGCCGTATTAAGCGCACCTTTGAAGAATTACGGTTAAACCGCTGAGGCAGTAGACATAGTTGGAAGAATTTCCTCACACGCAGTCAACCTTTTCTTTAAAGTTGTTGTCATGAGGAAATGTAGACAAACGTCTGAAAAGGGACAAGAAGTGTTTGCGTTGGTGCAGGGAATCATATTTGTTTAACATTTGATTCCCTTCAAGTTGCAGGCAGTGCCCAATGGTTTAACGTTCTGTTGTTTGCCCTAGTTTTATACAAAGTCTTATATCACATCAAAGACCAGCCGTATTAAGGGAACGCGCACATAGAACGTCGGGTTCACATCGTTTGACCCTTTAAATAACAGTTTACAAACCGGTATACTGGAAAACAGGGACTTTTCGGGGTACAGCAAACAGTGACAAGAAATATAGATCGATTGACTGACACTTGCAAACAGACATTTAAAAAAATGTGAATAAATCGAACATACAATAAATGAGTCCAGTTATGAAAAAAAAAAAAAACTACATTAGAAAAGATACAAGAAGTGTTGCAAATAACTGGTTTCAAGAAACATATAATGTTTAATTTTCCCTTCAAGTTGCAAGGCAGTGCCCAATTCATTCACGATCGGTATAAAAGCTTACCTAGGTCTATTACAAAGACTTTAAATAAATTAACAATGCAAGAGCTGTGGTATGGACGACAGTTTTAGATAATGGTAGACTGCTGATTAATCAAAACATTAACATTTCGGAGGTTCACCCATTCGTCATTCCTTGTCACGTGTAAAACGACGCACAAAGACCATCTTGTCCTTATGAAAATATCAGTCTGACTCTATTTTCTTTTCAGCTCCAGGCAGATCAAAGGTTCACTCATTTAAAAAAATGTGAATAAATCCGTCTTTCCTGAGTCCATCCAGAAAATGAAAATTTTCCAGCCCTCTTTATCTATGCTTAACGTGTCTCTAGGAAAAGATACAAGAAATAAGCAAGTACTCCCCTCTCTCTCTCTCTCTCTCTCTCTCTCTCTCTCGTCTCTCTGTCAATCTCACTTCTGAACAATCTCTCTCTCTCAGGGCGGCTATAAAAGCTCTATCTATTACAGACTTTAACCATTCTAAGATGCAGCTGTGCTCTACGTGACCAGTTGAGATAATGGTAGAACTGCTGATGTAATCAAATATTAACCACACCATTTTTGTCATTCCTTGTCACGTGTAAAACGACCGCACATTTCTTCCATCTTGTCCTTATGTTAAATAGCAGTCTGCCCGTCTCTATTTTCTTTTCAGCTCCAGGCAGATCAAAGGTCTTCACTCAGTTTGTGCTCAGTCCGTCTTTCCTGAGTCATCTGTTCCTGTTTTTTCCAGCCCTCTTTATCTTGCTTAAGTGTGTCTCTAGTTCTGCCTTATTATTCTCTCTCTCTCTCTCTCTCTCTCTCTCTCTCTCTCTCTCTCTCTCTCTCTCTCTCTCTCCTCTTCTCAACTTCTCTCTCTCTTTCTCGCTCTCTCTCTCTCTCTCTCTCTCTCTCTCTCTCTCTCTCTCTCTCTCTCTCTCTCTCTCTCTCTCTCTCTCTCTCTCTCTCTCTCTCTCTCATTCATGAAGTTGCTTTATGTCAGGGACGACGCTTTCCATCGTAAATATTACGCAGAGATTTGTTTTTTTTTTTAATCGTCTGCTTGTGAAAGTGATTGAATTTCACAGGAGACTGTCTGCAGCCGCCATTACGCATTTCATTTCTGCATGTGGCTCGTTCTGGGGTATTGTATATATTTTTTTTTGGGGGGGGGGGAGGGGTGGGGGGGGGGTGGGCTCCACTTGAAAATCTTTATTCTCAGGCTGCCACACCTGACTCAAGTACCGTGGTAGAAATGTATCGGATTATATCAGTGCCCCAGATTCCAGCCATCCACTTCAAGTTGGCATAATTGGTTCGCATCGACGCATGCTAAACACAGACTTCTGGAAGAGACACCAGACAGCAATTATTACAGCATTAGGTTACAGAAGGAAAATGTATAGGAACGTACTGTCAAGAAACGACCAACCAGATGTTTTCTGGACTTAAACTGATTGTGTTGATTTACTGGGCCTTCATACAGCCCACAGAAGGATATGGAGCATACTGTTTGCTTTTTTCCACAATACGTCATGCTTTAGTGTTGATAATAAATAAATTGTGATTGCATGCGTCAACTTTTCGTTGTGAGTGTAAAACAGATTTGCTACAGGCTCATTAGTAAACCATCATATTTTTTTTTATTTAAAAAGAAAAATAATAAAGGCATGCATATGTAATGCAGCACGCAATATTATGGTTTATGTTTATAGGCAGTCTTGAGCATATCGTTGGTTCTTTGGAGTTCTTGCAGCATATCAGGTTCTCTCGAAATTTCGATAACTTAGATCTTGAGTTCACCGTTGAGGACAGAAACGAAGCGATCTGTTTTCTATGTTCAGTGACTACAGCATAGTCTGTGGCATGGGTATCATTTCCCCAGTTTCGCAGTATGGCAGGGCAGCTTGTTCTATGTTCAGGCACAGTCACAGTTCATATCTGATCATGGGTTCTATGTTCAGGGCAAGTCTTGCAGCATATCTGATCATGGGTTCTATTTTCAGGGCAGTCTTGCAGCATATCTGATCATGGGTTCTATGTTCAGGGCAGTCTTGCAGCATATCTGATCATGGGTTCTATGTGCAGGGCAGTCTTGCAGCATATCGATCATGGGTTCTATGTTCAGGGCAGTCTTGCAGCATATCTGATCATGGGTTCTATGTTCAGGGCAGTCTTGCAGCATATCTGATCATGGGTTCTATGTTCAGGCTAGCTTCTGCAGCATATCATGATCATGGGTTCTATGTTCAGGGCAAGTCTTGCAGCATATCGATCATGGGTTTTTATGTTTGCAGCAGGCTATGTTTTGCAGCAATGTCTGATCATGGGTTCTGTGTTCAGGGCAGTCTTGCAGCATATCTGATCATGGGTTCTATGTTTGGCAGTCTTGCAGCATATCTGATCATGGGTTCTATGTTCAGGGCAGTCTTGCAGCATATCTGATCATGGGTTCTATGTTCAGGGCAGTCTTGCAGCATATCTGATCATGGGTTCTATGTTCAGGGCAAGTCTTGCAGCATATCTGATCATGGGTTCTATGTTCAGGGCAGTCTTGCAGCATATTGAATCATGGGTTTGTCAGACTAAGATTCTGTTCATGGGTTCTATGTACAGGGCAAGTCTTGCAGCATATCTGATCATGGGGTTCATGTTTCAGGGCAAGTCTTGCAGCATATGATTGATCATGTTTCATGGGCAGGGGCAAGTCTGTGCAGGAATATTCGGATCATTGGGTCTGGTGTTCAGGGCAAGTCAGTCTTTCAGCATATCTGATCATGGGTTCTATGTTTGGCAGTCTTGCAGCATGTCTGATCATGGGTTCTATGTTCAGGGCAGTCTTGCAGCATATCTGATCATGGGTTCTATGTTCAGGGCAGTCTTGCAGCATATCTGATCATGGGTTCTATGTTCAGGGCAGTCTTGCAGCATATCTGATCATGGGTTCTATGTTCAGGGCAAGTCTTGCAGCATATCTGATCATGGGTTCTATGTTCAGGGCAGTCTTGCAGCATATCTGATCATGGGTTCTATGTTCAGGGCAGTCTTGCAGCATATCTGATCATGGGTTCTATGTTCAGGGCAAGTCTTGCAGCATATCTGATCATGGGTTCTATGTTCAGGGCAAGTCTTGCAGCATATCTGATCATGGGTTCTATGTTCAGGCGGCATCCGTTGCAGCAATATCTGATCATGGTGTTTCTATGTTCAGGGCAAGTCTTGCAGCATAATGGGGGTCTGATAGCGTGACATAGGGGGGTTTCCTGTGTTTTCAGGTCAAGTGCTGCAGCAATAATCTGACATGCATGGGCTTATCTATGTTCAGGGCAAGTCTTGCAGCATATCTGATCATGGGTTCTGTGTTCAGGGCAGTCTTGCAGCATATCTGATCATGGGTTCTATGTTTGGCAGTCTTGCAGCATGTCTGATCATGGGTTCTATGTTCAGGGCAGTCTTGCAGCATATCTGATCATGGGTTCTATGTTCAGGGCAGTCTTGCAGCATATCTGATTATGGTGGGTATAATACCAGATTGACCTTGGGGCTGGCATCCTCACTATGTAAAACGAATAGCCACATAAGCCACTGCTACAGAAACACATTGATTCTTTGGTGCAGTCGTCCTGCTGACCAGCTGCAGTTGTGGCCCCTTGCCCCATAGAGAGCTATAAGAGATGATGATGATATATTTCTTACCCGATCTTTAGTCCCCAAGCTCAGAGCAGTCTTCGAGGGGGGTACATATCTTAATTCACTTAACTGCTTGTCTATCACTAGTGTTCATTCGGATTAGCCTTTGATCATAGCAACACTGACAGGGGACACAGCTCGAATGTTGGGCTTGCAGTTCGTATCTGATGATGAGAAGCAATCGACCGAGCATCGACAATCTTTTCGCATTTCAGGCGATTTTAATATACGCTCACATCTTTCATATACCATCCCCACTCAATCTCAACAACTATCATACATATATTGATTAACCCTAATTCTAAAATAAGTGCCTGTCATGAGTATTTCACGTACCAAAGCAGCCCAAAAATATATAAATAAACATCTACCTGCTTCTCGTTTTGCAAAAATAACCCTGACCCCACCAGGAAAGCTCAGATGTCCCCCTATGGTGGGGACTTTTTGCTCCCCCCTATGGCAAACGTGACCCACTCTGCCCATCCTCCCCCAGTAGACCCCCCCCCCCCTCGAGTGAGCCCCCCCCCCCCCCCCCCCCCTTTCACAACAATATACCCCCCCCCCCCCCCCCCCCCCCCAAAAAGAGAATAAATACTCTCTTTAAGATCTCACTGGTCGCCCACTAGATCCCCCCCCCCCACCTGGAACATGTTTTTTTTTAATGTTTATAAAGAGACAAACGGGTAACTCGGATTTTTTGCCCTTTCCACAGCATTCCAGCGGGCTCCCCAAACCCCCCGAAATGTTCAAATTTTAGCAGCGTCTCTTATTTATCATTCTCGGGGCGTATAAAAATAACAACTAGTGATAGTGAATGTTTTCTGCCCTTAAATGCGACACCACCGGTGCGACCGCAACGCAGAGGCTAGCGAACCCCCCTGTAGAGTCGGTGGGATATGAATTATATTAGGTTGGTTGTGGTTGTGGTCTGATGGGCCTGACAATGTTACAAGCGTATTGCCTGCGTGGTAAGTTAAAGGTGTGGTGATATGGTGTATTTAGATATTATCAATTTATACATTAATATTAACATTCATCAGTTCCCTATAAATAGGGTGATTTGGTGTTGGATAATCCAAACAACACGGCTTGAGTTTTTAGGTTAAATGTAAGTTGGGGATGGGGGTAAGGGCCGACCTTTGGGTTAAGAAGGTCATGTAAGGATAGAGTGCGTTATAAATGGGGTAGTACAACCCAGGGGTAAGTGGGTGTTAATTTTTTGGGGGCTAGAGGAAGTGGAAGAGAGGCGGGCGTGGATGAGTTCTGAGGTTGTAGTTTTCGGCCGTATAAGTGCGACGATAGGGTCATGGATGTAGCTACAATCCTAAGTCGAACCACCCCCCAACGCGAGCGACATCTGCTAACTACTCGTCTAGACGCACGTATTAGATCTCTACTTTTACATGTTCGTCAAGTTCTGGGCACTTCCGTTTGTAGTTTTACTAGTAATACGAGATGTTAGATGTATGTAATGGATGCGTGTTCTAAATTCTAGTTTATTTTACAGGGTATGATGAAAGGTGGTATTGGCTAGCTGTAAAATGTGGAAGTGTAGACGGCGAGGAATTGTGGTGTTGATTCGAGGAATATAATGAAGAACGGGTAGTTTGAGTGTAATATTAGTTGTTAGTAATATGATTAAGAAGGGTTTCAATAGATGTTTGGAGTATGTGATGATAGGATGGTGGGAGTGTATAGAGAGGCCCGCGCGTTGGGCGTATTAGGAGTACTACTAGACTAGTTTTATTGCGGGTTTGTAAGTGAAAAAACCACCGATGGGGTCCTTATTCGAGTTTACCTGGGTTGAGTAGGATCTTTAAAAATATCTACACACGGTAGACCATAATAACACAATTGATAATGTCCGGTTCATTGGGGGGTGCTCATTGATATATTCCATATTTTGAACATTTTCGATCATCATGAGTTGGTTGACCACCTTATGTTAAAATCTTTTTCGTATATAGAGATTAGGGACACTCGTATTTGGAGAATCTAAACCACCGTTTATTTGGTATGTGGTTGTTATTTGTTTTATGGTTGTTTTATGTTATTAGTTATGGTATGTCACTCTCATTTTACGGGGGGTGGTAGGTCGGCGTGGTTGGTAATTGGTGGGTTATATTAAAACGTAAGAATAACTGTATCGGCTAGAACGGTATTAAATGATTTTACTTGATGGGTATTTTTTTTATTTTAATTTTTGCTGTAGTAGTAGCCGTGCCTGATTGCGAGTGGCAGACTTTTATTGTTACACGTAGTTATGTGCCAGGTTTAATTACTATGTTCGTGTTTGTAAGATGGTACCATTTTGTCAGTTTTTGTTGTGTTGTGTTTTCGGGTTTTTGAGGTGAACGGGTATTGCCTCCCCCTGCTTTTTGCCAGTAGTGTAGTAGTTAGTCCAATCTGTGGCTTCCTTTAAATTTCAAGAGTTTTAATCGAATTTGTGGGCCCTTTCAAAGGTTTGTCTACACTTTTCTCGCTCAAGATTAATTCTTTGGCAGAGATAAGATGTAGTGATTAGCAGGGTTTTAAAATCAGTTGTAAAGAGTTTAAAAGACTCACTCTCCAGATCACAAAAGGGAGGGGGGGGGAGTATTCACTCAAGTATATTCAGTTATAAGCGAGGAAGAGAGGGAAGAAAAGCAAAATGCTGCAATGGCTCATAAGCTCAACCTTCTAATTCATAGAATCTGCCGACCCGACCAGCTTTTTTGTGATTGGAAAAAGATTAAAGCATTATGCATTCATATTTTAGCTCGTCGTTTTTAGATAACCCACCCACCTTCTGATGATTCTCGGAGGTGGAACGAGGCTGGGAAGGGATGGGGTAAATTTCTTATATATTCTGGTATAGTTTTCAGGTCTAAGAGTGTTTGTATGTTGTAGTAAATTCACCTGGCTGATTCTAACATGTCCAGTAGAACATTTAAACATGTTTTTAATATCGAGCAGTTTAAATATTTGCGACTAAAGTTACACAAAGATAACAACATTTTTAATAATCACTCAAATGTTTTTAAACAAGTTTAGAAAATAATTTGATATAGTTTAGAAGTAAAAAGTTTTCTATCAATTTGTATATGGTAATAGAGTACGATTGAAATAAAGTTTTTTCACTTTTGGCAGTCGCTTATATATGTGTAACTTAGCTGCCAATGACTGTGTTCTGCTTCTATCTGATGGGTTTGGTTTTTTTCTTTTTACACTGCACCCCGCCTCGTTGCTGTTGTCAAGGTTAGTCGGTGTGTATGCCTCGTTTGTCCCTGATAATGTCATAGGAGAGTCTACAAAGTTGGTCCCTTACGTTTTTAAAGCGTTAGGCCACTTGTCCTTACTGTTCTTGTATTGTTCCAGTAGAGTTAGTATACTTTTCTTGCTTCTGGCGTTACACACCAGATAAACTGTTGATAAAAGAATAGAATCGAATACTCCTCCTTTCTGATGTATTGCGTTTCCATGCAGACAGTTCTTAGTGTAATCCCGGCTCGTCTTCTTTTATTCTGCATACTTATGTGTCCCCTTTCCTTCTATTCTTCTCATCACCATTTTACTCAGAATTGGTATGAGAATTAAATTTAATCCCTCAGGATATACAACTTTACTTTTTAGGTTTTAAATTTGAATAGCGCTTAGCATTCACTATTTACATTTTAAATGAAAAGGTTATAATAGAGCTCAGATAGAATAATGTGTCTACAGTTACATTTCCACTGATTGAAAAAATGTTCACCAATATAAAATATTGAATTATGTTATTCATTCAATGCTTCACGGTCTGATGGACAAGTTTGAAACTCTTTCATTTAATTTTTAAAGTTGCCCATATGTTAACATCGACATTTACACTGCGTTTGAGAAGCAGTAAAAGTATATATACTTAGGCATGTACATAATTTCTTTTCATCTTTCCCTCCCCTGCTTTCCGTTATGAAAACACTTGGGACTCTTGTGCGTTGTAGTTCTCTTTAAGATAAACAAAGCAACCTAAAGCAATCACCAGCCCTTGGCTGGAGTGGGGGTTCATGAAATCATACTATTCTATGACACTGCGGTTGCCAGCCTTCAAAACTAACCTCTAGGACTATCCACTCTAGCAGTATCTCCACATATTAAAACAATTACTAATGGCCATATATTCATATATATTTTAGTTTG